>OX381717.1:30087136-30242336 GCA_947462335.1 Harmothoe impar
GTAAAATGCCATAATCTCATGGATTTGCATAATAAATAATATAACTAGGATGCAGAACACACAATTTTGCATCTGGTACCGACATCTAGCAAAGTCCCCAATCTGCTTTGTGTCAACATTGCTGCGGTCCTTAAGGTGGGTCGCTACCTCTTGAATATGGACACACTGCGCAGGTATCTGCGCATATAGCTTAAATGTATCAGAATGAGCTAATATTACAGTATCTGATACATATATATGCTGATTAAACCATGTTAAAAAATTGGGAGATTTCGAGCAAAATTGAGTGTTTTATTGGACTTTGCATAGTTGATATATTTAAAGCTAATGGTATTTGCTATTTTTATCAAAAGTTAGAACATTGAAACTATTTACCAATAAATCATTATTTAGAATGATATAGATCTCATTAAGTTACTTAGAAAAACCAAGGGTATCAATTGTAGCCATTTTCTACCCTGATTCTAGCCATTTTACACTTTATTTTTAGCTTTAAATGTAAGATTTAGACCGATTTTGCTATATTTTTTAACTTCAAAGGCCAAAAAACCTAAAAATATGCCCGGGACCCCCTATCAAAATCATTTTCATATGTTAGCAAATGATCTGAACTATTTTCTGAGAAAGTTAAAAAAAATTCTGTTAATTTTGAATACCATTTTTAGCCAATAACGCTACAAAATGATAGCAATTTATTCCTTTTCTTCCCCAAAACATCATATTTTTTACTCAGAATTCCATGGCATACAACTGTAAAATTAATTTTGCAGTAAAGTGGAACATATAGCCATTTCACATGTGAAGTTTTACATTTCTGTGCATAATGGTTGATATTTAAACAAATTATTGAAGTTTTCACACTTTTTTCTCATTTTTAGAGAAAAATTTAAATACTTTAATTTTTCAAAATTCTGTATTTAAAAAAGTGGGTCGGGACCCCCCATTTTTCTTTTCATTTTCTGTTTCTATATGATTCAGACTGTCTTTAGAAAAAAAAATAGAGACATTCTGTTAACTTTGATCAAAGGGTAGCGACCCAGTTCGTGGGCGTTTTTTCCTGTAAGGTTTATAGTGGAATTTTTGTTCTAACGACTGCCGGATCCATTCTGAAACAGCCTCCAGGATTAGCTTGTCAAGGGGAAATCTTGTGAAAGCAATATTACTAGTGGTCGTGAAACAGGTTTCGTCACGTCACCATTTGCCTACGACCACACCAGGAAGAGTAACAGTTGTTATGAAAGACCCTTATGTTACCACAATCTAACCTTTCCTTTTCGGTCTAAAATAACCATTTTATGTACCGTGTATCCTAGCGGGGAGGGTTAAAGACTAACTTTTGTTCGATTTACAAAAATTTGATTCATAACTTGTGCATAGGGGCACACACAATACGGGATTAAGATGCACCGATACACATTGTATTGATGCACTTAACATATGTTATAAACGTTGATTATTGATAAGGTTCTTGGAAGTGCACTCAATAGTGAGCTATTTATGTTCATGTAACTGGAAGCGACTTGTCCAGAATATACAACAGTCCCCCCCCCCTCCACACACACTGTACATATATATGTGTTTTTTTTAAATTTGGGATACAGCAATGTCATTAACCAACGAGGGCCGTATTGTCCTAAGCCGTTGTCGTTGAACAACCCATCGCCGTATTTCACGGCCCTGTGACGTCATCAAATGGTGGTTTGTTTACATTTGAATGGCATAGAAATAAGCTATTTTAGGCCCTCCCCTATTATGATATCAGTAATTTGAATTGATAAAGATGAAATGATAAACGCAAAGGTCCATTTGTTTAACTCCGTTGACTTGTTCTTTCACTTTTCGACCCTAAACTAGGTTGAAACGGAAAAAGCAGTACTTCGAATGGAATTTAGTTAAAACAGGACAAAAGTTGAATGAAAAGAATAGTAAACTGAAATAATGTCCTTGAGTTTCCGCTTAAAGTGGTGGGTGAAGAAGAGTGGAGGAGGTGAGGGGGGGGGGGGGGGGGTCGGGTGCCGCGTCTCAGTATAGGTGATCTTATTATATACGGCTAGTAAAAACCTTGCTTTTCAGTCAACCGTCCTGGTGTACCATAACTGGGCCGATTTTACATTTTCTTTCTAGACTTTAGAAGTTCTATATTTTTACCTCTTTTTAGCCTATTAAGGAAGTCGGTGAACTTTCGCCTGTATATTTCATGGTTTATGGGGGGGGAAAACAACTCTACATGGCATCCGAGCCCTAGTGAGTAACTCGCTGGTGCTGCATTTGTGCATCATGCCGATCCTTCGGGAGTGTATCAATTCAGCAGGGGTCGGCATGATGCTGGAATGTATCATGACGACCAAGGCATGATGCACCATGCACTATGCAGCCCCCAAAGGGTTAAACCGCGGTAAACAAGGCGCTATGGTTGACGTCTTTCTACGCAGCGTTCATGTCGGGTAGACCGCCCATGAGTTGACTCTAGCTTGTCTGTTGGTACCATGAGTAGACTGGTATGTCTCAATAAGGGTGTCATTAATCATGGGGCCAATCTTCCACAGGGCTATCACAGACATGGGGCTGATCATCCTCAGGGCCAATTGCCATTATAGAGCCTATTGTCCACAGGGCTCGTGATCCGTGCACCGGTCTACTCAAGGTACCAACAGGGCAGCTAGTCATCTCATGGGCAGTCTACCCTACCCCAGCCTACCCTACCATATATATATATATATATATATATATATATATATATATATATATATATATATATATATATATATATATATATATATATATGTACACGGTGTATGGCCCTAGACCCCTCAATCAGACACGTTACAAGACCCTTTCCTAAATTGCACTTGTGACAGAGTACTTTAAATAGTAACATAGGAAAATATGTAAGTGACACGTCCCAGGGAACGTCTTAAATCCAGCACGGGACATGGTAGTTTCTATAGGTGACATGGGACATGAGGATAAATAAGTAGATAAATGAATATACATAAGTGCATACATTATATTATATTTATCATCTATCTACAAGAGTTAGTGGGGAACCCCTACTGAGTGTGGGAGGAACTAAAGTATGGTCCATCTCCCCCTCCAGTAAGCACACTTGACTAAGGGAGTGGTCATTTTTCGACCCCTTGACCGTGGGTCAATAAAATGTCACCATGAGGGTCTTTCAGAACGCACTCGTCAATCGTCATAATTGGATTTTCGTCATGAGTGGAAACTTGGGTATTGACGAGTCCACTAGTAGCTGGCAACGTTTTATATTATAAGCGGTTATCAAATGGAAATCCCTATGGCCACGTCAGTTGTTCTGACTGTGGCTAGGGAAAACCCTTCCACATCAATGAGGGCGTAAAGATGAGAGATGAGACGTCAGTTTGAGTACTTGGTATCTTTTATTAATAATAATATTAATATCAGAGTACCAGTCACTAGGGCTCAGTATAGATGGTAAGTTGTTGCTGAGTTGTTGATAAGTGATTTCCTCCTCCATCTGACCGGGGTATAAGTACAGGTACCCGGCAGGTGGAGGGGGTGCCCATGTGACCAGAAGTAGATGTAACAGTGGTTTTCATTGGATAATATACATTTGACATTTGATTGGATAATTATATATTCATGGCTTTAACATGTGGCGTGCGCTGGACCGCGGGTGGGGAGCCTGGGTCCAGTGCACTATGGGTAATAGATTACATAATAAGTAGCATGCACACGTGGGGGCTTTGTCGCCCACCTCCAGGTGGCCTCCAGCCGGCTCAAGTGGCTTGGTGGTGCCGCACTGATTTACCCATTAGGGGCGAATGTCGATTATAATTAACATCCATCCCTGGCCGGATGTCCATTATTTACTACACCATGTGGGGCCGGATGTCGATTATAATTGACTTAACTTTATGGGATTTTGGAAACCCCCGGCCCCTGGGAAAAAAGTTGAAAAAAAATCCGACCCCTGGCTAGAATAAATTTTTCTTGGCCGGCCTCAATGGGTTAAGGGTGTCCAGCTTTATAGCTTTGTTTATGTGTTGACAGTTAATCCTTGGGGTCAACATATAGTTCATTTGTTTGTGTATAGGTGACCGGTCAGTGCCTTGTCGTCTGGAGGGGCTGACAGTTACCTATTGTCCATGGGATAAGGGTCTGCTTGTGATCTATGGATTAATTATGTGTGGGGGCAAATTAGGCTTGGCTTAATGAGTAATAGGTATGTCTGACGTCTAGGTGTACTTTGATGGACATATGGATTGAAAATATGCATAAAGTATTGTGCGTATTACAAATAATAATAAATATGAATATTAATAATCACAAATCATAATTTTGACGTAATATGACGTAATATGGAGTAATACAATTGATGAAGGTATAATAAGGGGTTTTGTGGCGTGACAGCACCCCCCAATACAACTCCTGCACACCCTCGTGCAGGCCGCGAAGTAGTAGAGGAAGAGTTATGTCACGCTTCAAAAAGTATTTGTATGAACATTTTTTTTGTATTTTATGATTTTTGTATCTATCTATCTTATACTTATGACTATGACTGGGTTCTTAATCACATTTTCTAGGTTTATACAGTGTTTTGTACATACATGTTATACAGTGGTAAATAATAATATTTCTATGGTAACGTACTGGTACTATATGTCTCGCTTCCGTTCTATTGATAGATTATACATTTTGGGAAGCATTTCACCTTACCAATTATTTACATAATACAAGTCGTGGTACCATGATAATAGTAATGTGACGTACTGTTTCTATATGTCGCACTTCCGTCCTAGTTTATAATACAATCAATTCATACGATAGGAAGCTGTAAGAAATTTATTTCAATAATAATATCGATGTACTAAGCGCTTACATAGGCCATGTGTAATACTTAGTATGGTATGATAGTACATGTATAACAATAGGTTTTGAGCAGTGTATTTTGTTTATGCGATGATCTTTTGCAACACTTGATCTTTGATATTCATTCTCAATGTCGAGGGGCAATGGAGGAAGTTCGTTCTGAGTTATCACCTTTCTATATTAAATTTTTATGTTTCATTTCCTGTCTCACTCTTTTTCATAACAATAGCTGTCAATAGTTCAGTAGTGGTCATGTCTTTTGGGTTTTTGATAATTGACGTAGTGTTGTCACTGTCAGGGTCAATGTCAGTGTTGGCTTGGATTTCTGTCGGATGTAGGGATGGAGTCATTTCAATAGTCTTAAGGGTTAATTCTGTGGTGGTGGTGTCGTCTTTCAGGGCCGGTATGATCTAGAACCGTGCCCCTAGGGGTAGTATGATGTGGTTGGGTAGATAGTATGACTTCTGTTTTCCGTTGATGTTGAATGATATGGGACCGTTCCATGTCATGTTTATGCGTGGGTATGGGCATGACAGGGCTGAGATGGCCGTCAGGGTTGGTATGAATTCATTAACAATAGAGTCACGTTCGTAGGGTAGGGATAGCAGTGGGATGGTGTGATTGACGTGTCCTTGGTAAATTTTGAGCGTAATAGTAGGATTGGTTTTGTGTCCAGAGTTTATCATTCCGAAGTGACGTGCAATCTTGTTTTTACACTTGAAGATAGTTTTGAAAACTGCGTATATGATTAAGGCTACGAATATCAGGGTAAAAATGTTGTGGGCGTCGACGTATTGATCTAGATTGGTAGTGTGATTTTCTTTGGTTTCACTCTGAGGGATGGGGTAAATAAATTTCCAAGAAATGTTGTTGGGTCGGGCACTAACGGTCGGGATGGTCGCGAACAGTGCTTTTCCTTTGGATACATATAATAAGTAGAAGAATCCTACGGCGTTTAGAATGCAAGTGACTGGTACTATATAGTTCCATACAGGACTAGCGAAGAAACTAGCTATGTTCTCCTGTATGGGTGTGTCCTGGATGGGTCGGTCTAAGATGTCTGCTGCGTTGGTGGCTTCTATTAGGATATTCCTGGTGAAGGGTTCCAGGTCCAATGTGATGTCTGATGACAACTTGCTGAAGTTTGTCATAGATTTGATGAAACCTTGTGTATGTAGATGTGGTATGTGTATTGGGTTGTGGTGTAGTGATGATGCTGTGATGTTGAGATTGTTTGTGAGTGCGAGTAGTATTGGTGTATTGGCCGCGTGCATTAGGAAATGTGTTGAAGAAGATTCGTTACAAGGAATTTTGGTGTTTGGGAGGTACAATGAGTCAAACTGTAAGTGGCACATACATGGGACACCAATAACTGTGTAGGCCGAAGCTTTCTTAGTAGTTGGTGTCATGTGCTGACAGATGACGTGGTAGTACTCCCTGTTAGTAGTTACTAAATATTTATCTTTACCGATAGCTATAGCACGGGTTTGTAAGGGTTTCAGAGGGTGTACTTGAAATGTGCAGAGTCTGGCTATGTCTGCCTGGTTACCTTTGAAGGCCGCCATGAGGCAGGTTGGCTGGTCACTGCGTATTCTAGGTATGGTCTTAGGGCATACTTTCAGTATCGAGCCTTGGCACGTAAGCAAATCTGCGTTTGTCATCTCTAAGTACAACGTCTCTGCCTCGTTGACAGCGAGGAAAGTTTTGTCAGTGTGTAATAGGGTAGATCCAGAACTTGTCGTATTTTCGGTGTTAATGGGGACATGAGTTGTAATTACTTGATATAAGTTAAATGCTGCGTCTGTTGCAGAAATGATAACGTTAATATGAATGTATAAGTGAGTTTTGGAATAGGTGTATAGTGCAACTGGTTGTGAGTAGTAATATGCGGTGTCAATAATGGTTACCTCGGATCCTGGGTTCCTAATTTTGAGTTGTGTGTCTAAAGTGGCTAGTTTGAGTGCCAGTTCTGTGGGTTGAATCATATCCGGTGCTAGTATTCCAGTAGACAGTAATCTGAGAGAATTTTCCACCTTGTATAACCCTTGTTGGTAAGCGATCCTGGTCATTAGGACAATTACCTGAGCCGATATGATGGCTGACTGGGTAATTCTGCGATCCTGGTCGGCTTGGATGGAGGTTAGAGTTGTGGAGAAATCATCAGACCATGAGTCTATGGATTCGGTAATATTGAGTAGGGATTCCTGTACAACGTCCTGTTGTTTTATATAAGTGTCTAGAAACTGCTGGTGTTGCTGGGTGACGTCATGTAATCCTTGTGCAGTTTTAACATTGACGTCGGCCAGTGTACCAATTTTAGCATCTAGATGATGTATGACGTTGATGATAGAATCCATGTCTCTAGTAGTTGCCAGGCCAAAGATGGATTTAAAGAGCTCCCCTAAGAATCCTAGGATAGCTCTTTTTGGCCTGTTAGTAATAGGATCCGAGAGGAAGTGTGCAATGTTCTTTAAAGTCTTAATAATGTTAATATCTACGTTTTGTAGTAGTCGGTCGAGGTCGGCAGCTTGTTGTAACATCTTAGCGTCATGGCTGTCATGGGGTCCTAGTGAAGTCAGTTGAAGAGTCCTGATGGTGTTGTAAATGAGTGGCTTCGGACGAGGAGCCATTGGGATGTTGTAGGGGGTGGCCAGTATGACCTCGTGTAGGTCATGACCGGTGATGATTTGTCCCGGCAGCTGTTCATAGATGAGGCCGATATTTTGCCTCACTATTGGCTGTGCTGCCGTGTAGATGATGTGTGTGATGAGTATTAGGAGGTATGGTGTATACCTCATGATTCCCGAGTTGTTGGGATTTGATAGTAATAATAGTAGTAGTCGATCGTTTGTAGTAGTAATAGTTGATAGTCGATAGTTGGTGAAGGATGAGTGTAAGTGCGCAGTACTGGCGGGGGTCTACCAAATTAACTGTGGGCTGCTACTGACTGAATCGATGTGTGTAGGGGTGTGGTCACTGGGTGACTGTGGAAAGATGTGGGGATGTGTGTGAACTTATACCCTTTGGTCTGGGTACGGGGTGGTGGCTATGTCACCCTGCCATGTTGGTCGTTATCACACTCCCATAAGTGGAGCTTTTGTTTGCGCGCTCCAGTGGTGGCGCCATCCAGGGCTCAGATTGCGGTCATCCTCCTGGTGTTGTTGACACCTGCAATGCATGTGGGTGGCCACCCGCATACAAGGCTTTTCCACTGGTCTATGGGGGGGTTAATAAGAGTGCGCAAACTGTCCTTTCATGTCAGATTTTGACATGTTGATAATAGTTCTATTTGAAGTGTCAGTTTGTTAAAGGAGCAGCAATAATATGGAGTCGCCCTACCACTTACATGTGTGGTGAAATGGGTATAGATGGATAATAATAAGTAGTAATAATTGATGAAGCTTGTGCGCTTTTATGGTGATAAATACTGTATTTCCAGTATTCTGTCTTGATCTGTGCGTCAGTCGTGATTTTTTGTGAATCATTATAATAGTAATAGTGATAATAGTAGTCGTTGTAGTAGTCAGTGTTGATCCTTTTGATAGTAATGTTTATAATAAATAATAGTTGAATTCTTTTTTGTAATAGTGGCGATTATATAGTGAGCTTTTTGTTGTTTATGTAGTATAGGTGATAACTCTTTTCCTCTTATATATTCTATAGTTTATATTATGGTTTTAATCCTACCGGTGTCCTCCTCTTGACCTTGGAGTGGGCCGGCTTTGCTTTATATATATTTTTGGTTTGTAGTAGCGCTGGTCTCGCTTTATATGAATCTCCGTCTTTCTTCCATAGTTTGGTTATGAGGTCGTCGTTCGGGTCAATGAGTCTGTGAATGAAATCTTTATTTCTGACATGACGTACTAGTTTCAGTCTATCTACATGGACTGGGTTTTTCATTGTCTTCATTGTGATTACAGATTTGAGGAGGACAGATGTTTTTGAGACGAATTTGCACACTATGTATGGACCGGAGTACACCTTCTGAAGTTTCAAACATTTTGTTCTATCCATCAGTCGGGGTACCTTGACATACACTAGTGATTCTTTCTGCACCGTTTTGCCTTTTTGTCGTGTTGTTGTCTCATTTGTTCTGTCCTCCTTTCGATGTTCTCAATGACCTGATTGTATGTGTAGTCTATTTTCTTTAATTTGTCAATGATGTGGAGATTTAGACTTTTCTCTTCTTCCTGATTGAGTTTGTTGTCTATTATGGTGTTTGGATTCCTTCCCTTCATAATGAAGAACGGTGTGAAGGCAGTGGTGGCGGACTCTGTGTTGTTGATGGAGAACACGAGGTGTGGTAGGAATATATCCCATGTGTCCTGGTGTTCCTCACAGTAGGCCCGTATGCCTTCAGACAGCGTCTTCACATATCTTTCAGCCTGGCCGTTCGATTTTGGTCTATAGGCCGAGCTGAAGATATGTTTTATGTTGAGGGAGGATGTCATGTTTCTGAAGTTGAGTTTTTATATGACGTTCCATTGTCTGACTGGAGGTATGTTGGTATACCCTCAGCCAGAACAACTTTCTCTATGAATTCTGCGGTAGTTGTTTCCGCGTCCAATGATGTAGTAGGGTAAGCTATACAGAATTTAGAGAACCTGTCGACCACTACCTGAATGTATACATTCTTTCCTGGTGTTGGTGGTAGTGGGCCTATGGCATCTATGTGGACAAACTGGAATGGGTAAGAAGGGGTATTATGGGCCGTCATTGGCAAGTTGTTGGTTAGGTTCATCTTTTTGGCTTTCAAACAGACATGGCAGGTCGCTGTGAATTTCTGGACGTCGGCCGCCATGCTCTTCCAATATACTTTGGGAAGCATGGTCGACAGCATTCTTTGTGCGCCGGCGTGGCCTGCCATTGGTAGGTCGTGGAAAAGCTTCAAGATGGGAAGTCTCATGTCATCTGGGATGACGGGTTGGAATGAGAACTCCTTGTGTTTCTTCCATAGTACCGTGTTGATATGGACCAAAATATCATTCAGCATGATGTGGTCATCAGCTATCTTGATAAATTGCTCCGTTTCCTTCTTGTTTTTGTCGTTGGGTACCTGTCCGTTCTCTAAATACGTGATGATAGCTTTCGTGTGTAAATTATATTTCTGTTCTCTTTTGAGGTTGAGTATGGAGATCTGTGGGTCAGAGAGGCTTTCTATCATTTCAATCAGATGATTAGTCTGATTGGCCAAGTGTTTTGCCATGTCTGTGGCGTCTCTTCTAGGCTTCTCATTTTTCTTCTTTGGTTTTGGTTTATCTGTGGTTTTCTTAGGTTGCGGTGTCGGGGTGTGGCCTGGGACCGGTCGGGTTGCCGCAACCTGTTCTGTATTTTCTCTTTGAGTATTTCTATAAATGTTGATAGGGCTTTTACGGATGTAGAGGGTACTGTCAGCTGCTGTGGGGCGTGGCCTGGGACCGGTCGTGCAGCTGAATCCACTTCCTGTTGTACTGAGGCCACTATGGCTGCTAACAGTCCCTTGGATCCTGTTTGTGGAAGCCCAAAATGATGTAATTTGGTACTTGGGATGTCAGGATTTGCTCTGAGGTTGGGGGTTAATCGTTTTACTTCTTCTATGTCTTCTGTGTTTTCCTCCATACATTCACAATAGAAGTGATGGGTGGAGTTTCTCTTCAGGATTGATTTGGGTAGTCGTTTTGGTAGTGTCAATGGTGGTTCGTCTTCTTTGAATTTCTGTGTGTGTATGTCATCCTCGAACATAATTCTATGTTGCACCCTTATGGCTTTGGGTTTTGGTGGAGGATCTGTCATTGGTGTCTTGTCTAGTGGGTAGTCTCGTCTTGACATAACGTCTGATGGTATGTTTAATTTGCCTCTTATGTGTCTGATATTAAATTGAAATTGTTGAATTTTGAGTGCCCACCTTGCCCACATGTTTTTGTTATCTGATTTTGTCAACATGTGGATGAGGGTTTGGTGGTCAGTATATAACTCGAACGGTCTTCCCTCTAGGTAGTGTCTGAAGTACTCTATTGCAAATACTACTCCCAATAGTTCTCTTTGGGTGGCACCATAATTCCTTTCGTGGTCATGGAGTGCTCTGCCCGCAAAGGCTACTGGTCGTAGAACGCCGTCTTTCTCCTGGGAAAGGGTAGCTCCCAGGGCTGTACCAGATGCATCTGTTGTAAGATGGAACTGTTTGTTGTAGTCTGGGTACAGCAAGATGACGTCATTGCATATAGAGTCCTTCAGGGTCTAAAATGCAGTCTCACATTCTTTCGTCCAGACAAATTTGTTCCCATTTTTGAGTAGGTTGAATAGAGGTCGACCAATTTCGCTGAACCCTTTGATGAATTTTCTATAGAATTGGGCGAGTCCAGTAAATGAGCGCACCTCTTTTGTGGTCTTCGGTGTGGGGAATGTCTGGATCTTGTGGACTTTGTCTGGGGATGGTTTGATACCGTCAGTGGTGACTTTCATTCCTAGGAAGTCTAGTTCCTCTAGGAAGAATTCGCACTTGGTTTTCTTCAACTTTAGTTTGCCATTTCTTAGTGCTTCGAATATGTTTCTTAAATCGCTGAAGTGTTGGTCTATGGTTGGTGATAAACACAAGATGTCGTCTAAATATGGGATTGCGCATTTGTACTGCAGGTTCTGTAGGATCAAGTTGACTACAGCTTGGAAAGCCTGAGCGCTGCTGGCAAGTCCCATGGGCATGGTCTTGTATCTATACTTCTTGGTCCTAGTGAGAAAGGCTGTGATGTCCCTGTCGTCCTCTCTAATTGGTATCTGGAAGTACCCTTGTTGGGCATCCATTTTAGAGAACACGGCAGGTCGCATCTCACCAATCATTTCTAGGCTGTCGTCTGCTAGTGGTGATGTAAGTGCTTGGTTGATGGATTGGGAATTTACGTATCTTAAATCTGTCACTAATCTGTAACCCTGCCCGTTCTTTTTCTCTACAAGAAAACTTCTGGATGACCAGGGACCCGTTTTGGTTTCCTCCAGAATGTCCTGCTTTACCAGCTTCTGACATTCAATTTCAAGTCGTTCAGCTTTGTGCAGGGCCATTCTGAATGGGTAGAACTGTAAGGGTTTGGCGTCTGGGATCAGGTTGATTTTATGGGTGTACAGCTGGGTTCTACCAATCATGTTATCTTTTCCGACGAATATGTCGTCGTATTCTTCTATTAATTGGCAAAAAGTTGTGAATTGATCTTCTGCGAGGCATTCTGGTTTTTGAGATAAGCTAAAGATAAACTTTGGACCTGATTCGTGAAAACTCATGAGGAACTAGTTTCGATAGAGTGGAGGCTAGACCCTCTCTCATGCAAGAGACGGTGGCTCCTGTGTCTACTAGACTGGGGATGTTGGTATCTTTGAATTGTAGATCTATATTGCCATTGACCATGTTGATAAACAAAACACTCTGCTCACCTTCTTCCATGTGTAGGTCGGGGAGTGGTGGGGGAAGGACTTCCAGAGTAGCTTGGACGTTGGCAGGTTTTCCCGCGCACAGGTGCAGCGTTGTGAATTGTCTGTGGGTCATGTGGCGTGGTGTCGATGGGCGATGTTGTGTCTTCTGTGTTGGGGACTGTTTTGTCATCCTGATGAGGCCTATCCATAGGATGACAATCTAGTTTCCCGTCGTCTTGGTGAGGTCGTTCATCATGCTGACGAGCTGTGCCATGGTGTACTGTGGAGTGGGGTTTGTGGCATTGGTTGAAGTTGTAGTTGTTGTTGTTGTGGTCACTGTTGTTGTTGTTGTTGTTGTGGCCATTGTTGTTGTTGTTGTGGTGGCTGCCATGATTGCTGTTGTGGCTGCCACCTTTGTTGCTGTTGGCTCTGGATGAGTTTGAAGTGATGTGGGGGTAGGGAACCCGTTTGGAGAAGGGTTATAATGTCTTTGGGTCCCCCTTTGAATGCGTGGGTGGGAGGGATGAGGCCCATTGAGCGTGCCTTCCTGATGTTGTAGACGTAGTTGATGTCGAAGTCCTCTCTCCTCCCCCTATAGTTGGGTGGTAATGCGAAGTCAGTTGGTGGAGATTGGTGTGTAGGTGCAGCTGCTTGTTTGTGGTAGGTGGGTTTTGGTTTACCACCCCCCATAGCCGCTACGGTATGTTCGGTCTCCATAACTTCCTGTTGTTTCTGTAGAAGGTCTCTTAGTTTCTCGTTCTCCCTATCCTTCTCCCATAACTGAGCAGCTATGACTGGGTCTAGGGTGTTGTTGGATAGGGATGATACCTTATGTGTGGAGGTCTTCTTGTAGAGGTACGCACACCTGAGTGCTGTACAGAGGGAAGCCCATGTAGTAGGACTTTCCGCTCTGATCGCCTCTCGGTAGTCCTCGTTTAGTACGGTGGCTACCTGGATGATGGCAGCTTCTATGTCCACCCCCTTGTTTTGGAAGTGGGTATTGGCATCCTTTAGCCATTCTTCCATGGTTTGTAGGGTGGGGTCAAATTGGGACAGTGTCAATAGCTTGATGTCGTTTTCGACATCCTTGAAGTGGTGGATGAGTCCCTTCTTTATAAGATCGTAATCGTCCTGTATACTAGTGGGCTGCATACTGTACCACTCGTACGCTGGTCCAGCTAGATATACTGCACAAGTGACGTGGATGGGGTGATCTTCTTGAGGGTATTTAAGCCTAACAAAACGTTCTAGGTCGGTAAACCACTTTCTGGTGCTCATCTTAATGTCTGGTTTTGAGAATTTGATTGGTTCACGGATGGTGTATTTGTTGGCTTTTGAAATGGCGCTAGCCAGGTCGCTAATCGACTTGACATTTCTATAGTCTGCGAGATCAGCTTTAAGTCTTTCTAGCTCTGCCTTGTGGGCCACTAGTTGTTCGTCTAATTTTCTTGATATCCTATCGTCTAGTTCTCGTTGTCTTTGTATTTCCACCTGATCGTCTCCGGCCATGTTGACAGTGGGTTCAACACGAATGGGAGAGTTGGGTGGGGTAGCTATGTCTATAGGTATAATAGGTACAGTGTCTATAAGTGTTGTTTTAGAATGTCTTACTGTGTCCTTGTAGATGCAGGAGGTGGACTTGGTGATGTGCTTGTTGTTGCTTGGTCCTTTCCTCCTGGTGGGTTGTAGACCTGATGTTGGTGCTGGTCCCTGGCTCCTAGTGTGCCTCAGTGATGATAGGTCACTGAGGGACTGGTGTCTCTGCATTAAAAAATTTCTTCATGGTCGCAGGTAGCTGAAGGTTGCCCGGTTCTCTACCACTCTGTGGCTAGGGAAAACCCTTCCACATCAATGAGGGCGTAAAGATGAGAGATGAGACGTCAGTTTGAGTACTTGGTATCTTTTATTAATAATAATATTAATATCAGAGTACCAGTCACTAGGGCTCAGTATAGATGGTAAGTTGTTGCTGAGTTGTTGATAAGTGATTTCCTCCTCCATCTGACCGGGGTATAAGTACAGGTACCCGGCAGGTGGAGGGGGTGCCCATGTGACCGGAAGTAGATGTAACAGTGGTTTTCATTGGATAATATACATTTGACATTTGTTTGGATAATTATATATTCATGGCTTTAACATGTGGCGTGCGCTGGACCGCGGGTGGGGAGCCTGGGTCCAGTGCACTATGGGAAATAGATTACATAATAAGTAGCATGCACATGTGGGGGCTTTGTCGCCCACCTCCAGGTGGCCTCCAGCCGGCTCAAGTGGCTTGGTGGTGCCGCACTGATTAAGGGTGTCCAGCTTTATAGCTTTGTTTATGTGTTGACAGTTAATCCTTGGGGTCAACATATAGTTCATTTGTTTGTGTATAGGTGACCGGTCAGTGCCTTGTCGTCTGGAGGGGCTGACAGTTACCTATTGTCCATGGGATAAGGGTCTGCTTGTGATCTATGGATTAATTATGTGTGGGGGCAAATTAGGCTTGGCTTAATGAGTAATAGGTATGTCTGACGTCTAGGTGTACTTTGATGGACATATGGATTGAAAATATGCATAAAGTATTGTGCGTATTACAAATAATAATAAATATGAATATTAATAATCATAAATCATAATTATGACGTAATATGACATAATATGACGTAATACAATTGATGAAGGTATAATAAGGGGTTTTGTGGCGTGACATGAGCATATAACCCCGCTCGTAGAAAGGGCCTGCACGCATGCCGATTTTCAACCCATAGTATAATAGGGTCTTCAAAATATGTTGACCCCTTGACCGGGGGGGACATAAAAGATTTTGACCGCTCCCCGCGAAAACCCACCACCCCCGGCCCCCCTATTGTTAAAAAATGGTCATTCCCTTAACGTTTATACATAGGCTACTCAAAAGAAATGAACTGGATTCTCATCACTGCGCGCATCATAAAAATTGTGTGTTTTATTTTACATTTTTGATGAAAAAATATAAAAGAATATCGGCAAATTCTGTATCAAATTAAAGCTAATGCAGTCAGCTAGGAAGAACTTCCATTATTTAACTTTTGCCAATCAATAAACTCTGAATTACTAAAATGTGAAAATTAATCGCGTAAAGTCTGAATTTCCTTATTGATTTAACAAGTGAAAATTAAAAAAAAAAAAATTAAAAAAAAAAAGATAAAATAAAAAACGCCCTCGTCATATTTTCCAATGCTAAGTGATGAGGAACAACTTTTTTTTTGAGTGGCCATACTCGGCTATTTTCCCAATGTGTTGAGGCCCGCAGTACCCCCCGTACAGGGCCCCAGTATACGTGTATGGTGGTGTTGTCGACGTCACGGGCCGTGGCCGCCAGTACCAAGTCCAACCGAACTGCCGCCCCCTGGCCCCACACACACAGCCAGACATTGGCCCACTTTCAGAACACTGGTTAATCTAATCCGGCCCAACCGAAACTACTGGTGGTAGGGGGTATGAGGGGATGAGGGGGTGGGGGGGGGGGAGGGAGGAGGGGGGGGGGAAATAGGGGGTGCATGGGGTACCACTTCGTGGAAAGAGCGGGAGGGAGAGCGGGGAGGGAGCAAGAGAAAGAGAGACAGAGAGAGTATAAGGGGGAGAGGGAGGGAGACAGATACGCAAACAGATAGGGAAGGAGAGAGATGGACGGACAGACGGACAGATGGAATAACAGATGAAGGCAGGGATGGACGGATGGACAGATAAGGACAGGAAGATAAACATGGCGGAAACTAATGAGGCACCCCAGAGGCAGAGTCTAAAAGCATTAATGAGCACGCGCTAAATACTTCCAGTCCACCATACAATAAGTAGAGAGAGAAAGCAGAGAAGGCATGAACTAAAAGTGGGAGGGAGCAGGAGGAGGAGGGGGGGGGATCCAGGCGGTGGTGCGCGTTGGGGTAGGGGGAGGGTGTGTGTATGTATAATGGTGACAGGCGGCGGGGGGGGGGGGGCAGGAGGGGGCTGGAGGAGGGGGCTGGAGGATGGGGGAGGGGGGTACCCATATGGTTGATACTAGGTCGGTGACTGTGACTTTAATATACCACGCCGAGTCCCGGAGTAGAATCACTTTCGGTGCAGGGCCTGCCGAGTGGCAAGGAGTGACTGGTATACACGGTGGTGGTGCACTACTCCAGTGTGACCAGGCTACTATATCACACAGCAAACCTACACAGGCACAGGCTACTAGGACTTCTACTACTTGTACTGTTACTACTACTGCATTTACTGCATTTACTACAATTACTGCTACTAATACTACTACTATCAGCACCTACTGCCATAGCAGCACCGTGGATATATATACTACATAATTATTATACTACATACTACCATAGCCTCTACATATGCAGCAACAAGTGAGAAGTGAGTATTATTCTACATATTTGGGATATTTTTGGGGCCCTTGATGGGGGGGGGGGGTCCTCATGTCCCATGTCGATCTTAAGAAATGCTCATCTTGCCATGTCGATCTTAAGAAATGGCCATGTCGATCTTAAGAAATGGCCATGTCGATCGTAAGAAATGTCCCCCATTCACTATCTATTTATTCATCATGTCCCATGTCAATAAGCCCCAAAAAGACCCATGTCGCTGTGTCAAATCTAGGGTTGTAGGGCCATAATTTTGTTTCATAATCAATGTAGGAACAGATCTAGGATGTTGGAGATGGGGTAGGGCTGGGGCTTCACTAAATAGCAAATAAATTACTTTTTAAATCTTAAATTCCAAGGGGCAGTTTATACCCCTTCTGGCCTAGACCCTACATCAGTCTATCCCAATCCCTGCCTGCTCTGGAGGAGGGACTCGGCGTTCTTATCTCCCTGGTCGTAAATCCAATTAAAAAGCAATATAATGTCAACTTTGGGGCAGAGGTCCTCCCCAAGCCACAGGTTGTAGTAATCTGATACATCCTGATCAGATACCACCACTAGCTTAATTGTGCCTGCAAACCATAAGTAATTGAATGCCTCTTTGAATATATATTATTCTTTGATAACTGTGCTATGCATATCATGTGCTCTACACAGGTACTTTATTTATGATTCAACTCCTACCAGAAGTAATTATACAATAAGTGTTTAATGCACTATTATCATGTTATTAGTTTCCATAGTACTACTTCTAGAAGGAGTTGAGCCTTAATCAAACTACCTATGTGGAGCACAGAACATGTATGATACATCTATTTTAGAATGTCATCCATTTATCAAAGCATTTTATAATTTTTGATTTTCAGGCATACACTTTTCATACACCTAACAGCTGTCACCTATTAAGTCTCAGGGCATGATAGCTGCCTGACCATATAATCCGTCACCCCCCTTGATAATGAGCCTCCCTGTTCAGACTCTGCGGTTACAGACATTCTTTCACTCTGGAGTAGTCTTCTAGAGAAGGGATTGTGTTAGACTGACATGTTTTCATTGCAAATACAGAATGGGAAAGAGGGGGGTGGGGGCGATTGAAGGGAATTTAATTCAATTACGCCCCCTCCCTAGATCTAGCTACAGTATTTCCCTATTGCGTAAATCTGAAAGTCTCTTGTTGCTTGACCTTATACTAAGTTCTAGACCTATCGATTTCAGTCCAATGTAGACTTAGTATCAACGATCAGGCCATATGCTATAGTGTATGTCCGAGGATATGGCGAGCTGTATGTCTGTCTAGGATACACTTACAGTGTCCTATAAGCTATATGGGGGTCTAGAGGGGGGGGGGCCCTATGTCGCATGTCAGATTTAAGAAATGACCATAGTAATTCCCCATGTCCCATACCCCCCCCCCCCGCCGCAGGGAGGGGGGGGGGTCACCGAAATTAAGGGGTCCCGGTCGAAAAGCCGCTTTTTGGACCCTTTAACCTAACAACAATTTTGCCCAAAAGTCGCCAGGTCGCTTAGATTATATAACTAGGTCGAAAGTCGCCTTCAAGATAGCACAGGTCGCCAGGTCGCTTTTGATCCATCTGCAGCCACTTTTATTTTGATGTTTACAAAAGCTCCGGGGCGGGGGCGGGGGGCTCCCTAAAACGCATTTTCCTTCCTTGGCCTCGTTTCAAAGTAATACTGCATATCTATTTCAGGTGTCTATTTATGGATGACATTCGACAAGGCCTGATAGATTTCTGGATAACTGGTCACAGATGGGTTTATTTAGGTATGACCCTGATACTGACCCCACCCCCTGTACAAACTACAGTTAGTTGGATTATTATACTGAGCAGTTGTACCCCAAACGTTGCAGTGCAAAGAGTATTCCTATACCCCCCCCCCTTTTCAAAATCCTTAATCAGGCAGTGAATCAGGGCAATATTTGTCACCCGTAAACGCAACAGCTCAGAGACCGCGTTTTGTCCAGTATTTTACTCCAAGTGTTCTTTTAGTGATTTAGTGCACTGTACTCCTTGTCGGCATGATGCTGGAATGCAGACCTAGGAGTAACTCGCCAGTAATGCTTTAAAGCATCACGCTGACTGCAGCATTAGAGTCGGCATGATGCGTGAATGCAGACTTGTCAGGGCTGCATTTATATGCATCACTAGGATCAAGGATGTAGCACATTAAAGCACTATATGGTCCTTAACCCTTTAAGGACAGCATGATGCTTTAATGCATCATGCCCTTTGTCGCCATGATGCATAAATGCATTCAAACATCACCCCTATGTTATAGGGTTTACACTCTCCCAAAACGTCGGCATGATGCACCAATGTAGCATCGGCTTCTCAGGACTGCATCGGTGTATCATGACGACAAATCTTTTAGCGACATGTGAAAGGGCTAGAAACTGATAACGTAGTGACTTGGACTCTGACACACACTTACACGTTATCTGTCCTATTTGAAGTAGATTATATTTAGACATTTATCACCGTTAAAAGATTGCACAATCATTAAATGGTTAAATCAGGTGATATTAGGGTCAAGGGTTAAATTGATTTACATATCTATAGCGATTATTTTGAAACCGACCAGCCTAACCCTCTACGGGAGTGGTCATTTTTTAACAACAGGGGGGGGGGGTTGGTGGATTTGGGGGGGGGGAACCAAAAAAATTTGGACCCCTCTCGAGGGGGGGACCAAAAACATTACACCCCTATTTAGCGAAAAAGCCCGCGCATTACTATAGCTCAAAGGGGTCGTCCGCGCTCATTTTCCACCTGCTTAGGGGGGGGGGCCAAAAAAAAATTGACCCCTCCCGCGGGGGGGACCAAAAGAATTTCGACCTGCTCGCGCGAAGTCCACCGACCCCCCCCCTGTTGTTAAAAAATGACCACTCCCTAAGGGCCGCATACATGGTGCTAGCCTGTATAGTCTATAGGGCACCTAACAAGTATTTGATTGAGATCGGGTTAGGCGTTGTGTACGGTTTACCTTTTGCGGCAGGTGTTGGGGCCAAAAATAAAGGTTTGTTTCACCCGACCGAGCCCATTAAGACAGGGCCGACCATAGGTGTTTTTTTTATGCAATTTTAAAGAAATTTCCGTATTTCACCAGTTTTTGGGTCAATTTTAGGGTCTTCGGAGAGGCTGGCTAGAGGCTACATTTTCTTTCTATATCACCTGCAACATACCTTTTTTTGGCCTTGGCGATAAGGGCAGGATAAAATGTTTAAAAGAAAGACATCCAACCAGATTCACTATCTGAAACATATTCTTGCTTTGGCCTTTGAGACAGGCTTATTTGTCACGATAATCTGTATTGAAGCCAGACACATTTCCGGTCATCCGACTCTCAGTATTGTTTTTCTTTTCATTATTTCCATGATATAATGCACCAAAAAAGGCTGGTCCTTTTAAAGGAGAGCAATGTCCAAACACTACTAAGTATTTAGATGTACGCACATAGTTTATATGTTTGCTCCAGATTATATTTGCGGGATGGTAACCTGATAAGTTCGACAACTTTTGACTCGTTTATTTTATGATAGTCACTTCGACGAGTCTGGAGACAAGTTTACTTTTTCAGTGCATCATGCTCTGGTTGCTTCTGCATTACTGCATCATGGGGAGTGTATCAGCCCTGTGGGGATTGCAAGTTGAAAGAATGCAGCCCTGGCGAGTAACTCGCGGTCGCTATACCCTTGACAAATCCTGTTAGACTTTATAATGAATAGCTCAGCAATATAATTAGACTGCCTACTGTCCCCGTCTATTGCAAAGGGAGATTAGCGGGGAGGAGTGGGGGGTAAGATGAAGGAGTGAGTAGACGGTTCCCTCTTATAAAGACAGACTTGGGCAAGTCTACAATTTAATCTTTTGTAGTTTAACACATATACTAAGCTATTACAGTTATTGGCAGAGGCCCCAAATGCCGTTGTATGCCTGTCTGAACCTATGAGGGTTCAGGATCTAAGATGTAACAACATTACAGTAAGACATCCATAAGCCCATAGAAGCATGTTTATAAATATGCTTATATAAAAAACTGGCCCTGACAAAATAAAACGGCCGCATAATCGAAGGTGCTGTATTGTTGAAGGCCAGGTAATCGAGGTGTCACAGGTTTACATGGGCAGTAGAAGCAACTGCTGATTCACAATTGGATATTTAACCCTGTAAGGACCATGCTGCACAAATGCAGCCCTGGCGAGTAACTCGCCGGTGCCGCATTGGTGCATCATGCCGATCCTTCGGGAGTGTCTCTACCCCAAATGGTCGGCATGATGCGTTCATGCAGCACTGGCGAGTTACTCGCCAAGGCTGCATTCATGTACCATGATGACCAAGGGTATTATGCATTAATGCATTATGCTGTCCTTAAACCCCAACGCCTGTTCTGGCACTATTTCGACTGTCGCTGGAGGGGTACCGAGATCTGTGCCTATAAAGGGCTAAAGAGGACATATTTTTGGATTGACTATTCACAGTGTATAATAAGTGCACCTTTTTATAGCACGACCACCACCCCTGGACCCCCGAGGCCTGGACATGGTGTATATAGAGTACAGAAAGGTGAATGGTGTATTTATAGTCCGTGGCACCAAGAAAGGGACTATTGAATTAGGCTTGTTTTCTATGTGAAATAATGTGTAGAAACAACTCAAATGGGCACAAAATATTTCCCGATGAAGAGCTGAAGACATACACATGAGAATAAATGTTTAAAATCAGGGAAATTATTCATTCTCAAGCTTGTAAAGTGCAGTTTCATGACAATATTGGTAAACACTCTTTAATGCACACTAGAAGTATAGGGAATATCATCAAAACTTCCCCAAAATGCTGATTTTAAGCAATTTTTGAATATTTCGATCTCACTTTGTGGAAAGGCTTACATTTGCATTTCTTTAACCAGAATGTTCTAAATGGTACCATTGTGAAGAAAAAATTGTTCCCTCATTTATTTGATGACTAATTCCATCTCTGACAGTGTATTTCAATTTCTATAGGTGCTAATACAAATCAAAGTCAACAAAAATACAACATTTCAGAAATGTTTCTAGGGTATTTACAAATTTTACAATTACCCACATTTCTCCAGAAAAACATGACATTGTCATTGCCTTAAACTACAGAGTCTCAGCTAAAAAACGTTTTTTACATGAAGATGATGCGACTACTAGTGCCAAAGTAGCGGATCATGACGTAAAATGCAAAAGGGCAAACATAGTTTGGCAGTCCCTTTCTTGGTGCCACGGACTATAGTATAGAATCCTATAGAGTCAAGCTACTCGTCCTCTATTCCCAAGCGTCATCGCTGGCACCAAAACTTGCTGGTCAAAGTAGTTCCGATACGCTTGGTACTGTTTTACACCAAATTACCATTAAATGTAAAAAATGTAAAAAATGTGGATGGTTCCCACGGAAGTGAAAGTGGTTGTGGCCCCTCAGATATCAGCGATGTGCCTCGGGCGCGTCCGAGGAGGTGCTGGGGCAAGCTTGGTATAGAGTGGTATAGTAAGGCCAAATAAAAAAAAAGTTTTGTTTCAGGTAACATGGGATGAAACTCTAGGGTCGGTAGGTCGGATTTTTTTTTTTTTTAATTTTTTTTTTTTTACATAACCCTAAGATTGACACAAAAAAGTATGAAAATGGGAAGATTTTTTTCAAAACTTTTGTCAACCTAAAATTTACCCCCAAAAAGTGTAAAAATATAAAAATTTCTTCAAAATTGCACAAAAAAACGTAGGGTCGGCCCTGTTTACATAGGGTCGGTCGGGTGACCTGAAACAAACCTTTTTTTTTTTTTGGCCCAAAGCAACATATGTTTTAAATCAATAGGGAATGTTACGCATACTTGATTGTTTCTATTCATATGGGAGGTGCGGTGGGCTAACAAACCTGGACCGTGACCTCTGGGTCGCTGACCCATGTCATATATATATATATATATATATATATATATATATATGTATATATATATATATATATATATATATATATGTATATATATATATATATATATATATATATATATATATATATATATATATATATATACATATATATACATATATATATATATATATATATATATATATATATATATAGTAAGTTTTTCCCCCAACAAAGACTATAGCGCTCTAGCTGGTGTGAACTTGTTCCTGCGAAGTTGTTGTGTGTACATTGACACCTGCAATCTCGTGAGATCTATGCTCTGTCCACGGGATGCAGCTTGTTCCTGTCAAATAATGCTGTGTGTGAATCTGGTACCCAGCTAAATCTCACGTGATATTCCGAAGACAGAACTAACCTGGGCGCGCATACGGAGCCATCAGAATTATCGTTATAGAACTCACAGCCTTTTTGAAAAGTGCTATGACCATGAGCTATAGCGTATGTTTGTTTTCTGGGTTCCTTATCACTATCAGGTGCGGTATCCATACACTGGAAAGTCCCTTTGAAGTTCAGTTCACCCGTGTAAAATACTATCGATTTGTATCGATGAAAATGCACCTGGTTCAGCAGAAATTTAAGTGTAAGTAATTATTTCTGGGACATTCACTGAGGGTGTGCAGTTACGATAGCTTAGTATGAACTGTAAAATCAAAAATCCATATCATCACCTGGTAGAGCATGCCTATACTTTGTAAAATGCACATTATACCTTGAGCTATGAGATACATGCATCCCATTTTAAGAAAAAAAAACACACGTAATTTTACGTCAGAATAACGTTTTTAACGTTGTACAACATCTTGGTCATAAAAACGTTTTTTACTGGGTGAGGGCTATCCTGGCAAGTAAATTACCCGTGCCGTACTCATGCAATGATGCATCATGCCAACCCTATGGGGTTGATACATTCCCAACGGGTCTGCATGCATGATGCATTATTGCAGCATTGGTTATTAGCTGCCCATGCTGCATTGTGAATGGTCATGATGCATAAATGAATCCCTAGCGAATTTAGTCACCAGCGCTGTATCATGCATGCCGACCCGACGATTTCTATACATTCCCAAAAGGGATATAGTGATACTTGATTGGCATGTTACTCCGCAGTGCTGCATTCGTGTATCATGATGAAACATTGGAATGGTGCAGCGATGGACTCTATATATATGCGGCCCTTACAGGGTTAAACGTTTTATGTACTGGTAAGTGTTATAATAGCCAACAAAGAACCAGATAGACAAGCGTTCATAATGGACTATGGCACTTCAGTGTTTACCAGAGCATTATATAGAGCGTTTACGAAACGTCTGGTAAGGCCACATTATTTTATTCTTTGGGTCACGGAAATTTTCTCCTAAAAACATAAATAATGGGCCTTTTTTTGTTAAATGATAAAAAAGAAAAGAAAAAAAAGTGCATTGAATGATTAATGTGGTCCAGTCCGAAGTACAAAGTAGACGCATGTCCAGGTTGAACTTGGTGCACTTAGCACTCTACCACGAGCATAGGTCAACGCTATGTTACACAAGCATGTGACATATACAAGTGGGCCTTTACCACTGTGGGCTGACTTCATGTATTTTGAGGGCAGCATGGTACTTTGATGTACTATTCCTTTTTGGGTGTTGTATAATGTATACATTCATGCATCACGCTGACTATTTGGGGTTGATACACTCCCAAATGACCCCCCCCCCCCCAATGTGGCACCAGCGAGCTACTCGCCGGCACTGCATTTGTGCATCATGCCCATGGTGGACACATTAACATGTAACCTTGTGACATCATGTTGTCCTTAAATGATTAAGGAGATAATGTTTCAAGTACAATGGAGACAACTATTCAGGATGAACTTTGTGCCCGATAGGGGCCCACCACGAGCATGGGCTGGCATAATGATAAGGCTATAACACAAGATACAATTTAAATCCCCGCTGCATTTAAGCCATTTTAAGTTATGCATTATGCCGACCCTATTAATAGTATTATTAAAGCGATTGTTACATTTCGGTAGGCTCCACCATTCCAGTACAACTCGCTGTCACAGCGTTGCTACACGTATCCCCATGATAAAAATGGGGGGAAAAGGAGGGGGGAAGTGTTTGCCCCCCCCCTCAAAACCAGAGCGAAGGCTATGACCTCCCACCCCTCAAATAAAACCCTGTAATAAAATACACATGACTCCTTTACACAGAGAAAGGAAACAGTGTCAAAAGGGAGTCCGGGTTGCCTCCAGAATGACTCCCCTCTTTAGTGGAGCCCAGGCTGCCTAAGGCAGCAGAGGTGACTCCCTGGCTGACCTAAGGGAGTCACATAGGGGGAGTTACATAGATCCCTGGCTCATCTAAGGGAGTCACATAAGGATGAGGGCTCTCCTAGATAAGGTATGTTATTCTGGGGGCAACCTGGGCTCCCTTTCGACGCTGTTTCTTTTCTCTGTGTACCCTTCCTATTATGTATGTGGAACAATGGGAACAAGGGAGTATAGGGGCCCCCAATTATTATCAAAGCAGTTAACTTTGCAACCTAAAATCAGGCCCAGACGTGTGTGTAGGGGGGGGGGGTTGTATCACTTGTCGATCCTAAGAAATGGGGCTTGTCCCTTGTTGATTCAAAGAAGTAAATTTGTCCGCTGTCCCCAACCCTTATCATTCCCTTCCCCCTTGTCCAAAAGAGTTAAAACAGGGTCTTGTCGCCTTGTCGAATTTACCCGTCTAGGGCCCTAATATCAGTAGGGGTTATACTAGTAAGGGTTGGGAGAGGTCAGGTGGTACGTGAACATTGACTATAATTATATTCACGTTCTCACTATCAGTCCGTGTGACATTTCTCAGAAAGGTAGATTCACCATGAGTCGGACACATACTTTGTTCAACACATTTTGGCATAGCCCATGAAAGGCGCTGTGTGAGTTTTAAAATGTATCATCATACTTTGAGTTGGACAGTTGAATATCTATCTATAATATACCAGCAACGTGTTCTTTGTTCATGAGAACCTTTTTCTTTGGAAGTGGAAGTAAACGGATATATAGTGGTGATCCAACTCCATTTGGATTGATTGACTCCCTCGACGATTATAATCGCCATTCACACCCATGCAGTAAACAAAACTTTTTACAACATTTTATAACCTTATATAACGTTTCTCTAATAATCCTTATTATGGCATAACATTATATAACGTTTTAAAACGTTATTTTGACATAAAATAACGTGTGTTTTTTTAGCTGGACAGTCATGACTATATTCCAGTAAGACATTAACTGACAAATAAAACATTAAGCAGCAATTAATACTCTACTATGCAAGCACCTGGAATTTCCACGTGATATTTTTTCACCCATACACCCATCCCGGACGCCCATATCTCCCACGTGAATACTTGTTGGACATCCATACATGCATATGGGTATACAGATCTAGAGTTACACCTCCTCATAACCCCTCAGCAGCGCACATATGTGGATATTAAGGAATATCGTCTAAAACCCCTCATCTTTTAAACACAAAACCACCAGAGGCTGACAGTCTCCTTGTCCATCCCGTAGACATTGGTCATTGAGTCCAGAAAACGACAAGGAACTGGCTGTGCACTAACTTAAACCCGCAGATCCTACTGCACGTCCTGGAACAGTCAGAGTGCAGTCGGGACAGGTACTCAGCCCTATATATAGGGGCGCTGGGAGTTTAAACTACTAACAAGAACTTGCATGGTGAGTACAATTCTTGCAGGAGGGAGAGGACAATCTCTGATAGATGAGAATGGGCCTACTCTAGGGCTTTGGATCTTGTGTATACAGGATGAAGTTGGAAACACAAGGAGGAGTCTTTCAGAGTGTGGTCGCACAAGGTATAGCGTTTGTACCCAGAACGCCCCGTCTTACATACAATTCTTGCACAACCAAAAATAATCACCTCATTTCAAGAAAATAAGATTATCAAACTCGACTGGCGGAAAACCCACTTGTTTAAAAGAAATAATTCTCAAAACAATTGGTTTGTCCTCCAGTTGATTTTAATAATCTTATAATACATTTTCTTAAAACAAGCGGTTTGTCCGCCACCCCGGGGTCCGCCAGACGATTTTCTTGAATGAGATAATTATTTTTGGCTGTGCGTGTTTTCTCTGTTGTTCTTGGCACGTTATGGGTCTAGACCCCTATAGAATCGGCATTTTGGAGTTTGTAGTGACTGGGTTATTTCTTAGGACACCTAGGTAATCAAATAAATACTCGGATGTTTAATATTATAATCAGTGTATGCCACAGAGGTATCTTCTCATTGGGTAATATAAGAGAGTTTGCATTCTCGTCCAGTTCATTGGGCTAGAAAGGAGCCCAAAGGTCGTCTAATATCTATGTATGCCAGTACCATCATATCCTGCCTGCATGTGTGGTGCGTGTGTATGTGTGTATGGGAGGAGGGGGTGAGTAATATGATAACGATATATAAGACTGATGTGCGACCAGACAGACAGTCCGGGTAGCTCGGTTATGGCAAGGCCAAATTAAAAAAAGTTTTGTTTCCGGTCACCCGACCGGGTCTAGCAAAACAGTGCCGGGCCCCCCTCTTTTTTTGGATTTCTCAGAATTTTTGCCACTTTTTGTTTTTCACGGTTTGTAAATCGGACAATTATTAAGGATTTTAGAGCAAAAACCCTAAATCCAGGCCTAAAAATGAGAAAAAAATAAATTAAAAAAAAAATTAAAAATTTTTTCGACCGGCCGGGCCTGCTTTCTCAGACCATGTTACCGGAAACCAACCTTTTTTTTATTTTGGCCCAAGCAATATGTTCATCCCTGATATCGGAGTCTTTAACTTTGATATCAGAGTTTTTAATTCTGACATCGGAATTTTTAACTCCGGTATCAAAATTTGTAACATTGATATCGAAATTTGTAATTCCGATATCGAACTTATTAACTCCGATATCGAAGTTATCAACTCCCATATCGAAGTTATCAACTCCGATGTTGAAGTTAAAAACTCTTGTTTTTAGTAGTACACATACACTGAAAAAGTAAACTTGTCTCCAGACTCGTCTAAGTGACTATCATAAAATAAACAAGTCAAAAGTTGTCTAACCTATCAGGTTACCATCCCACAAATAGAATCTGGAGCTGGCAAATAGTGGGTTTTGGGTTGGCACATGCCAAGTGGGTCTTCTATCTCCAGCTAGAACTTCCTTGTCACTTAGACAAGTTTTTGACTCGTTTATTTTGGGACTGTCACTTAGTCTGGAGACAAGTTTACTTTTTGAGTGTATGTATCCTGTATAAGAATCATCGCATGCAATACAGTGCCGTTTATGTGACAATAAAATGCACTCATGACTTGGTGTCAACGTCTGACTTTAGGTAGTGATCATTTATTAACAATAGGGATTTGGGGGATTCTGCTCCTTCCGGGTCGCAGATCGGTATGCACCTGGGCCCTTTAAAGCATAGTAGTATACAGGCTTTCTAGCTCAAAACTGGTTAATTATCCCCCCCCCCCCCAAGAGGAGTCGGATCTTTTTACATCCCTCCCCCCTCAAGGGGTAGACATTTTTTTGCCCGCTGCCCCAAACCCACTACCCCCTGTGGTGAAACAATGATTACTCCCTTAATAGCTAGAAACGGCCCGAAACGGGTCAAAAAACAGTTTCCAACAACTGTGTCAGTATCATAAATATGCCTGCATAGGTGGGGGGTGCGGGTGGGGGGGGGGGTGGGCATGTGTGTATGTGTAGTGGGTGTGAGTAATAATATAACGGTATATAATTATATACCGTTATATTAGTAGACAGATTATGATAAGGGAGCCTTCACAAAATAGGCCAACGGCTGGGGAGTAGGGTGTCTTTGGGTCAAAAGGTGGCCCAAAGCCATACATTTGCATCTTCCCAAAATACTGACAGGTTGCTGTTTCTTCGCAAAATACTGACTTCTGCAGTTTATGGAGAACACATTCTGTACTTTGTGGAAAAAATAAAAATGATAAATGAAATCGTTTCTTGCACCACAAATGGTACTTAGTCATCTAAATGCGGACCTCCGCATTTGAATGTGAACGTCCGTACACTACGAGCAGAAAGGGTTTCTGATTATATGGACGTTGTACAATGGTGATCTGTAGTAGTACATAAAACGGCATCAAAATAATGTTTTAAGATGTACTGCATACTGCAAAAAAAAAAGCTATTTATTAGGTACTCAAGGTGGCCCGTGGGTAAAGTTAGACAAAGACCACATGAGTCTACAGATAGAGACAGTGAGAGATAGAGTTTTCTTAGTGCAGATGACAGCTTTTTGCATCACATAAGTTGATGCAGATCACGTTATTTTGGATGCAGATCACGTCTGGATGGTCCGCCGTTATCTGCACTACTGCAGATCCACGTAATTTGCTGATCGAATCTATAAACTTGTGAAGGTATAGAAAACATGCCCCTACACTGATAATAATGGACCTGAAAATGTTAGTCACTACGGACTACATTTCTATAGTCACATGAATGTAGCAAAAACGACTATACCAAGTTAGTCACCTATGTCTATAGTAAGTTAGTCATATAGTCAACCTATAGTCAGCCATTAAATCAGCTGATTTGGGCTATATAGTCAAGTGACTATGAATTTAATGGTTTCATGGTCTAAAGTAGTCACTATGACTAATAGATATAGTCAATCATTAGAAATAATGGAAACTTAAGTACTGAAGGCAGGTCGAGGTTCAGCAGGGTAGACATGGCTAGGATAAGGCAGGGCAGGGGACAGGCTAGGATAAGGCAGAGCAGGTGACAGGCTAGGACGAGGCTGGGCAGGGGACAGGCTAGGATAAGGCAGGCCAGGGGACGAGCTAGGATAAGGCAGGCCAGGGGCCAGGCTAGGATAAGGCAAGGCAGGGGACAGGCTAGGATAAGGCAGAGCAGGTGACAGGCTAGGATAAGGCAGGCCAGGGGACATGCTAGGATAGGGCAGAGGACAGGCTAGGATGAGGCAGGGCAGGGGACAGGCTAGGATAAGGCAGAGCAGGTGACAGGCTGGGATAAGGCAGGCCAGGGGACAGGCTAGGATAAGCCAGGCCAGGGGACAGGCTAGCATAAGGCAGGCCAGGGGACAAGCTAGGATAAGGCAGGGCAGGTGACAGGCTAGCATAAGGCAGGCCAGGGGACAAGCTAGGATAAGGCAGGCAGGTGACAGGCCAGGATAAAGCAGGGCAGGGACAGGCTAGGATGAGGCAGGGCAGGGGACATGCTAGGATAGGACAGGGGACAGGCTAGGATGAGGCAGGGTATGGGACAGGCTAGGATAAGGCAGGACAGGTGACAGGCTAGGATAAGGCAAGGCAGGGGACAGGCTAGGATAAGGCAGAGCAGGTGACAAGCTAGGATAAGGCAGGCCAGGGGACATGCTATGATAAGGCAAGGCAGTTGACAGGCCAGGATAAAGCAGGGCAGGGACAGGCTAGGATAAGGCAGGGCAGGGGACATGCTACTTGCTAGGATAGGGCAGGGGGCAGGCTAGGATGAGGCAGGGCAGGGGACAAGCTAGGATAATGAAGGGCAGGTGACAGGCTAGGATAAGGCAGGCCAGGGGACAAGCTAGGATAAGGCAGGCCTAGGGACAGTCTAGGATAAGGCAAGGCAGGGGACAGTCTAGGATACGGCAGAGCAGGTGACAGGCTAGGATAAGGCAGGCCAGGGGACAGTCTAGGATAAGGCAAGGCAGGGGGCAGGCTAGGATAAGGCAGAGCAGGTGACAGGCTAGGATAAGGCAGGGCAGGGGACATGCTAGGATAGGGCAGGTGACAGGCTAGGATGAGGCGGGGCAGGGGACAGGCTAGGATAAGACAGGCCAGGGGACAAGCTAAGATAAGGCAGGGCAGGTGACAGGCCAGGATAAAACAGGGCAGGGACAGGCTAGGATAAGGCAGGGCAGGGGACATGCTAGGATAGGGCAGGGACAGGATAAGAAGGGGAAAGGGCAGGGGACAGGCTAGGATAAGGCAAGGCAAGTGACAGGCTAGGATAAGGCAGGCCAGGGAACATGCTAGGATAAGGCAGGCCAGGGACAAGCTAGGATAAGACAGGCCAGGGGACAGGCTAGGATAAGGCAGAGCAGGTGACAGGCTCCTATAGGCTCCTGTGTAGGCCTATCATGCTCTGTCAGTCTAGACATACACTGTTCATGTATTTCTATGTTATCAAAATTGGAACAAATTACCATAATAACTCTATCAAACATGAGAACTCATGCACCTTATAACATCTTAAGTTGTCATAGTCAACTGTAACATAACATATAACAAGCAGGGATATCCATAGAACAGTGGTTTAGGAGAGGATGTGCCTACCTGAAGTCCATGGACCATTCAAATTTGAATCCTAACTGTTTCCTGTGCACACATTCCTGTGACATCATCAATTTGTGTGATCCACATATAGTCACTCCTGACTATCTTTATGACTAATATGTGACTAAGTTGTATAGTCCCCTGACTATGGGGGTCAAAATGTGATGGTATAGTCAGTACTGACTATAGGTTTTATTATCAGTGTACACTTTAACCAAAGCAATGGTTCTTTTACATCCCACACTACATAGGCGTACTGTGAGATGGACACACACACACAGAATAAACAGCGTCAAATGGGAGTCCAGGTTTCCTCCAGAATGACTCCTCTCTTCAGGGGAGTCCAGGTCGCCTAAGGGAGTCTAGGTGACTCTCTGGCTGACCTAAGGGAGTCACCCGGGGAGTCATATAGCTCTATGACTCCTCCAGGTCACCTCGGCTCCCTTGGGCGACCTGGACTCCCCTATAGAGAGGGGAGTCATTCTGCAGGCAACCTGGACTCCCTTTTGACTCTGTTTCTTTTCTCTGTGCAGGTCTTTGACACACTGTATGTCTACCACAGCAGGGGGAGGGGGGGGGGTCGTGACGTCAAACATGTGCAGGGTATGGCTGTAGGAGATAATTATGTACATGTATACGAGAGGATGTGGTTTTGTTGAATCCGCGAGCAGTACTTAGCGTACCATACGGAGAGGGAAAAGGCTGATACAATGTCATGTGTATAGTTTTAAAACCAACCCAGCCGAAGGCCGGTTCGCAGGTCCATAGTGTCTGTACGGTGGGTTGAGTTTCAAATTTGAATGCCAGGTTAAATGACGGATCTTGGATTATAAGTACCAGGGGAACATTCACAAATGGCATCACCGGCCCTAGCAGAGGTGTAGGAAGCAAATTTCCATAGGGGGCTCAGGCGGAGCTTTAAGCACAGGCGTTTATGCTTGATGCCGCATATTCAGGATTATATTGGAATTGTAAATAAAAGTATTGATGGAGCCCCCCTTTCTTTTGTATTATATCATAGGGCCCAAACATGTTCAGGCCCCCTCCCTCACCTTTTCCTACACCACGGCCTAGAGGATGGTGGCGGGAGATAGAGGGTCTAACGATTTTGTGAAAGCATCGTTTCAGGGGAACAATAATCACACCGGGGGGGGGGGGATTTTAAAAAGAAATATGCCAGAAGTATTTGGTTTGGTGACGTCATTCGTGATCGTTCCCCAGTCGCAGAAAAGTACCTGTGCTGGCACCATACTGAAACCGTCTGGTACAGGCCTGAAAGGGGCATTCTCACCCGCATTCTCACCACTCGCACTTAACCACAGGGAAGACTAATGTCAGCTATTACATGAATGAAATCCATAAGTAGCTTAAATAAGCCAATACTGTATGCAAATACGTCTTCTTGGGGAACTTGGCGTTCACAGGTCATGCTACCTATTGGGGGCCAGGGAGGGGGTCTTTGAGTTTCGTGACGAAATGTAACTAAAAAAATAGGTGACGTCATCTGTGCAAGGAAAACAAGCTCAGGTAACATGACTTTAAAAAAATATAACATATATTATATAGGGTAGGTAGATTGAGACTTTTAGCATGTATACGTACGTTGTACTACCTATCAAAGCTCATTCCCCATTTAAGAATCTTTCCGTATGCTTCAATATGCGATAGGGTATAGCCAGAAAAAAAGGGTAGGTCGGGTTACCCCCCTCCCCCCCCCCCCCCCGCATGTTAGTTATTTGTCAGTGCTCCCCCACACAAATTAACCCTTCTTCCTCAACTCCGGCTCCTATGTTTGAGTATGAATGGCGACTCAATAATCAATTTGTGAGTTTTGAAACAGTAAGGGCATGCCGGCAGTGAGTGTTGACGACGTGAAGTGTCTGTATAGATAGTGAGACATTGACACGGCCCTAGACCCCTAAATTCGATATGGCGACATGGGCATTTCTTAAAATCGACATTGTGACATGGGGCCTAGTGACATGCGGCATGAGGCCTAGTGACATGCGGCATGAGGCCTAGTGACATGCGGCATGAGGCCTAGTGACATGCGGCATGAGGCCTAGTGACATGCGGCATGAGGCCTAGTGACATGCGGCATGAGGCTTAAAAAGATAGTGACATGGGACATGGATAGTTCTTACAATCGACATCGGACATGATCATTATTAAGCGACATAGACATGCGATATGGTCATTTCTCAAATTCGACATGTATGAATGTCCTAACGAGTAAGCCTCCAGTGCACCATGCAAGCATCATGCTGAAACTCCCAAAGGTCGGCATGATGCATGAATGATGCATACTGAAACTCCCACGGTCGGCATGATGCATGACTGATGCATACCGAAACTCCCACGGTCGGCATGATGCATGAATGATGCAAGAACGCATCATGCTGACAGAGGGCCAATGGAATTAAAACTGGCGCGTCAAGGGGAGCGCGCCACCGATGAACGTCAATATCTTGCTATTGATTGAACCTTTCTTTCTGAACGTTTTTTAAAAAGTCTATGTACGGTTGTTCATGTGTCAGTCTCATCCAATTCAATTCAAGTCAAAGCTCATCACATTTTTAAAAGAGCTCTGCATTAATCGGGATATACGCTCCTGTAAAATGGCTTAATTCTAATACAAAACAGATTCCTTTCTCAGAAATGGAGGCGTTGACAACAGGTTTCCACCCAAATATCTCATTTTCACATCATATTTTACTTTTTGTTGTAGACTATGTTGTAACTAAGATTTCTTTACTAAAAATTTCTCATCACCAAGCAGTGAAAAATATGACGAGGGCGTTTTTTATTTGATTTTTTTTTTCTACTCGGGGCTTAAATACATGGGGAAATTTGGACTTTTCGCGATCAATTTTCCCATTTTAGGAGTTCAGAGTTTATTGATCAGTAAAAGTTGTAAGAATGGAATTATTCCTAACTGACTGCATTGCTGACAGCATAAGCTTTAATTTGAAACCAAAATTGGTCATATATCTTATCAAATATTTTATCAAATTTTAACATATTTTCATCAAAAATGTAAGAAAAAAAAAGTTTTCCCAAATCTTGAATTTTATGATGTGCGCGGTGATGAGAAACAACTTTTTTTTTTGAGTGGCCTTAAATACATCGCGCTTCTTCAAAATGTAAACAATCCAGTGTTCCAATATTATCTTTATATTTTAAAAAACCAAAAAACTAGTATTGTTTTGTTGTGAAATAACCAGCATTATGGCTACACGACGTAAAATATTCTATACACGCTATTAACTCTGCATGTGTACCCAGGCACAATGTTAAAATTCAGCATTGTTTTTTCTCTAAACCTTCCACAGACATTTTACGTCTAATACATTAAATACATTGGTAGGCTTTTTCAGAACGGAATCGTCAGTCGTGAGAATAAAAAGTCCACTATAAACCCTACAGGAAAAAACGCCCACGAACTCGTGGCGTGTTCTGAAAGAGCATCCTGTAATGTTTAAGTAATGTGTCCACAATTCAGTGTATAAACATTTTTTTCCAACTGCCATTATTACTGAATTAAGCAGTATGAGTGTATGTACACATTATAGCATGACTAGTCTGTATGTGCATACAGACCGAGGGCCTACTTGTACATCCAAGATAAGGGAGTACAGTCATACCTCGATAATACGACCACCCCTGTTGCAGGAAAAGCACGGCCGGTTGTTGAATCTACCGATTTTTTGAATACCGATGTAGGCCTATAGGCCTGTCCCTGTCAAAGCAGCCGGATAATCAAGGATGCTGGATTATTAAAGGCAGCATTATCGAGGTCTCACTGTAGCCATTTTTTAACAACAGCGGGGGGAGGGGGCGGTGGATTTTTCCACAAGCGTTATGGACATTTTCAGTTTCCCCCACGAGAGCGCTAAGTTTTTTTCCGTCCCCTCCCAGCTGGGGTTCAAGTTCAACACGGCAGACCCTTTCAAGCAATACTGGGGATATAGATGGGGGGGGGGGGGTCCCCATGTCCCATGTCGATTTTAAGAAATGGCCATGTCACCTGTCACTTAAATTCCCATGTCCCATGTCGCCTTTAAGAGCCTGCCCTGTCCTATGTCGATTTCAAGAAATACCATATGTCATCCATGTCACTTATTTTTTTCCTCATGTCACTAAGCTCCATGTCGGATGTCGATTTTAAGAAATGACCATGTCGCCGTGTCAAATTTAGCCATCCAACCCCATAATACTAACGCTTAGGCTTTTTCTAGTGGGGCCCGTATCCTTTGGTCCACCCCCTTCTCCCCCCAAGGGGTTTACATTTGCTTGGATCCCACAAATGCACCAACCTCTCTGTTACTATAAAATGACCACACCCTAAGGTCAGAAAGGAAATCCGGACAGTGACCCATAAACACTGCTGTACTGATATGATGTATAACGTGTTTGACTCCTGTCTATATAGTCTATAACTGATAAGAAGCTATACTAGGCCACGCGTTATCGAGGTGACTGGTTGTTGGTGTAACGATGGGTCTAGGCAATGAGTATATTCTCATTGGTCTAGGCCATGGGAAGGATGGTGTCAGAGTCGAGTGTAGATACACCGGCATCGTCTCCCCCCCCCCTCCCATACACACAGACACAGACACAAATACTCCTCCTCGAGCCATTTGGTCTTTACTGTGAAATTTTGGTAGATTGGAAAAAATACCATAGATTGCCGGGAACAAGCTAAGTTGTGAGAGCACCGGCAAGAAAAGCCAGTTGCACCCGAAATGTCTGCAGTGAATGCCAGGAAATTATTTCATTGGTCTAAAAAGTATTCTGCTAGTGATCGCATTAACCCATATCTCGAACCATTTCGCGCACTTTCTTGCAGACCTCTTTAGGAGGGTATTTGTTTTCCCTTAGGCTTAGTGATATTTGTTTCATCTGGTCCTAAAACCAGACATTTCTTATTCCACGCATATAAGGTCATCTTGCATATTTTGCCTAATTCATGAAGAAGATGTTGACTACAGGTTTTCCCCAAATAGGCCAAAGTGTCTTTTTTTCTTTGAAAAGTTTTTCATTGTCTTCCACAATACATAAAAGTGATTTTAGACAAATATCAATGTCAGTTCAATTCACATTCTTATCACTACCAAAATGTAATGATTCAGAATGAATTCCTATTCACAAAAAGCCACACAGTTGTGGAATACAATTATATATTTTCTTTTTTTATATTTTCTCTGGTTATGTTTGTTGTAGTCTACATTATGGTAACCAATCTCTACCTCTTTATCATTTTCCAGGTTGAGATGAGACAGTTTGAACAGGCTACAGTGTACTAAAAGCGAGACTACGTTGAAATGAAAACGAGGCTATATTCTGACCAGAACGAGGCTGCAGGGACCATGATCACCGGGACTTGCTTGGTGTGCGACTACCAAGGCGTGCCCCACCGCATCTTCTGTGACGTCACAAACGGCAAACGTCCACCAGGACGTCATGACACCGAACACCTCAGGTACCGACTGGAGGGCGTCCTAGCAGTGACCTTGACCTTGGGTCCGGGGATGCCAGATGGACTTTGTCTCAAGTGCGAGAAGGGGTTGTGCGAGATTGAGAGCCGCGTCCGGGGGTTCCGGGATATGCACCACGCCACGAAGGAAAAGTGAGTATTTAAAAAAAATTATCTTATTATCTTGATCCGATCCAGTCTCAGTAAGATCCAGATATCAGCCCACATTTTTACATATAATTTAAGAATTTTTAGGTTTTCCAGTTGATATTACACATTTGAAGGAAAGAGTAAGCGTTTCTAAGAAAATTGGAATGTTTCTTTGCCAGGAAATTAGTGGAAATGGAGGCATAATTAAGAGAGAAAAGTGCACGTGTCTCTTGGTTAATTACGGAGGTTCACAAAATCATGATGTCTTTGAAATTTGGGGCCATTTTTAAGATCCTGGTTTTACAATGTTCTAAATACTTTCCTAAACAAATGCATAGCCCGGGTAACAATTTGTCATATCACAAGAACATCAACCCTGGCCCATAACTTAATTCGCATGTTTTCGTTTCTTATGGCAGCTCAGTGTAGAGACAAGGAACTTTCTCCTTTTATTCAATACCTGAAAATACTATGATCACATTGGAGCTCAGAACCTCATATAAGTTGACAACAAGCACCTGAGCCTACTAGGAACATGGTAGAGTGGTGCCTCTACATGGGTACCCGCAATTTTGACCGTGTCGCCGGGTCGAATTTTAGCAGTAGGGCTTTGGCATTGTGTCGATTTTTAGCTATACAATAACAAAGAGAAAAACCCCTGTGGGTCGATTTTCATCCCCAATTTTCCTGTGTCCGTCGATTTTTAAAATGGCCTAAAAGGGCCGTGTCGCTGTGTCGCCCGTGTCGATTTTTACCCATATAGAGGCACAGAGTGCCGTGGGGGAATTATTACAAGCATCATATCAAGGGATCTTTCCCCCGGTGGGATTAATATTTCATGATTAAATTCGGAAGGAGATTATCCTTATAATGAAGTTGATTTTCAAACTTTTTTGCTTCGAGGCTAACAGCCGAGGTCCCCAAAATGGCTTGAAGTGTCATTGACTGCTTATTTAGCCGAGTTGCCTACTAAGGCCACTTAAAATTGATTATCAGCTTTGCAGACACCGCGCGCATTCTCTAAAAAGGGCCGCATTGGTCCTTTTTTCACCTTTTAAGAAAAAAAAAAAAAAGGGCGCATCTAGAAATAAATCAGAAGACATGTTGCAAAAATATCAATATCTCAGCTGATAATAGGGGTAGAAACAAAGTTTTAAGGGCATTTTAGACCTTATTTATATGTGCAGACCATCAATTTAGGCAAAAAAAAAGAAAAAAGGCCCTCCCGCACCTCCAAGAAAAAGTATATTTAAAAAAAAGCCTCCCTCCCTCACCGATTTTTTTCAAAAAGTGTCCGCAAAGCTGATAATCAATTTTAAGTGGCCTAAGAGATCCACACAACGCTGCTAGGGTGCCAGCAATACCATGGTATTCTACATGCTCATAGAAAGTGCAGTTTTAATTATGGTATCAGTTATAAAACAATGGGAGTGCCCTCTGACTCACTCTCACGCTACATCCGTGATTCTAGGAGCTGCTAACCTACGTACGTCTCCCTCCTGCAGGCACAGTTAGGCAAAAAGTGTTTCCGACCCCACCTAGCTAAACTGGGCCGACCTAATTTTTTCTTTCTTTTTTCACAATTTTGAATGTATATAATATTTAATAATTATCGTAATTCTTTTTGCAAACTTTAGATTCGACAAAAGGGCTCATTTGGGAGTGGGGGAAAAATAAAAAAAGAAGACCCTGCCTACCTAGTTTTTTTCCATTGATGTTACTTGAAACACAACTTCTTTTTTTTAGGTCTCAGTTGTCCTAAATATGCCCCTCCCCCCCGCCCCCCCCCCCCCGCCTACCGCCCACCTCCCCTTTCCGGCATGACCTGACCTGAACAACATGATACCGATATGGGGTGTACGGGATGTGGTTAAAGCTACATATATATATATATATATATATATATATATATATATATATATATATATATATATATATATATATATATATATATATATATATATATAAATATATATATTCCACTAGAACCGGTTTTCATTTGCGTTATAATCAATGCTACAATTACTATTGGAAATGAAACGTGTGTATTCTCGGTTAAATGCATTACTTTTGTAATTTTATTATTCACCTAAATATAACACTTAGTAAAGAGGAAACGACCAACAAACAGCATAGGCCTGCAACCTGTGAGTAGACAGTCAACTACACTGAAAAAGTAAACTTGTCTCCAGACTCGTCAAAGTGACTATCATAAAATAAACGAGTCAAAAGTTGTCTAACTTATCAGTTTACCATCCCACAAATAGAATCTGGAGCTGGCAAATGGCAGGTTTTGGGCTGGCACATGCCAAGTTGGTCTTCTATCTCCAGCTAAAGGACCCACTTCCTTGTCACTTAGACAAGTTTTTGACTCGTTTATTTTATGATCGTCACTTTGAAGAGTCTGGAGACAAGTTAAGGGGGACTTTGCTGAAAAAATACCCTTGACATGCAGCCACACTTCCATACTGTAAATGTAGATATTTTCGCGCTGTACATATTTTCGCAATTTTCGCGATTTTTAAATATCCGCGACAATAAATACAGAGCGAATATTTATACAGTATTGAATCAAATAGCCAAATTTCGGAAATCTGTGAATTTTAGTACCAGCGAAAATATCCTTTTTGGCAAAATCGCGAAAATTTATACACGCGAAAATATCTACATTTACAGTATACAAAGTATACCTTGGCATGCCTCCAGGTTTATTTATGCTTCAGTTGTCTACATATTTTGGTGAATTTAACATGTGTGCAGTCCGAGATTTTTCAGTCCAAATGAGCAAGTTCCCTGCTGTCGCAGTTAATGCCGTCCTCAATGTCTAGGGATAAATGCACTTGTATACATGTTTTCATGGGGGGCAATGGCACATCATTTTTAACACGTCTTCACAGTGATAATAAACTTCTCGCGGTAGAGATAACGCCAAATTTAAGAAAAGGTGTGTTTCAGGTTACCTAGTGACCCTACCTAGCAAAACAAGGCCGACGCTAGAAATGTTTACCCAATTATGAAAAGATCTTTACATTTTAGGAGTCAAAGCCATCTTCCCTGAGTCACGTTGAAGTTCAAGAGCCAGATTTTGTGTAATTTACAGGCCAGAATAATACATTTTAAAAATTGAAATTAAAAGAATCCTACCCTAGATCTTCAAATCATGTAACCGAAAGACACCCCCTTTTGGCTGATAGTGATTTGAGTTGAAATGAAATCAATAGTGCAGATTTTCCATTAGCTTAATCATACGTCTTATCGACTAGTCGACGCAGTGTGAAGCACTGGGAGCTTATAGTTGTTGCAGCCAATAGGCTGAATAGGATCAAGGATTAATCTGCTACAATGTAATAGAAAGTGGGAATTGGCTCCTTCACCCGAGGTCCATGACGGATGGCTCCACCTTTCATGGGATGACGTAATAATTACACAGTAAACAGTTAGAATTTCGGTGCCATAGCAGTCTGCAATACCCCTGACTTAAAAGACCCCAATGTAGGGGTAATACCACTGACTTTAAAGACCCCAATGTAGGGGTAATACCACTGACTTTAAAGACCTCAATGTAGGGGTAATACCACTGACTTTAAAGACCCCAATGTAGGGGTAATACCACTGACTTTTAAAGACCCCAATGTAGGGGTAATACCACTGACTTTAAAGACCCCAATGTAGGGGTAATACCACTGACTTTAAAGACCCCAATGTAGGGGCAATACCACTGACTTTAAAGACCCCAATGTAGGGGTAATACCACTGACTTTAAAGACCCCAATGTATGGGTAATACCACTGACTTTAAAGACCCCAATGTAGGGGTAATACCCCTGATTTTAAAGACCCCAATGTAGGGGTAATACCCCTGACTTTAAAGACCCCAATGTAGGGGTAATACCACTGACTTTAAAGACCCCAATGTAGGGGTAATACCACTGACTTTAAAGACCCCAATGTAGGGGTAATACCACTGACTTTAAAGACCCCAATGTAAAGGTAATACCACTGACTTTAAAGACCCCAAGCAGACTCATCGCACCGAAATGTACATTGTGTACTGCGTAATCATTACATCCTTCAATGAAATAAATTATACCATATGGCCCATATTCCGTTTTGGACGTGCTATCAGCCGGTAGACCCACAACAAACCACTGGTAGTACACTCTGTATAGTGTGGTTGTTGTAGCTCTACCGGCCGATAAGACCCTGTACCAGACATAGCACGTCCAAATTGGCTGATGAAAAATTGGCCAAAAGCCAGTCATCCATTGGGCCAAAAAAAAAGGGTGTGTTTCAGGTTACATGGTCTGAAAATCTAGGGTAGGTAGGTCGGATTTTTTTTGATTTTTTAAATTTTTTTTTTTTACTTTAGCCTGAAAAGTAGCTAGAAATCGACTCACAAACTACAATGCTGACTCGCCGACGACTGCCTCGACTCGTAAACTATCAGATCAACCCTTAAATAGCCCCAAAATGACCCAAAATATAAATATTTTTTCAAAATTGCATAAAAATTTCTAGGGTCGGCCCTGTTTTGCTAGGTAGGGTAGGGTAACCTGAAACACACCTTTTTTTTTATTTGGCCTTGGCCAATGTTATGGGTTTTGTCAACACTTTTTGTTGTTGTTTCAAACTGTTTTATTTGTGTAAATAATACAATTATTACAAATAAAAATGCATTAAATCTAACATATACATGTTTTACATGAAATTCCTATTAATAATTGTATTATTTCCCCAAATGTAACAATCTAAAACGAAAGAATCAGCCAACAATCCCCATTCCAACAGCCAGTGCACGACCAGCTTTAATGCTCTATATAGACAGAAGGGTAGGCCTATACCAGCTGTGCATGTCCCAGAAAATAGCCTACATAAGGAGGGGATAATTTTAAGCAAGACCAAAAAAAAAGGTTTGTTTCAGGTAACAAAGAAAATGTAGGGTCGGTAGGTCGGATGTTTTTAAAACTTTTTTTTTTAACATGAAAGTATTGGCCTGCCTCTCCGAAGACCCTGAAATTGATCAAAAAAGGGTAAAAATACGAAAATTTCTTCAAAACTGCATTTAAAAAAGTAGGGTCGGCCCTGTTTTGTTAAGGTCGGTCGGGTGACCTGAAACAAACCTTTTTCTTTGACCTAATACATAATAGGTCAGGCGTCGCCACATAACGACCATCTGCGTCTTACAATAACCTTGGCTATAGCCCAAAATCCACGGCGGCAGGAAGCTGCGTTAAAATGGTATCGCCCCTCTGTCGCCACTATTTCGCCGCCATTTCGCCCTGCCACGCTGATTTCGCCCCTGTAACGCTGTGGACTTTGGCGGCACAGGCGCGAAAAAGGGGCGGCAGGGCGAAATGGTGGCAAAATAGTGGCGACAGAGGGGCGATACTGTTTTAACGCAGCTTCCTGCCGCCGTGGATTTTGGGCTTTAGTCTGACATTTTGAGTACAAGACCCTTTCAACTTTCCTTTCTACATAAATTACTTGAACTATTTAATGTTTTTATTACAGAAGATACAATACTTGCATATGACCTTAAGATAAGTAGATCAAGGGACGTTCTTAGAACTGGTAAAAAATATATTATATTACCCAACAGTAACAATTATATATTATATAAAGATAATTTTACATCATGTATTAATTTTTCTCTTCTGATCATTACATGTCTGAGAGTTATAATTGTAGGAAAATATGATATCAACCTCAGTATGCATATTTGCGGTGAAGAGTGTAACTGCATGGTGATTTATTTTTAAAAAATGAAAAAAACTCTTTTTCTAGGCTGAGAGCGTATTTATAGCCTTAAGTCCACACGAACACACCAAGTTTATTGCAACTTTTCTTCTGTGCAATGTTGAGGACAATAATAACCTGGTGCAAAGCTATATAAAGCACATGAACATACCATTAACAACCGAAAGAGGCCAATTACATCTAATTATCTCTCTGGTGTGCCAAGTTATTTGACAATGTTCCTTGAGCCTGAAGCTTCGGCGTCAACTGGTAGAAAAGGAACCAGGAGGCTCTTTCAGAACAGACTCGTCAGTCGTCATAGTTTGCTTTTCGTCAAAAGTGGTCACTAGTGTAATTATTGGTGCTGACGACCATGGCAAATGTATGGATCCCAAATGGTCATCAAATGAATGTTGAGGCCATTTTTAGAATATAAACTATAAACTATACAAAAGGGCATATATACTATATACTATACAAAAATGGCAAATATGTACAATCCTATTTTCTGACGATTCTATCTTCTGAAACACTTTTTACTGGTGGTCGTCAAACAGGTTTCGTCACGTCACCATTTGCCTACGATCACGTCAGTTGTTCTGAATGAGCCTCCAGGGGTCTGATTCAGAATGACTGCCATATTTGTCGGTGAAAAGTGAAGAGTAATTTAGCGTCTGACGATGATGATTTAGTCAATCGTCAGAATTATTTCAAAACATGTAATTTTCAGAAGTAATAACTTTTTAGCTTAGCCGATAATAGCCTCAGGTAATTACATCTAATGATACACAATAATTTAAGGCTGTTTCTATGAATAGTGTACAACTCATGCAATACCTACAAGATTCAGTTTGACAACCATTTGGTATCCATTCATTTGCCATTGCCGAGCGCTCTTGTTAAGTTGAAAATTCCTATTCGTCACCATTTATGACGATTGTTTTTTCTGACCAATGCGGCAGTCGTTATGAATTATACCCCAGGAGGCTCATTGAGAACGACTGACGTGGTTGTAGGGAAATGGTGACGTGACGAATCCTGTTTTACGACCAATAGTAAAATCTATTTCACAAGATTTCCTATACATGTCCAAATCTATAGAGAATCAATGTAAATAGCACATTCTGCCAGCTACAAATACCCTCGTCAATTGCAAATATTGCAATATTGACGAAAATCGCAATATGACGACTGACGAGTCTGTTCTGAAAAAGCCTCCTGGTGTGTTATGACCCCCTGGAGGAACTCTCTAGCACTTAACCCTTTAAAGGGTGCATAGTTCTTTAATGCATTACACTATTTGGTCGTCAAGATGCATGGATGCAACCTGCTGGTGAGGCCGAAAAAAGTACTTTGCAGAAATCTTGAAGTAGAGAATTTCTTTGTTGGACATGACAAATACATGATGAAATCATGATAAACATATGACAAACACATGACAAACATATAGATGGTACTATAAATATGAGGGGCCCATGTGACAGGAGGCCAAGCGGGCCATGTGTCAAGGGGGCCGTATACAGGGGTGGATACAGGATTTTGGAAAAGGAGGGGGGCGGCGGGCCATGGTTCAAAATTCCCCCAAAATTTCTACGAAAAAGCAAATTTCGGCCCAAAAAGGGGAGGCGGGCGTACACCGGGCCCGCCCTTAATTATACCATAAGGCCATATTATTACATATACTTGGAGCCTTATAGTTTGTGGGCAAAGTGACTGGAAATGGCATTAGAAATGAACGACAAAACTTAATTTTGCTTCGAGGCATCTTGGCATTCAAACAACAGCAATTCTAATCAGTCGGAATATGTTGCCACTCACCCAAAATGTACCGAGGCATGAGCAACACTACCATGAACTTGGTGAATGGTAGACATTTGGCAGTTATCAAAGTGTTCGTGCAACCATCTGTGTGTGACTTCAGGCTTCTTATGTTTTGACGTTCAAGAGAACAGAATGAATTGTCAAGTTGAGTCTTTAATTAAACTCTATGGGCAGTATGATGCTTGGATGTGTAAAGCCCTTTGTCATTATTCTCATGAACGCCAATGAATGCAGCCCTGGCGAGTAACTCGCCAGTGTTGCATTCATACATCATGTCGATACTTTGGGAATGTGTCACCCACATAGGGTTAGCATGGTGCTTGAATCCAGGCCCTTATATATTTGATATCTTGCCTATAAATTTTCGGTATAAATAAAGTCAAGTTCAAACAATCATGAAACCTGCAAGAAAGACTTAAGCGGTGCTTAACCCCCTCTCTGAAACATCAGGGCTTCGATGAGAGGGAAAATGAGTTATAATTTATAATCAATCTCAAACTTTAGTCGCATATCACTGTATACAGAGGAGTGTTCTGGTGTTGTCTGAAATACAGGACTTTCTCAAAAAGTTTAACCTAATCTTAAAACGTATTGCCTGATGTACACATAAACATCCCAAGTTTATTGCAACTTTTCTTCTGTGTAGTATTGAGCACAATAGGAGCCGGGTGCAAAGATATATAAAGCAGATAAAAATACGATCAGATGGTCATAAAGTACTGAATAAGACCAATGCCATTTAATTTACTTTCTGACATGTCAAAAACGTCAAGTTATTTGGCCATGTTCCCTAAGTGTAAAGCTTCAGCGGCAACTGGTAAAGTATGGTGCATTGAAGGAACTCTCTGCTTCTTAACCCTTTAAAGTGGCACAATCACCAAGTGTATCCCAGTCTTTGCGAAAAAAAATTCATCCCACAGGACATTCGGTCCTGCAAATTTTCAATGTTGAAGGACCGGATAGCAACATATCTTTGTCTATTAAAAGTACAATTTATATGTAATCATTTATGGCCAAATCAGGATAGATATATAGTTTTACATAGTATATTGACATACATATTTCAGCTTTTGAAGCCTAACTGAATTCTTCTCGTTCAGAAAAGCCCAACATGTGCCCAGACATTCGGTCCTGCTACACTTGTAAATGTGCTGGACCGGTGGTATTTTAGAAGGACATTGCCACTGTCCTGCATGTTTTCGCAAAGACTGGTATCCTACTTACAATTCTAGTACTGTTCTAGTCTACTATGTGGTTCAGTGTGAGTGGTGAGAATGTCCCTTTAAGGGCAACATATATAGCTTTAGCTTGCTTTACCCTTTGCCGTCATGATGCTTGAATGCAACTTGGTGAGTCGGCTACCTCGACAGGGCTGCATTCATGCATCATGGAGACCATAGTAGGTTTATACACGCCCCAAGAATACTCACCATTGACTGCATTCATGCTTCCTGCTACCTGGCAAAGGGTAATATAGCACATTAAAGGATCATGCGGCACTTAACCCTTTAAGGATGGCATTATGCCTTAATACACCATGTCCTTAGTCCTCATGATGCATGAATGCAGCTCTGGTCAGTAACTGGCCAGTGTTGCACCGCAAGCATCGCATGTCGATCCTACGGGGGTTGAGACACTCTCGAAGGGTCGTCATGATGCACCAATGCAGCATCGGCGTGTTACTCGCCATGGCTGCATTGGTGCATCATAACGACAAATGTCATTTTTTAGTGACATGTTGTCCTTAAAGGTTTAACGGTTGCAAGGAAGATGCACAATGTTGCATTGAAGGATATGTCGCAATGTAACATGTCAGAGCAATTTCAGTCGGAATGTGTCGTGTATCACTCACCTAGAATGTACTTAGACATGAACAACACTACCCTGGACTTGGTGAATGGCAGACAGTCGGCCATGGTTAAAGTGTTCAACCACCTGTGTGTGATTCCTGCCTTACATTTCACCAAGTCAACCCTTAATAAAGTGCAACCTAGTGCTGTAACCTGTAATGGCCTTGGTAATCTCATGGATGCCTATATGAATAGGAGGTCCTCGCCAGGACTGCATTCAAGCATCAGAACATCAGCAACTGTGCCAGATTAAGGACATGTCTTCCATCCATAAAGTTTGTCACCCAAATGTCGGCCATTGCCCCCACAGACACCCCTTTGTCAGGCTTTTCCCATACCTCTATCATTGGGGAATAAGACTGCCCCCTCACCCCCTCCAGGGTGACCTATAAATGAATCATCCTTTTTATTTTTATTTTTTTTGTTTGTTTTTGTAATAAGATATAAGTTAACCCTCTTGTATAGTACCTGACTGAACCTAACGTCAATGTTCTTATCGGCATGATGCATGATTGCAGCCCTGGCAGGTAAAATGAGTCGTGGCAAATGCACCATATACAGTTTTGATTCCCTTGCCAAGGAAGTTATCCCCCTCACCCCCCCCCCCACCCCCCCCCCCCCCCCCACCAAGGGCCTCTCTAACATGATCTTTCCGACATAAAACGCTCCCCTGCTGCATCTAGCAAACGTTTAGATATGTTACTTAGATAATGTATATAATATTTAGAGAATAGAAAATGACATGCTTCTCGCCTTCATAAGGGTAGGGACCAGACTGTGCTATATTCCTGATAATAGACAGTCGAGGTGTGAATAATGAGTTTTGTTATTGCCATTATTAAACGTATATCATACTTTCTGTTGGGGTTGTTCAAGTTTTCTGGTGGTGTGTTCACGTTTTCAGGCAGTTTATTTACTAAATACGGCTGCAGTGCAATGTGCAAAGTCCCATAATTAAGCAGCCTAATTGGCTATCTGACAGTGGCAGCGCCGTGCTCACAGTTACACTACACGGCACGTGACTTCTCTGAGGCTATAACGCCCGGCCAGCAGTTTTATAAACATACATAGAATATTAATAGTTTTTGTTATCAATTCAGGATGAGTTCAATGCCATTCTATGCCAGCTGTGCCCCGTGCCGACCATCAGATCATATCACTTTCAGGGCCGCATGCTATTGCTTGGAAGCAGTATTCCTCTGGTCTTCAAGATGCATGAATGTAGCCCTGTGAATAACTCTCCTGTGATGCATTGAAGCATCATGCCGATCCTGTGAGGTTGATAAACTACCAATGGGTCGGCATGATGCATTAATGCAGCCCTGGTGAGTAGGCTCACCAGGGCTGCCTTCCTGCATCATGCCGACCAGATCCAAGGACCCCATCGAGGACAGATCAAAGTAAAATGCGACCCTTGATGAGATCTGGTTGAATGATTCCCTCACTCCTGTTATCTCCCCGTACTCAGTATAGGAATGGGTACCAACTGTGGTAACGACCCCGAAGAGCTGTCGCTGTTGGCGCGCCGGAGCAAGAAAAAAGGGGGGCTGTTGATTATATAAAAGTAAAGAATTAGGGGCTGTAAATGACTGGAAAGTACAAAATCAGGGGCTGTCACAATTGAAATAAAAATACTGAACCCTTAAATCTCATAGATGACTTGAGTAATCTATATAATTCAAAAATAACCTCACATTGAATGGAAGTGGCCTCTTATCAGTGGGCTGTCATCTGATTTCTTAGAAAATAGGGGGCTGTAAGAATAATACATCTTTTCAAGGGGCTGTCAAATGACCAAATAGGGGGGCTGTAGTTTCGCCATTGGTACCTAGCATCAAAGAGTGACTACCCCCCCCCCCCCCCCCGCGGGTTATCTCCCAATCACGCAGATGGCACCTAGCTCACGTGAGTGCACGGACAAACGTTTTGAGGTGGTCTTAATGAAGTCTTACTGAAGTCTTAGTCTTAAAATCTACCATGACACAACTCGTGTGTAGTCTTGAATATGCCTTTAAAAGTCTTCAAAATGTAGTTGACTGGGGTTCAGCCAATATTACTAAAGAAGGGGAAAAGGGAAAGAAACGGGGGGTTTGTTGGGCAGAGCCCCCCACCTATATCAAAACTTCCCGGTTGTAAGACTTCAGTAAGACTTAGTTAAAACGTTTGTCCATACAATTGCGTGAGCTAGGTCATTAATGCGAGCCCTGATCACCTACCTAGAAGAGAAGAGATAGAAAAGAGATGAGTGGTTTATTGTCGATGAGGGCTCGGTCGTTAACCCTTTACGGTCTGGATAGTGCTTTAATGCGTTATGTCATTAATCATCATAATTATAAAAGCATTAATGCAGACCTGGCGAGTAACTCAATAGAGCTGCATTCATGCATGATGCTGACCTTTCGTGGTTGATAAGCACTCCCAATTGGTTATCATGATGCATGAATGCAGTCCTGAATCACCAGAGCTGAATTCATGCATCATGATGACAAAGAGCGTGGCATGTTAATGCACTATGCAGTTCTTAGAGTGCTAATAGACCGTATATGTATGATTCCTGTAAAAAGAGGCCTAGCTGTGAGACACACATCGATAAGCGACTATGGTATATACTAGTCCATATCTCACTAAATCGATACAAGTTGAAAGTAAAACCGTGGAGCAAATGTCTAATAAAATTGGTATCATAAAGTCGTAAACATCCATCAACTTTTTCCAGCCATTTCTATGTGCAGCAGCCTTAAATAAGCCATTTTCTTCCATGCCGGTCACAGAAGTTGTCATATACTTTCAGCTTGTACCGATTTGCTGAGACACAGCCCTATAGTATATACACATACCAGTGTCGAGGGGGGGGGGGGTGTATCAGGTTCAAGGACATACATAAATGATCTGAATGACAGGACTGGTTGACATTGACTTGTCGCTGCGGGAGAGGGGGGAGGTGGAGAGGGGGAATTGGACATTTCTTATAAGGACATTGGGCAGTGTGGCAGTAGGTATATATGTTTATAACAGTGCCTGTGCCTTCTAAACGTTAGGCAGGTACATGAGATTGGGTTGGGGTGGGTGAGGAGTGGGTAAATTATAGCAGCAACTTGACCCCATATCCTGAGACCTCCTCAACCTCTAGCATAAAGTTAACATTTTATGGAACCATTATTTGTTCCTCTTTAAGGCACAGCAAAATAACATATCCTAGGCCAAAAAAAGTACGCAAGTCAGGTGCGGCTTATAGGATCGGCCCAGAGTCGGGGTGCGGCTTATACGCGAGTTTTTGCTGTTATGGTACAGTGCAAAAGTCACCATAATCAGACCCCTGGTGCGGCTTATAGGATCGGCCCAAAGTCTAGGTGCGGCTTATACGCGAGTTATGCTTATACGAGAGGTTTTACGGTAGTGCATTCATGTTTAAAAAACATTTTAAAAATAAAAATAATCCAACCTACCGATCCTAAATTTTCCTCCCATGTTACCTGAAACAAACGTTCTTTTTTTGCCATAGCAGGCCTTTTTATAGCATACTTGAAGGGTTAAAAATACATGCATATATATTGATCTTTCTGTGGCGTGAAAAAAGACCCCTGTGCAGGTCCAATGCCAATATGATGGGTAAAGTGAATGTATGTCACACTCCCTCTCTCTCCAACACTCCCTTTATCTCCAGGACTAGTGCCGCTACATGGGCATCCGAATTTTTGGCCATGTAGCTGTGTTGATTTTTAGCAGGAAATGCTGTGTCGGCGTGTCAATTTTTATGTATATAAGAACTTCTGCAGGTCGATTTTCATCATTTATTTTTCTGTGTCCGTCGATTTTTAAATACACCTGTGTATACAACATATACAAAGACCCCCCCCCCCGGCAGAGCAGTAGGTGTGAGAATGTTGCTTGGACTAGGTGTGAGAGCCTACCAGCATACAGCATTTCATAACTTACCCACTGTTGTGCATTGCCTGCACTCTGTCCATCGATTTTTATACATAGGTTTTATGTGCCTGTCGATTTTTATTTCAAAGTTTTCTGTGTCCGTCGATTTTTAGAACCCCTGTGGCGCACGTGTAGATTTTTAAAAAACAACGTTCGCACGTGTCGACTTTTCCCCATGTAGAGGCACATACTAGATCCTGTTCCGCCTTGTGCTGGATTAGGGACATGTCTGGGAACTAGCACTAGCCGCAGGGTCAGTCTCTCTGTTTATTAGGACATATTATACCACGATTCTGGCGTTTCCCGTGCCGAGAGTGGATATTTGCCGTGCGTATATCACAGGATATACGCACGCTCAGAATTGTTTTTTTACACCAAGACGCTTCTATATATTTTAACAAGGTAATGAAAGATAGGCATAGCCATTTTGGCTATGAAATTAATGTGACTAGGCCTACGCCTCGTCCGGGATTCGAACCCCGGCCGCTCACGCCAAAGGCCAATGCTTAGCCATCTACACCATGGAGGCTAGACATTTAATAGGGACCTTTAGCAACCACGTAAAAGCTCATAAAACGCAGACGTAGCAGTGCTGAAGGTATAGGATACGTCTGCGTTTAATGAGCTACGTCGGGTTTGCTAAAGGTCCCTAATTAGGGAAGTAGTGCTGAAAGCATAGGATATGCCTGCTTTAAATAAGCTACGTCAGGCCACCGATGTATCGAATCTCGGCCAGGGCGAACCTTTTCCGCGGTGACGTTTTTCGTAATGACAATCAACTCTATGATAAAAAGGGGGGGGGGGGGGGTGGCATGCTGAATAATTCCCTTTACTCACATCCAAACCACCAGCTACCCGTGTGGCCAAATGGCTTAGGCACTCGCTCCACATGCAAAGGGTCCATGGATCGAATCTCGGCCATGGTAGAACGTTTTTCGCAATGCCTTCATGTTGAAGAAATGGTGGTATAAACGCACTAAAGGCGTGTTGGGAAAGCATTCGTTCAGTGTATCCACTTAATAATGCACTCGCCTGCGGCTCGTGCATTATCAGCGGATACACCGAACTCATGCTTTCCCAACAAGCCATTAGTGCATCACCATAAAACCTCGCGTATACGCCTACTTTGCATATTAGCCGCACTCCTAACTTTGGAAAATCCTATAAGCCTCAGAGAGGGTCTGAAAATTGCTAATTTTGTATTCTAGTTCACTTATAAATACTCACATACAATGTATAAGCTGTTCCCTGACGTTGTCCTGATTCTTATTATAAAGCCGCACAGACGATCGACTTGTGTACTAGCCAGTCTAGCCGCGGCCTATATGTGAGGTTTTACTGTACAAGCTCTATATGGTGCAAGCTTGGCCCACCTCGACCTCTGTTCCCAAGCTATTAATTTTGACAATTTTCTTACTGAGAATCGGCCTGAAATACACTCATTTCCTCTGAATTTGGTAGAATTGCATAGGGCCCATTGCCTTACATTTACATTTATACATATCCAGTTTTATATAGCTAGCTTTGACGGTTTATAGTTTCTTACTCTCTTACTCAAGATAGTAAGGACACTCCAAGTAATCATATCACCGCACACATCACCAGAATTGCCTTTCTGAGATTTTATTTCTTTTTTGGAAATATTAATGGAAAACATGGTAAAATTAGACAAATATGAATATATATTTTTAGTAGTATCAAATATAAAACTAGCGGTGCAGGAGATGTAATTGGGTAGAGAAAACATGCATAATCATTTACAACTTTCGCAGATCCTTAATCTCTTCATTACTAAAATGTAAACTTGGTTCTCTGAGAGCCTGCAATACTGTACATGATTTAAGCCTCAGGGGAAAAAAGGAAATAGGCTCCTCATCATTTTTCTCGTGGCTTAGTGATGAGAAAAAAAGTATTTTATTTGGAGAGGCCCAACCAGCAAGGTGCCTGTACACGGGTGGCTGAATTTGTAAGTTTGTCAAATTTTGTTTTTTCTAAACGTTGTGTCCGTTGATTTTCAAAATATCGCACATGTCAAATTTTTAAATGGTTTGTGTCACCCATGTCGATTTTTAGATACTACAGACATGTAACTTATTGGAAAGCACTGCGTGACAGGCCACTTCTATGTCAGTGAACCTCCTAGGCTATTCTTAGTCTGGCGTGTCTTCGGTTATTTTTGTCCAATGGTTTACTGTCGTTACAGTGTCGTGAAAACGAATAATAACATAGAGTGTGGCAGGTCAGCCATAGCATCATAAAGAAGCTAATTCTGAGGTCACCCTTTAGGCCACTTCAAAAAAAACATTGTTTCTCATCACCAGGCATTAAGAAATAAAATGAGGGAGCTTTTTTTTATTCAGATTTTTACTTGGGGCTAAAATAATAAGAAAATTACAACTTTTCGTAAACATTTTTCATATTTCAGTAGGTTTTTTGTTGCTTTTATCCCCTACGAATAAACTTTCTTTAAGTATGACCCGACCTCCATAAACCATGCAGGCCCACCCACCCCCATTTAACGAAAAAATGACTCATCCTTCAAGATGCAATAAATACCAAATAAAGGAATAAAAAAATGTACAAAGATACATGCAGACTGAGGCCAAAAAAAAGAGGTTTGTTTCAGGTCACCCGGCGACCCTATCTAAACAGGGCCGACCCGACGTTTTTTTATGCAATTTTGAAGAAATTTTTATATTTTTATACTTTTTCGGGGTCGATTTTAGGTTTACAAAATTTTGGAAAAAAAATTCCCCATCTTTACACTTTTTTGGGTCAATTTTAGAGGTAAAGTAAAAAATTTAAAAAAAAGTAAAAAAAAAAAAAAAATTCGACCTACCGACCCTAGAGTTTCTTCCCATGTTACCTGAAACAAAACTTTTTTTTAATTTGGCCTGAGGTGGGTGAACTTCTAGTCTAGGTGTACTTTGTTGGCGGTCACGTAAGCCAGCCTCTGCTTTATCATCCCCCGTAGGGTAGAATCACCTGGAGTCGGACACATACCTTGGGACGGATACTTGATTTTATAGTTTTATTTGTCTTTTTTAATAGATTTATTGACCATAAACTCATGTAAATGTATAACACGTTATTCAAGCATTTTAAGCTCTTTATTTGTGAGTAATGGTAACGTTAAAGTTTTATTCTCTCCCCCCCCCTCAAAAAAAATTATTAATTAAAATTAAAGAGATGCGGTATTTATTGCCATACCAAGGCTTGGTGATTTACCCTTTAAGGAACGCATAGTGCATTAATGCATTATACCATTTATTCATATGATGTATGACTGCAGCTCTAACAAGTCATTCACCAAAGCTGCATTCAAACATCATGCCGACCCTAATCGCGTGGTGGAGCCCCAGCTATAGGCTATAGCTTGGGCTCCACTACGCGATTTTTTGGGCAATTCTCACGATCCAATCATATGAGAACCCCATAGCTTTCCCTTCAGAAAATAATAGCATGAGAAACCCAGTACGATCAGGATAATCTGAGGGTTTGTTTATGTTAACATTTCACTATAGGTATATACAGTTTGATCAGGTATAAACATAGGCCTAGAGATCGTACTGTTCAGACAAATAAAAATCAAACCAATTTGATATGAGATCAGGAGTCAAAATCGACCTGAAATTCAAAATGGGACCTAAATCAGGACCTTAATCCTGTAACATAGCCTTGGCAATTCTATTTTCCACATTGTTTATAAACAAAAACATCATTTGTAAACATAGATCCTGTTTACTGTATATCATTGTCATGGTATATAACTGAGCCAGATTCGTGAGAATTGCCCCGATCTGAGAACAAAATCGGTTAGTGGAGCCCCACCTCAAATGGGGTTGTGACAACCCTGTAGGGTCAGCATGATGCACAATTTCTCCATCTGCGAGTCACTCTCTGGGTCTACATCGGTACATCCTGACGACAAATGTCATTTTTTAGGGGCATGCGGTCCTTAGAGGGTCTGTTGCTTATTGCAGGGAACAGGGCAGTCTAGCAATGCCGTGCATTAGAAGCCGAACTCGGGTATAAGCCGCCCCCTAACTTAATAAAATAGTATAAGGGGTCTGATCATGGCGAGTTTAGTACTGTAGGGTAAAGTGTCTTTGAGTCGGCCATGTACCTTGAGTCGGCCATATTACATGGGTTTTGGTACCAAATTGAGCCAATAAATAATTATTTTAGTGGATTTAACTTCATTTATATTGATACAATATGGAAAAATGCAGCACATGACTTGTTATTTTACCATTTGGGGAATTCATCTCTAGTCCCCTCCACTGGCTGTCAAAAATACCACATTTTTGGTAATATTATGCAATTTTAGCTGTAACTTTGCTCATTTGCCAGCCACCATGAAATTGAGTGCAAGAAATATATGAGGCATCATTTGCAATTGTGTAATTATTGGTCATGGAACACAGTTAACCATGATATAAATTGGTTGATGTCTTATATTCACACTCTGTCTGAGGTCACTCAACAAGAAATAAACCCTGTCCTTGCATTTAGTACAAAAATAGACATTCTAATACATAGCAGGTGACTGATGGTATAGTGTGGCTGACTCAAGGTACCACAGTGGTGGACTCATGGTACTTATGAAGAAAAATCACACCTCTTATGTAGTGGAAGCCTATAAGGCCACATGGACATAAAAATGAAAATTGTGAATTCATTGGCTTGAAAGTCCAAGACATCAGGATAACTTTCATATCAATTTTTACATGACCCTACTTGTTAGCTTAATACAGCAGAGCTTCGATAATAATGCATGTGTTTCAAAGAGGTCCAAGTGGCCGACTCATGGTCACTTTACCCTAGTTTACATATAAAAACTCTCGTATAAGCCGCACCCTAAGGGCATCGGCCGCACTGGTGATCTGACTCTTGTACTAGCTGCGGCTTATACACGAGAATTTGCAGTAGGTCTATTTAACATGTTCTATAACAGTGGCGGGAGAAAGATAGTGACATGGGGACCCTTCCCCCCCCCCATCTAAGCCCCCCTCATGTCGACCTTATGTCAATAAATCATAAATGATTGTGAGTAAAGGCCAGGCCCGCGCCAGGCACACCCCCTCTCTCATAAACATAAACAGTATACTTTATCATGATCTCCATGTCTTCTACTAGAAGGCTAAAAAAAGGGTTGTCTCGATGTTTCATGTTACCCGACCCTACCTAGCAAAACAGGATAAAGCCTAGAAATTTTAATCCAATTTTGAAAAAAAAAATCACAATATTTTGACCATTTTTGGGCTATTTTACAGTTAAGTTGAGGCTGCGGTTGGGGAGTTGGCACTGGCGTTCACGGGTCAATTTTGTGGTACTTTTCAAGCTAAATTCTCTCTTTTTTTAAGTAACCTAAAACACACCCTTTTTCGCCTAAAAGGAACTTCTAACATATTGTATATATATATCTGTATAATATTATTCTGTCCAAGCTGCGTTATCTTACCCTATATTTACCATCCTCCTCCTCCTTCCCCTTCCCCCTCCCCCCCTCCCTGATCTGATCCAATCTAATAAACACGGATGTGGTTACGGCTTCACATGTCCTTATTATTTTATGGAGTAGCTATGGGTTGTAATGTACACGGTCCTTCTAGGGTCATGATGCCCGGGGGAGATATCTCAGCTCCAGCCATAATTATTGGGAGGTGTAAAATCTCGCGTATAAGCCGCGGCTTGTACGCGAATCAGACTCAGCTTTCTTTTGATACCAAACATGCCTATATAGGGTGCGGCTTATACGAGAGTTTTTATAAGTATACTACAATACCAAATTAACAATTCTTAGATGGCCTCTGCGGCTTATAGGATCGCATCAAACTCGGGATGCGGCTTATATGCGACTTAGGCTTATACGCGAGGTTTTACGGTATATGGGGGTGCGGAGGGGTCCTCCCCCTCCCCCCGAGGTCGGAAAGTCGCCGAAATTAAGGGGTCCAGGCCACAAAGTCGCTTTTTAGACCGTTGAATTATTGTTTAAAATAATGGCACCCTGCCACATCTGATTGAACCTATGCATCTAAAGAGCTGGACTTGGAGTATTCAAAAGGTATTCATTCCACTGTGCCTGGATACACAAACTTGCAGATTCAACCTCAGCTCGAAATGTTGCACTGTGCCCTGGTTTATGGTTTGTCCCAGCTATTTTTAGTTTAGCCTGTCGTCAATTTATTTATTTTTTTAGTACTTAGTCCACAGCCTTACTGACAGAATAATTGCATACCCTGTGGCAGGTCAGGCATAGCGTCATAACTTAGCTAATTCACAGGGAACCGTTTGAGGACAGCAGCACATCATTGGAGAGTATAATGGACAAGTAATTTATTGGGGCGTTGGGGGGGGGGGGCAAGACGAAAAAAAATCGAACTCCTCTTAAAAAGAAGAGGGAGGGTCAAAAGCTGGGACTCCACTACCCGATTTTCTCATCTGATCGGACCCATTCTCACAAATCGGACCCAAACAAAATGTAATTATCAACAAACCTGAAGCATAGGGTTGTTTATATTTACAACTGTTTTGTGTCCGATTTGTGAGAATGGGTCCGATCAGACCAGAAAATCGGGTAGTGGAGTCCCAGCTATAGTTGTTTTAGTGATAACGCCCGGGGATCGGTTATGTTAATCTGAATCTGCTGTACCGACCGAAACATTTTCTAAAAATCCACCTACCCCCCCGCCTCCACGTTGTTGATACATATAGCCACTTCCTAGCGTGTTATCTTCTCATAAGCAGGATGAATAGATCTGTTATAGATGAGTTGTTTATTACAAGGTGAGGGCTTTTAACATTTCAATCGATATCAATTTAATTCAACTCCATTTTAATCTAATTTATTGCAACCACTGTAGAATTTAACCTTTCAAACCCTCCAAAATCACACAAAACTATCAAGCTGGCTATTCTTGCTGTTGGTAGAACATAACTAAACTCCCAAAGTGACATCCGGTCAGAGACGGCACTCGGTCAGAGACGGCACCTGGTCAGAAACGGCACCCAGTCAGAGACAAAAACATTGGCTCAAGGTCTTGAGACACAGCCTACACCTATTCTTTTTGGTCTTAGGCCACTCTTTTTTTATTCTTTGGGTTACAGGCCTGCAGCACTACCTTGAAAACCCCTGCACTAAAAAAGAATTGTGAATGTCCAATTAAATTGCTATATGTCAGTTTTTACAGTGTGTAAATCGGACCACTATTAAGGATTTTAGGTAGTACAACGTGAAAGACTAATTTTATTTTTATTTTTATTTTCTATTATTTCGTCCTCCGTACCTGAGAAAATGTTCATGGTATTCGTAACCCAAAGAATAAAAAAAAGTGTGGCCTCAGCGAACTGGTGACCGGAACCATGCTAGGTGAACGTCCTCCAAGTAGGTTAGACAACCAGCCCCCTATCTTTCCGACCAGTAGGCGACTATTAGTATTAGAAACGTTTTTTATTTCGCGCTGTATATATTTCAGTGAATATGCCTCACATTAAAATCCGTGAAAATATATGTACAGCGCGAATATTTATCTAAAACAGCTATAATATTACCGTGTTCCAAGATCAGTGAATCTAAATATAGACGCAAAAGTGTACTTTTTAGCAAATCTATACAAGCGAAAATATCTAGGTATATACAGTATTTGTGGAGGCAACAACTTCTTTTATTTCATATCGATTTTGATAAAGAGAGTAGAAAAAGTGAAGTGCCAATGTGTGCTTAAGTTAAACATACACACACAGTTATACGCAGTTTTGACTCTGATGCGAGTTTAACCAAGATGACGAGTCTCATATTTAGGTGCCCAGTGGGGTGTTTGACAAGGAGAAAATAGATACAATAAATTTTACATGTTTTCTAAGACCAACTTAATATCACCCAATGTTAATTCTACCTTGGTGTTTCACAAGTTTCAATTGTATCTATGGTCATATACTTAGATACAATTGAAGATAATAATGTGGCTTGTGAAACACCAACATAAGACTAACATTTGGTAAAAGTAAGTCAACCTTAATCACCATGTAGCATTAATCTTAAATACGCTCCCCTTGTATGATGATCACATAGGATCAACATAAGTGTTGTTTAAATGTGTATAACCAGTTTATTTTCATCCTGAATAAACAAATATTTGCAGGGATTCTTGTGTGTAGTATGACACATATATTGCATGAAAAAAACGTGAAAAAATATGTAAGGAAAATATTAGCGGGCATGGTATGAGCTTAACGCTAATATGCATTGTGAAACACTTATACATTAGTTTATCTAGATTGTAGGCCAAAGACCCTGACTTAACATCTTGGTTGTAGACCTTTGTGAAACACTTTTTATAAGCAGTATACAATTGATACAACCAAATGTCGGTCTTATTGGTTATATACAATTAACACCTCCTATAGAAACACTTATTGTACAATTAATTGTATGTCCCCCTTGTGAAAAACCCCACTGGATTGTTAATGTGTACAAGGTATAGTTTTTTTTATACAAGTCACCTCCCATTGTCAGTGGACATCATATTATATAATGCTTAGATAATATATAATGTATAAATGCTAAATGCGAATGCTCGGATCCAATATACCCCAATTTCCAATCGCCATCACCACTACCTCTCATACCACATATCAGATGTTGAGAGACGTAGCACTGAATTCTTTTTCTTCTTTTTTTAAATTTTTATTACTTTTTTCTTTTTCCTGAATAAGTCTGTAGGACCCTGGATCAGGCCCAAAAAAAGTGCGTTTCAGGTTATCCGACCCTACCTAGCAGAGGGCCGACACAAACCTAGCGTTCTTTTGCCAAACTAAAAAGAGAACGTTTACAAATGACGTCACCCATTTCAAGGGGACGTTTTGACAGATCACCCCTCCCCACCCCCTGTAATGCAGCAGCTTGGTATAACGCAGATGGCACCGAGCTCACACAGGTGCACGGACAAACGTTTACAGGGAGTCTCAACCCAGTCTTACAAATGTCTTACAATCTGATCTTAATAATACAATAGATGGTGCCACTATATAATATGTGGTCTTACTCTGTTACTAAGGAAGGGAAAAAAGAAAGGAAAACCCAAGGGTTGGGGGGCTCATGAATGAAGAACATCTGTCCATGCACTCACGTGGGTTAGGTCGCTTGTGCTAGTATAACGGTTGGTAGAAAACCCCAAATAACTCTCCGACCTGTAGTATCGGGGTACATGCCTAAATTTGACTTGGCGACATGGCATTTTCTTAAAATGGACATGCAGGGGCGGATCCAGGATTTTGGAAAAGGGGGGGGGCGTGAAATAGGCAATGTACTGGGGGTATTGGAAATTGTCACATTAAAATGTACAGAAAAATAGGGGGCGGACCCGGCGTGCGCCCCCCCGTAAATCCGCCCCTGACTGTCATGCGACAAAGACCTAAGTGACATAAGAATATGAGAAGTGGTTTATAAAATGATACATTTATTAAAAAAGGGTCATCGTTAAATGCCTTTATGAAAATCGCATGGAATGAAAACTTCCCTTTTCCCGATTGTCCAAAAATATTTGAGGAAAAACTCCGTAGAAAAAAGGAAAAGGATGTCCCAGTGGGCACAAAATCCAGTTTAATGTTGGATCAACGTTGAATCAACATTGAATCAGCATTGGCAACCATGTATCAATGTTGATTCAATGCTCTGTGCCCACTGGGATGCTTCTTAGTGTAAAAACATCCCATTAATCGGACAAGATAATGTCAGCCATTCAAGGACGACATAGTACGGTAATGCATCATGCCCTTGTCGTCATGATGTATGAATATTCAGCCCTGATACCAGGGCTGCATTCGTGCATCATGCCGTATCTATGGCGTTGATACACTCCCAACGGGTAGGCATGATGCCCCAATGCGGTGCTGATGAGCTTCTCACCAGCACTGTATTGGTGGATGATGACACATTTGGCAACATGCGGTGCTTAGAGGGTTAGACACATCTTCCTGGTCGGTCCTCAAGATGTTAATACTATAGGCCTACACATTAAAAAAAGGGGGTTTGTTTTCAGTTAACATGGGATGAAAGTCTAGGGTCGGTGGGTAGGATTTTTTTTAACCTTTCCTTTACATGAAAGTACTGGCCAATGCCTCTACATATCTTGGTAATGGACCAAAATGTGTAAAAATGATTGTGAAGATTTCTTAAAACTTGCATGAATCTGCTTGTACCATGCCACATTTCTATATTTCACATTAAATACTAAACTTGAAAATAGTAGCCAGGTCCCCTGTAAACCTAAAATTGACCCAACAAAATGTAAATTTTTTTTAAAAACTTCTTTAAAATTGCACAAAGAAGTGTAGGGTTGGCCCTGTTTTGATAGCCTCGGTCGGCAGTCGGGTGACATGAAACAAACCTTAAATTCTTTGGCTTGGCGTAGCAGAGTCCTACCTTCTGACCCTACTCCAGGAAAGAGTCTTCAATGAAGAGCTTTCTGGAAAGTAGCTGCAGGCATCTTCCTGGTTCACAAGGTTTTGTTTACCAAGAATTAGATATTTCTTTCTTCCTTTACTTTTATTTTCCCACTCAGATTGATTTTGTAATGACACTGTGTACGTACTACTATGCATCTGAATATAACAAAGAAATATTAGTAAAAATGCCCTTTTGTCTATTTCGCACGGGGGTAGCATTGCTTGTTGGTGCAAAATATGTATCTACACAATTGAAGATTGTATTTGTTTTTTGTATTCCTATAAGAAATTATATAATGCATTGCATGTTGATGCAAACGACTAATTTACATTAAAAAGATTCAGACATCTACATTTGTATTATAAGAAAAGTCCTGAAACCAATCGCTACAAATTTTGTTTAAATAAGAAGTTGTAAGTTTATATATTTATCCCCAACAAGAGGAGGAGCCGAGCATTTCCTTTCGCAACATCTTTTCTTTTGTTTCTCCTGTCAGGAAGTGATTAAGAAAAAGTAATGATAGCAGTAAGAAGTTCAAGTACATAGCTCATAAATCGTATTAAAGAAAGTTGACAAACAGGACACTTCATCTTGATTATTTTATCTCATTGTTGACTTCCTTGTTAAATTTGATTCACAAAATTCCCCTTAGTTTCTATAAAAGAATGCCGTTCTGTTTTGAATGTTACATTGTGAGTTCAATTAACGTAATGCCCAGTCACCAACGTCCCTCCCTCCCTTCCGACACCCTCCCTCATTCTCTCAACCTCGCACTCTCTCTCTTTCACTCTCCTTTGCACCCCTTTCCCTCTCTCCCTATCTCTTTGTTTCCCTAACTGTCTGTCTTTTTGTCTGCCTCTGTCTGTCTATCTCTCTCTCTCTCTCTCTCTCTCTCTCTCTCTCTCTCTCTCTCTCTCTCTCTCTCTCTCTCTCTCTCTCTCTCTCCGTATTTGTGTCTCTGTGTGTGTGTCTGTCTCTGTCGCTGTTTGTCTGTCTCTGTCTCTGTCTGTCTCTCACTGTCTCTCTCTATCTCTCTGTCTCGGTCTCTGTTTCTGTCTCTGTCTGTCTCTGTCTCTGTCTCTGTCTCTCTCCTCCTCCTCTCTCCCTCCCTCCCCTCCTTACCCTCCTACTCACACCCCTCCCCTCCCTTCCCTGTGAAACCTTACACTACACGTTGAGGCGTATTTATACACACTGTGGTTTGCTTCCACATGTAGACACACATTCTTCCCTCATGAATTCACTCCTGTATCCTTCCACTGTTCCAGGTACCGCCAGCTGCGAGTGGCGGGGGACGCCTTTATCTGTGACCTCACCCGATTAGAGACCAGGCACGCCGAAGGAGGAAGTGAAACAAGAACAGAAACTGAAACCAGGCCTGAAACCGAAACCTACTTACCCCCACAGCCTTCCCTGCCAGTGTCCTGCCAGCAGGTGTGGCGGGGTGCTGACCCCCGGCGAGGGGAGGTGTGTCTTCAGGGGCAGCTGACTCCTCAGTCTGCCATTGACACTAGTGGAGTACAGTGTACTGGGTATACCACAGGGATGCCTGTTAGGTCTAGCCCTCTGGCTGCTGGACATAGACACAGTGTTGGTTCTTACACATTGGATAGTAATAGTCCGGCAGCTCAACCATCAAACCCCACTATCAGTTTGTATTTTGATAGCAATACAAAGGATTATTGCAGCATGGCTACTCAACATAGGAACAGTATCGGCGGCGAAGTTGACAGCAGGAGAAAAGTCAATGGTAATAACAACAGTGTTGGGAGCCATCTTGATAATGATAATGTGCAAGAAAGCAGTACTGAGCACTGTAATGGTACTGATGGCCAATCAAATGGTGGGATTAACCATGCCAACAGTTTGCCAGTCAATCACAGGAACAGTGTTAGCGGTGAATTTAGGGATGTCGCTGATGCCACGTACAGTCACCGCTTAGAAACACAGTGCAATGTGAGCAATGTGGATTTAACACACAACCAACAAAATGGCAGCCATCAAGGGAGAACATATGTTAATGGTTCCTCAGTAGGGGAGAACAGTTATTCTGATACTTTGGATAAAACCTGCCCCTCCCCTGCATACTATGATCAAAGTCATGGGAAACATACAGGAAATGTTTGTCTAGAATCTGGACAGGAGAACAACCAGTTCCAGCAAAGTGCCGCTTCTGAGCAAGAGGACGACACAAGTGGACTAGTCCTGGACCTCACTGTTCCGCGCTCATTGCCAGAGGGCCAGTATATCGAACACCAAACGCGGAACATTGATGAAGGTAATACTAACACTGCGAATCAACCATGGAGGTCCAGTAACGCAAATGAAGGAGTACAATCTGAAAAGAACTACCCCTCAGTGAGTAGGCAGTGTGGTGAGTGGGAGAGCAGTTACCATCAGGATAAGTTACAGGTTAATACCACGCCAAGGTCACCCTGGGCCAGCAGCAAAGCTCCCCCTCCACTCATCCATGTCTCCCAAATCAAGAAAGAACCGATCGATGATGATCCACCTTCGAACAAAAGATACATGTCTAGTCTGGATTACCTGCAGAAAATGCCCCTCTGCATTGCTCCCATTGAGGAGGGTAAGGGGGTGGGGCAGGATCAGTTCTATGGGGACAGCTATCTTCGTGAGCCTCCGCACAAACGGTATAAGTATGAGAGAGGGTTCAGTGTTCCCAATCAAGACCCCGCTCCGCCAAGATTCCCCGTTCTCAACACGCATGTTTCCGCCACTCTCAATGTCACCCACCCAGGGAGGGACGTGAATAAAAGAATGCCAGGCGAGAAGACGCCTGATTCAAATTATAATTCATCATCATCATCATCATCATCATCATCATCATCAGGAGAAACAGTCCAGACCACAACGATTCAAGGAACAATTCGCATCCCGTTGGATCAGCTACAAAACATGAAGACCGCCCCAGCGAATATCTCCCTCATGACAGAAGCAACGGTCAATTCTACAGTTGTGCCTGAACATCAACAGCAGGAGTCGACCCATGGTCAGCACGCTGGGCAGCACCCATCGCAGCACCCATCGCAGCACCCATCGCAGCACCCATCGCAGCACCCATCGCAGCACCCATCGCAGCACCCATCGCAGCACCCATCGCAGCAGACGCTGCATTCGGCTAAGACACCTGTCAACATGCGGGTCGCTACGGAGGAGCTGCGTGCCAGGATACCCCTCCACAAGGCGTTCCTGGACAAGGTACAGCCGAGTCAGGAAATACCCCATGGAGCGAATCAGCGCATGCTCGACATGTTCCGCACATACGGCATCCCCGTACACTGCTTAGATAGCAATGGCCGCCCGATAAACCCCGGTCCCGGAAATGTGAGACATGTAAGGAAAGGACAGCAGCCGCCCAAGTGGATACGTGTTGAGAGGCTAGGTCAAGGTCAGCTGGGAAACCCTCAGGTTGATATTAACCTTGACCTTTCACAACCAGGGCTGGAGGTCAAAGGAGACAGAGAGCAAGGTCACAGGGTGCAAGGACAAGTCCACATCGACAAGCTCGGGTCCACTCGTCAGATGACTTCCTACAGCTGGCAGCTTCCTCGATTTAACAGGGCTGTTGTAGGTCAAGGCCAAGGTCAGGTTCAAGGTCATGGTCAAGCAAGGTTTCCGCTCACACTTCAACACCCGAGCACATTCTCTGATAAAAATATGTCCCAGGGACAGTTCCCTGAAACCACACCTAAACAAATGCAGCGTCACCTGCCCATGCCTCAAGGTCAAACCCAGTCTCAACAAGGTCAGACTGAAGGACAGCTCTGTGAGGGACCGACTAAAGGTAAAGGTCAACAGGACAGGGGTCAGCAGCATGTTAACGAGGGTCCTTCAGACAAGGAATTTACCATACAAGGACGAGCCTCCCAAGGTCAGGTTCAAGGTCAAGTAAACAACAGAGACCAAGGTTACTCTGTGGAAGGTCAGGCACTTGGAGGTCAAGCTGCAGGTGAAGGTCAAGCTGTCCAGAAAACGTCTACGCAGAACAACAACCTCCTGGACCCTACACAGGTGAGTGCTATAGGCCTACTGGTGTAGGCTTAGTTTCACCAAATCAATTCAAGTTGAATGTCTATGGCTGGGTGCAATATATGACGAGGTACAGTCTATGACCAGGTACAATCTATAACCACGTGCAATCTACGACCTGGTGCAATTTATGACCGGGTGCAATTTACGAGCGGCTTATTTAGGACAGATATAAATGGCCTGGAAAAAGTCAACGAACTTTTGAAGACTTAATGATACTCGAATGCACTCGGTCATAGATTGCACCTGGTCATAGCATTTCAACTTGTATTGATTTGGTGAGACACAACCTATAATTAACCCTTTAAGACCAATATACTGCTTTAATGCTGTACCTTTTTTGTCGTCATGATGCATACATACATGGAGTGGTGCATTCATGTATCATGGCGAATCAAGCGGGTAATGATACACACCCCAAGAATCGGCAATACATGGATATGGGGCTTAAAGCATCATGCCGTCCATAAAGGGTTAGAGCTTTAAATAAAGCGTACATTTTAAAATAACAGCTACACTACCCCAATTGTATACCACCAATGTGTGTTCTCTAAGATAGACTGCAGAAGCATTCGAACGACGCAAATAGCACAAATTGCCACCATAGCAACCAGCAACTATAAAAACTCTAATAGCTCTTTAGTTAGTGAATCCAGAACACATCTCTTTATCTGTTGTGTGTATGGGGAGAGTGGAGGGGGAGGGGGTACTTGGTAGGCCTACATTGTACTTTCATTTTCATTTAAGTTCCTCTTTCCTTTTTTGACCTATTCATCAGTTGTTTGCCTCTAAAGCCGTAAAGGGCCGCATGCTGGTTTAAAGGAGTGTACTTTGCCGTCATGATGCATGAATGCCCTGGCGAGTAACTCGCCATGGTTGCATTCCTGCATCATGCCGAACCTTCGGTAATGTATCTACACTGTAGGGTCATCATGATGCTTGAATACAGCCATGACGAGTAACTCGCCAGGGCTGCATTCAAGTACGTTAATGTATTATGCAGTGTTTAAAGGGTTAATGCCTGGTATGTGGGGCTAAGTGGAGAGTTACGTACACTCATTTATATATATATATATATATATATATATATATATATATATATATATATATATATATATATATATATATATATATATATATATGGGCACATAGGAGCCTTATAGCTCTCTAACTGGTGCGGACTTGTTCCCGCAACGGCAATGTTTACACTGACACCAGCAATCTCGTGAGGCCTGGGCTCTGCTCTCGTGCTGCAGCTTGTTGCCCGGAAGCTATGGGTTGTGAGTGTCTGGTCACTACCTAAGTCTCACGATACATTGCGAGCTCAGAACTAACATGGCTGCCCATATGGAGAAAACCGAGACTTCGCTATAGCCGCCATACTGCAAGCGGCAATGGTGTGGCCTGTATTTAGTTTAATACGCTTTAAGGACAGCATGATATCTCAGGGTGCTTTATGCTGTTGTCTTCATCATGATGTGCCAATGCAGAACCGGCGATTGAGTAACTCGCCGTCGCTGCATGCATTTGTGCGTCATGATCAAGCTATCCATTCGAGAGTGTATCAACCATGTATAATGGTCGGCATGATACATGTGTCTAGCCTTGGCGAGTTACTCGCTATGGCTGCGTTCATGCATCTTGCAAAACAAATAGTGCATTTTATATTTAAACAGTATGGTGTCCTTAAAGGGTTAACGTCCACGTATGTAACATAGATTAGCTGTAAGTAGCTTAGAGTTGAATTAACCCTCTTAGGGCGGCATGTCGCTAATATGTGTCGTTTGTCGTCATGATGCATCAATGCAGCCCCGGAGAGTATGTAACTCGCTGGTGCTACATTCGGGAGTAGATCATCCCATAGGGTCAGGGGCACTTTCGCGTGGCTCCACATTTGGAGAATGTGGAACCCCAGGCGGATATCCGGTTTCGCTGGTACCCATCAGAAATTAAAGAACAGTACTAAACCGGAAGTTACCAGCTAAATTATTTTCTCCACATTCTCCAAATGTGGAGCCACGCAAAAGTGCCCCAGCACGATGCTTCAATGCAGCACTGGCGAGTTACTAGTTACTCGCCAGGGCTGCATTCATGCATCATGACGACCATGTCATGATGCCGTAATGCATTGTGACGCCCTTTAGGGGCCATCCATAAATGACGTCACACTGAAGGGGGTGGGTGGGTGTTGGTCAGAGTGTGACAAAGTGTGACAGGGGGGTGGGTGGGTGTCAATGCCAGTGTGACGTCACACTAAAAATGAAAATAAAGCTACTTTAAAACCTAAAGAGTACTTCTTTTGTACAAAGAAAAACATACCCCAGATACCAGAAAACAATAATCAGTTAATAGATTCAAACTTGGATGCAAATAATTGTCAAAGTCACAAATGCCCAAGAGTGCAATGCATTCAACAGGGGTGGGTGCTGAATGGCTGCCATTGGGAGATAATTATCCACCCAAAACCACACTCATATGAACGGCTGACTTTGTATTATTTAAAAGAGGCTACAGCATTATAAAAAAAATAGTGTTGTCCTGAATATTGAAGGCTGTATATTACAGATTATAGCATGATTCTGGCTTTTCCCGTGCCAAGAGTGGATATTTGCCGTGCTGATATCTCAGGCTAATGCACACTCAGGATTCAATTTCTACACCAAGAAGTTTTCTGGTACTACAATGTAGGCCTACAATGTGTGCCTACACTGTACAATGTAGGCCTACTGCCCGGGAATTGAACCCGGGCTGCCCGCGTAGGCCCCCCCCCCCAGACTGACTCTGGTGTCTGTCTGTCTTTCGAGCCTGACGGACTGTCATTGAAAGATCCGACTCAAAAGGGAGTAACATTATGTGACTATTAAAGGAGGCTATGCCTGACTGTTGTTAACCCTTTAGGGCCAAGCATCGACTATAGTCGATCCCATGGCTGGCCGAGCATCGACTATAGTCGGTCCCATGGCTGGCCGAGCATCGACTATAGTCGATCCCATGGCTGGCTGAGCATCGACTATAGTCAACAAAACATGGGATTTAGCAACGGTTCAGACCAGGGAAAGTTCCTGTAAAAATGGTCAGGCCCCATCATCAGCAAATACCTTTTTTGGTCGGCCCTAAGCTAAAGGGTTAAATAGAATTGAAATTCCAGCAGACTATCTCACCTGAGTCAGACTGTGCCTAGTCTGTTCATGCCAGACTATTAACAGCAGCTGTCAAAATTGGACGGTGCCGGGCTCTAGACAGGGCCCCATCAGATCCGCCCGCCAATCGACGAGTTCAGATTAGTTGAACTAGAAGCAGCAGGGTCGGGGGGGGGGGGGGGGGGGATGTCAGTACATTTGTGACATAATTTTCTAAGGGGTGTTGGCTGTTGTGTGACAAAGTGTGACAGGGGGGTGGGTGGGTCTTGAAAATGGCCAAAATTAGTGTGACGTCATTTATGGACGGCCCCTTAACACTGTCCCCGCATCAAACCCTGAATGACGTACGGCACAATATAAACATGGCGAGTCCCAGTTACGTAGAAAGGTGAAATTGGAGTTGATTCCGTGACTGATTAAAGTGGCAAGCCATTTGTTCACCCTCATGTAATATGTCAAGTCTCTATAAACCGGCCACCTCCGTTTCAGATAAAAATTGGCCGGTCACTGAATCGGCCGATCCTCTGAGGCAGGATTACTATAGAAATCAATGGGCATAATTAAATCTGTTTAGTTGGATACATGGCTGATAAGTGAATTAACCGACCTATTGAAGACCGATATACCGAGACTTTACTGTAATAGAAAGAGGGTTATTTGCGTACAATATTTCTCTTTGGTGCAAAGAGTATTCATGGAGCTTTTCAATTTGCCGGCGTTAATACAAGGCAGGGGCTTATTCAGGATCCCATTTAAATGCGTTCAAGACTCCTGTACCCCCGGCGCATGTAGTCCAAAACCAGTACTCCCTCCATATGCTGGGGCTCCACTACGCGATTTTCTGGTCAATTCTCACGAAAGTAAAATCGGCCGATTTTGGTGACATGGCCGATCAGAAGCGATTGTTTATTTAATGGTTTGTACGTTTTTATTTACATTAGGGCATCATGCTTGCAATAGAGAGCCCCCCCCCCCCCCCCACACACACACCCTCCCTCAGGACCTCAGTAGGGTCTTGTTCACGTTGCAAGATAGACTCGGCCCCCGTCTGTTGGCCGTGTGGATGGTCACGGGTGGGCGGGTCTGACAGCGAGGCAGATAGGCTACTCTAACCTAGTGGGCACAAAATACTGTTCAATGTTGAATCAATGTTGAATCAACATTGGATCAACATTGACAACCCTTTATCAATGTTGATTCAACGTTCTGTGCCCACTGGGAAGGGCCCCAGATGGGGAAGGAGGGGAGGGGCTGTTGTGTCACTTGTCGATTTTAAGAAATGCCTATGTCCCTTGTCGAATTTTAAGAATTAAGTCTTGTCACTTGTCATCGAACCTCATGTCCCTTGTCAATTTTAAGAAATATGTCTTTGAATATGCCCATGTCGATTTGTCAATATTACCCATCTTGGGCCGTACTCTAGGATGTACTAAGCGACCCTTGTATTAGCAAAACAAACACCCTAAGATCGGACCGATTAAGCTGATAAAAATCAAACATGTTTGATATTAGATCGGAAGCCCAGATCTGCTCTAAAGTTGCCAATGCATACTATTTTCAACATCAAAACATGCGATGCAGACAACATTGGGACCTGAATCGTGCAATAGACCCTAGAAATTTAGCCTTGGCAATTCTAATTTGCATTATTTCACATCTGTTTGGATCCAATTTGTGAGAATAGCGCCGATCTGACGAGAAAATCGCGTAGTGGAGCCCCAGCCATACATATGTTGCGACGGTGTGGTATGATCTAAAAGTCCATACCCGCATAACTGAAGGTCCTGCCATCTGGAGAATAATATCCTAACTACAACTAGGACTTGTCTGTTCGATAGAATTGATAACTGTCGTCCGCCTACCGTAATACGTTACACATCTAGCAGATGAATTATCGATCATAAATATAGGAAATACTCATTGGTTTTTAAATGTATATATCTAGTTGATAACGTGTAACAGGTAAGTAAATGGGCATTCACCCTTCACTGACTTAGACTAGATTATGCCACTCAAAAAGCACGCTGTTTCTCATCACCCAGCACTGAACAATATGACGAGCACATTTCTTTTCTTAGGGGGGGGGGGGGGGGATCTAGATATATTTAGAAATTAAGTGAGTATATAGCTACCCTATAGGGTCGCCATAATATATAAAAACCAGCACTGGCGATAAACCTAATAGGACTGCATTCATGCCGACTCGGGTCATGATTCATTGAACCACCACGTGGCCCTTAAATGGTTAAAGAGTTAAAAAGCTGTGTTGCGTGCAACAAATGGTTTAATTGCGGTTAATGTATTTATTTGTAGACTAAAGCCGAAAGTGAGGAGGAAGATGAGGAGGAGGACGACGACGATGGGAGGCCTGTAACTGAACAAGATGTCAACATGGGCCCAGTCATCTCCAGAAATGTGAGTTACAGATTACATCACACTCACCTATGGCTGTGTCTCACGACCTTGAGCCATGGGGTATGTATACATGTCGCTGCTTGAGCCAATGTTTTTGTCTCTGACCGGGTGCAGTCTCTGACCGGGTGCCGTCTCTGACCGGGTGCCGTGTCTGACCGGGTGCCGTCTCTGACCGGGTGCCGTCTCTGACCTGGTGTCAGAAGGAAGTGTATTTTTTAATTTTTAACATATACTCATATATATTATGATTTGTAAAAACGTTATGGCAGTTGTTATGTAATTATAATTAGCCTCCTGCTGTTGGTAGAAGATAACTAAACTCTCAAATGACATCCGGTCAGAGACAGCACCCGGTCAGAGACGGCACCCAGTCAGTGACGGCACCCGGTCAGAGACAAAAACATTGGACACAGCCCTATAATTGATTTTCCCCTTTAATACTTTTGGTATAGACCGCAGGTCACTCATTGTGGTACCGGTACCGTAAATTGATAGACTTTCGTCCACCAAAGGGCCGAGCTCCAATAAATAGACAAAGGTTCACAAGTTTTAGTCTGTTGGTTGGGTTATTTCACGAGTTAGATGTCAGGCCGTATTTCACGAGGCCGTAGGCCAAGTGAAATGCGGCCTGACATCTAACAAGTGAAATAACCCAACCAACAGACTAAAACGAGTGTTCCTTTGTGTTTATTTTTTATGTTTTCCGATTCAAATTAAATTATTATAGGGGGTAGGGCCTAATTTTGCTGAAATAGCCTTTTCCAACACCGTTCAAACGTAAACAAACCGTCATTTTGATGACGTCACAGGGCCGTGTAATACGGCCATGGGTTATTTCACGGGGGGTGTTAAATACGGCACTCCTTGGTTAAATCAATGGGGCTGCCGTATTTGATAAAAAATAAGCTCTTTAAGTACATTACACTCACCGACAAGTGTGACCACCCAGAAGCCGAAAAAAAACGTTTATAGATACAAACTTTCAGAACGTTCCTCTATGGCCACTTATTATGACCAAACGTTGTGTACAATGTTAAAGTTAGTGCATCCGATGTGTGTGACGAAAACGAATTCTCTGAAACTAAGTCTGAATGTTGACAAATGATTTTTTTTCTATTCCATTCCTTCCCATTTACTTCAAGTTCGCTCAAATTAGATTTTATTACTTAATATAATATCATAACAGTCATTTTGGAATAAAAAGAACCGTTCACAAGGTTATTCCCTGATTGAAAATACATTAGAAAAGCCCATGGTTGGGACACATTGGATCTCTTTCTGACCTATTGATGCCCATTGGTGATATTTGATTCTCCCCTATTCTCTAAATATTATAATGCTACAATGTTTAGAATAATTTTATTTAAATTATAAATAGACAAAGGTGCACGAGTTTTTGGTCTTTTGGTGGGTTATTTCACTTATTGACCCTCGGGCCGTATTTCACGAGGCCGTAGGCAGAGTGAAATGCGGCCCGAGGGTCAATAAGTGAAATGACCCACCAACAGACCAAAAACGAGTATGCCTTTGTATTTATTTTCTATCTTTTTTGATTCAAATTAAATCATTAGGGTCCATAGGGGGGTTGAGGGGTTAAAATGGCTTCTTTCTATGCCGTTCAAATGTAAACAAACCGCCGTTTTGATGACGTCACAGGGCCGTGAAATACGGCCATGGGTTATTTCACGGGGGGTGTTAAATACGGCACTCCTTGGTTAAATCAATGAAGCTTCCGTATTTCATAAAAAATAAGTGTTCATTCTGCCCCTGGTAGTTATTCAGTGTTACTTCACAGTGTCATTTACACCTAGGAGTTATTCAGTGTTACTCTACAGTGTTATTTACAATCTCAGTAGCTACTTAATGTTACCTTACAGTATTTTCTTCCCCATAGAGTTATTCAGTGTTACTTTACAGTGTTATTCCTACCTACAGGAGTCGTCCGGCCGGCGGCAGCTGCTGCGGCCCTGGTTGGAGCAGCGGTTGGACCGCGGTAACATCCCGGGGTTCCAGTGGTTTGACAAGCAGCGTAACCTGTTCATGATACCGTGGAAGCACCGCAGTAAGAACGACTGGAGCCCGGACAACTGTACCATCTTCATGGTGAGCTGGTAACATGTCAAGGTGTCTGGTCCACAAGGGCAGTCTTTGCGAAAACTTTTTCATCCCACAGGACATTCGGTCCTGCAAATGTTCAATGTTGCAGGACCGGCTACATTTTTGAAGGACCGGATAGCCACATATCTGACAATTTATGTACTTAAAGTATAAAATATTTTTGTCCATTGAAAATACATTTTTTTGTAACCATCTATAGCTAAATACATAAAATTACACAGTTTATTGACAATCATATTTCAGGTTTAGAGACCAACTAAATCATTTTAGTTCAGAAGGCCCAACATGTGACTGGACATTCCGTCCTGCTAAACTTGTAAATCTGCTGGAACGGTGGCATTTTAGGAGGACGTTGCCGCTGTCCTGCATGTTTTCGCAAAGACTGCAAAGGATGGAATAATTTCATCCTTACTAATTCTTTACAATGAGGCCCTAATGATACATATCCATTCCAAATATCTAAAATAAAAGCAGGTGATTCCGAGCGAGATTCTAAAAAATGTCACCCAAGGTTTGTAGCAGGCGTTGGATGTTATGTTTTTGGTGACAAATATGCATACAAACATATCACAGCACTAGACGTCTCTAGATGTCTCTCAGAATATAGGTTTTAATGTGATCTTCATTGTGAGTGTTTAACCCATGAATTGAGAATTTCTAACCAGCGATAAAGAATGCGCTTTTTATATAATTTATATCGGGTAATTACTAAATAAAAAATATCTAAATGACATTTTAAAACATATAATACACTTAATGATATACATTTCAACAATATGTATAACTAAAGTAACATGTACAGTAAAACCTCACGTTTAAGCCTAACTCGCGTATCTGCCGCACCCCTAACTTTGGAGTATCCTATAAGCCTCAGATTCAGAGGGAATCTGATTATGGCCACTTCAGTACTGTAGGACACATAGATAAAGGTGCACGAGTTTCAGTCTTTTGACTGGGTTATTTCACCAGTTGACCTCGGGCCGAATTTCATGAGACCATAGGCCGAGTGAAATGTGGCCTAAGGGTCAACAAGTGAAATAACCCAGTCAACAGACTTAAATGAGTGTACCTTTGTGATTTTTTTTTATCTTTTTTCAATTCAAAATAATTGTTGTAGGGGGAGCCTAAAAAGGCTAAAATGCCCTCTTCTACGCCGTTCAAATATGTGTTATTTCAGGGGGGGTGGTGTATTACGGCACTCTTTGGTTAAGTCAATGGGGTTGTTGTATTCCATAAAATATAAATCTAAAAGATTTTGCATATAGGCCACACCCCGACCCTAGGGCAATCCCATCAGCTGCACTGGCAATCTGATTTGCATAATAACTGTGGCTTCTACGGTAGGTTTTACGGTAGCTAAATAATCGTAACTAAAAAACAGAGGTGAAAATCTGAAACTTGAAAGCCTGTTTGTGTGTGGTTTACAGGAGTGGGCCCTGCACACAGGGAAGCACCGTGTGGGCATGGACAAACCCGACTACTGCCGCTGGAAGACGCGTCTCAGGTGCGCCTTCAACCAGGCCGCAGACATCCAGGAGCGCAAGGACCTCAACAAGATGAAGTGCAGCGAGCCGTATAAAGTCTACGAGTTCCTGTCTAAATCTGGTAAGTGTAATAAAAGCTGTATAAAGTCTACGAGTTCCTGTATAAATCTGGTAAGTTCAATAAAATCTGTATAAAGTCTACGAGTTCCTGTCTAAATCTGGTAAGTGCAATAAAATCTGTATAAAGTCTACAAGTTCCTGTCTAAATCTGGTAAGTGCAATAAAAGCTGTATAAAGTCTATGAGTTCCTGTCTAAATCTGGTAAGTGTAATAAAAGCTGTACAAAGTCTACGAGTTCCTGTCTAAATCTGGTAAGTGTAATAAAAGCTGTACAAAGTCTACGAGTTCCTGTCTAAATCTGGTAAGTGCAATGAAAGCTGTATAAAGTCTGCGAGTTCCTGTCTTAATCTGGTAAGTGCAATAAAAGCCGTATAAAGTCTATGAGTTTCTTTCCAAATCTGGTAAGAGATGTATAAAGTCTATGAGTTCCTGTCTAAATCTGGTAAATGCAATAAAATATATATAAAATTTACTTGTAAGTTCCTGTCTAAGTTTGGTAAGTACAACAAGAGATGTATAAAGTTTACCAAGTCCTGTCTAAATCTGGTAAGTTCTTATACTATGATACACACTATATGATGTGGGAATCAAATTTTTAGAAATTATGAATGTATTTAGTATATTCTTGTTAGTTAAAATGTTGTTAAATTGAATAGATAATTGATTACAGTTACTAATTGAAGCATGTCTTTTGGCATGGAGTAGGAACTGATGGTACTGGAATACAGGATCTATCTAAGCTGATGATAGAATCATTGAAACAAAACAATAGTGATCTACTACATTCTAGATAACACCTCTGATAAGATAAATGAGATACTAATCAATCAATATTTTTTTCCTTTGCATAGAGATCAAGCCGAAACCTCCACCGAAGCCCAAGCCACAACCTTCAGGCGTCCCTGGTACAGCCCCGCGTGCCAATTCATCTACCCATACACCTACAGGCAGCGTACCGAACCATGCGACAACATTCCAGCCACCCCAGGCAGCCCAGTCTCCCAAGGTTAGCAGTTTGTTATAGATAGGTATATGAGTCTTTTTGTATTAGATATGGTACAAGTGAGTCACTGTTTATATGTGTTATAGGCCAAGGATGGGGTAATTGTCCAAGGCACCAGCTGAGGGTAAAAACCATTGTCCAAGGCTAATAACACGTATGCTGCTACTCATGTTCATCTAAATGTGATTTGCACTCACAGTAGGAGAGTGTGCTCAATGGATCGCATCAACATACAGCGCTGTATGTAATATACAGTCAGACTATTTATTTTGTTCTCTCTGCCAACTGTGTTGTGACTCCATATGTAGACATGTTCCTCATTGTGAGAAGAGCCAATTGATGATGTGCTGTAGAAATGTGTATAGGCCTAAACTTCGCATGAGCCAGACTTAGACATTGGGCAAGAGAACTGCTAGGGCAAAAAAAAAGGTTTGTTTCAGGTCACCCGATCGATCCTATCAAAAGAGGGCCGACCCTATGTTTTTTATGCAATTTTGAAGAAATTTTCATATTTTTGCCTTATTTTGGTCAATTTTAGGGTCTTCAGAGAGGCTGGCTAGTACTTTCATGTTTAAAAATAAAATGTAAAAAAAAAGTCCGACCTACCGACCCTACATTTTCTTGCCATGTTACCTGAAACAACCCTTTTTTTTTGGGTCTAGTTTTCTCAAAAGCCCTTGTATAAACTGCACATAAACGTTGGCATATAAGCCGCACTAGGTTCTGATTCTAGTACAAGCTGAAGCATCTATGCCAGAATTTACGGTAGTGAATGCAGTAGTTCTGATAATCAGTGGTAATCAGATAATACACTTCCATGAAACTTGAGATAGAGGCTAATGTGCACCTTCCATGTAGTGTTAACTCCTATTACTCAATGTCAGAGATGCCATGACAGAACAATGGGTTAAAATACTCATACTGACAAGTTGAATACATATATGTGTGTGTTGATTAATTACCCTTTTATACAAGTTATCAAACAACTAGTTTATAAATTATTCAATTTAGTGATTCATAATGTGCTAAAAATGTAATAGGGAATGCGTCATTGTAGATTGTTTGTTGCCTCCTTGGCAAGCTAAACTACGGCAGGGGTACAATAATAATTTATAACTCTGCATGTGCATAATCTAGTCCCGTATTTACTTGAAGCACTAAAGTGGCCTCGAGGTGTGGGCTACCATAGAGAGCAGACAATGACTCTGAGGGTAGTTTTGATGAGATTTGTGGAAAATGGTCAGAATACTGAAAGAAGTGAGAAACCCCATACTAAGTTGGGAAGATGGCCCTATCATAAGCATACTAAGCGTTATCAAACACTTCCCCAAATCACCAGAGGGCATTGCAGAAAGGAACCAAGAGGAGGAAAGATGGCTGCACCGACTCTGCTCCATAACTCCCAAGGGACTTAGGCTATTAGACTAACCTAGCATATAGGCCAACCAAGTAACAAAAAACGCGTTTAGAGAATTTGATGAGATTTGTGGGGGGCTTTTCTAAAATGTCTAATAGTCAGCATTAATAAGGGTATACAATTCCTCTTGGTCTCCCTTAATCAGGGTATGATTTGATCTCGATTTCCTGGAAAAATTATAACATTTTGCTGACCCGCCTCCCATGAAAAGGGTTTTAAGTTTAAGGTGATGTTCACATATAGTTACTTCAGAAAAAATAGGGTGTGACCCTTCGGGCCTAAACCAGAGCTCTTATTGAACCGTGTAAATTCTTCTTCCAAAGCATTGCTATGCTACATAATACATTTTATTGTCGCTTCCTTTTAGACTTTTTCCACCCCTTCTAAATAAATGCACTAAGCTTTTCATATTTACTTTTTATTGCAGACGGTGGAGATGTATACGGCAGTAGCGGGTGCGTTGATGTCAGTTGCTGGTGGCCCGTTACTACACCACGACCGGGGTAGTCCCTCTTCGGCTTTAGCCCCATCTGCCTCACACCAGCAAGAGACAGCACCTCCAACTGCCGACTTACTACCGACTTCTCCAAACACAACAAAAATGGCCGCTGCGGCATTCCCAGCCGAAACAATCAGCATTCCCGTTGAGACAAATAACAACAAGTTTAGCTGGGACGCAGACCTCGATGACGAGGGGCCGCTGGTGATAGACCTCGATCGGACCGATAATGTCGATGGTGGGAATATTGCGCGTGATGGACAGAATCAGGCGTTAAAAACTGGTAATAGACTTAATAGCCAAACACAGAATGGCCACTTGCAAAGGCAACACATGACTTCCAGAGATGGACCATACTTATGTGACTTATGTGGGCAATGTTTTCACATGGTTGATGCCCTAGTCGAACACAAAGACAAAATACACGGGGTTTGTAGCGACACTTCTAAAGCACAGCGTAACGGTATGGTTAATCAACAGTCTGGTCCTACCGAGGGAAACCATAGAAATCCCTCGAGAACCTCATCTGATCAATCGCACCCACAAAATTGTGACTCTAATGGACCAATCAGAGACCTTGATACAAATAGTGGGTGACCAGCCAACCACAGTAGGTGACACTTAATGTAGTCATCAAGAAGATGTTAAAAAAACAGTCCCGATGTGTATCATACCAATTATAGTATTCACGCAGTCGGCTGTCTTCATGATTATTGACAGAGCGCGTAGGGTGTGAGATACTAGAACTGTGACATCACTATTCACTTTCTTACAAATGAACTATTGGCCCACTATGAAGTGGGAGCTTGCTGTATATAAATAATGGCAAAAATTGGCAGCGGCTTCGAGACAGTTTGGGCGTAGCCTTTGCAGCGTTATAGATATTAGAAAGCAAACTTACGATCATGCCCTCAAGTGCCCTGTGGTGGAATACATAGGACTATGGAATGGAGGTGCTCTTCTGGAATTTGGACCATTATCAGTGGCGACTGTACGGGCTTGATACATTCCCAAATGATTGATGTGATGCATGAATGATTGAATGCATCATGACGACAAAGAGCGAAGCATGATGATGCAGTATATGGCAGGAAAATGGTTAACGCAAAGTTATATCCTTAAAATGAAATCCATTGAACTTGATCTTGATTTTCTTACTGTATTTTAATGTGAATGAACAGAATATCACCCAGTTAAATCCAATTGAGGAAGGCATAGCTTATATAATTAGCCAGGAATACACGGCCAGGAGATAAGAAATATACGACAATGTTTAGTGAATGTGTGGTGAATGTACACTTACAGAATAATACATTGCTATAAACTATGAGTGATTTAGATATTTTCTTAATGTGCCTTGACCGGCAGAATTTCCAAAATGTATGTGGACCAATGTCATCCTAAGGCAATCAATTAATTACTCGGTTATAACGATAGTGTGTGAGAGTAATGTACAGGCTTCCAACTTAGACAATTTACAGTTGATCATGCAGCATTCTAAGGAATCTATTATGTTTTGTCTATTTAATTTTTTGTCAATGTTATACACTTATCTAGTCGTATCTGTACCTATTGTTATGATGTTATGTATCGAATAGGTTCCTACCCCCTTTAAGTATAGGTGCCTTTAAACCAGGGCCTTTGGAATTGGGCCTATGGAACTAAGTCTAGGCCTTGGACTGGTCGCCACCTTAGCCCTTGTGGTATTTTGACCAAGTGTCCAAGTTTAGGCCCTGGTTAAAATGCCCCAAATTCTGGGGAACTGCGAGATTGTGGATTGTTTAAGTTTTTTTTTGTGTTTTTTTTAAATCGTACCTTCTTTTTTTTTGTATTTTTACAAATGACTGTGAATGACCAGATTATGGGTTTGAATGGAAAGGAAAACAAATATCATTGACTGGGATCGTTCTATCTATTTTTACACTTATTCACCGCAATTATACAGGACATGTCCCTGATTATACAAATGTGCTCAATATGCAAGATTAACATGATGTAATATGTACACAATGTAAATAGGTCTAAGATTTGAAAATAGAATGTAGTTAAAATAAAAAGACAAAATTCATTTAACCATATTATTCTGTTAACTTTAATTGTTAACCAATTTTACTGTGCAATTCAAAAAGTATTGGACTATTGTAATTACAAGACAACGGTTGGTATCCAACTGTGTTAATAGATTGAATAACAGCTGTGCTTGAAAGGTTTTAAAAACGTCAGTTTAAAGTACTATGGTCCGACAAAGCTAGGGCTTTCGGATCGTGTGTTTAAACTGGTTTGCCTTTATAAATCCAGAAATCGATTCACAGGTTGCCATCCTGAGGCCAACAAAAAGGTTTGTTTCAGGTCACCCGACCGACCCTATCAAAACAGGGCCGACCTTACATTTTTATGCAATTTTGAAGAAATCATATTTTTACCCATTTTTGGTCAATTTTAGGGTCATCGGAGAGGCTGGCCAGTACTTTCATCATAAATCTATTGACGTCCATGCTTTCATGTCAATAGAACATTTTTAAAAGAAAAGAAATCCGACCTACTGACCGTCCATTTTCTTTCCATGTTACCTGAAACAAACCTTCTGCTTTTTTGACTTGGTGTGAAGAGTGCCACATCAACTTATTAGGGAGTGATCATTTTTTATCAACAGGGAAAATTTGGCCCCTTTGACCAGGGGGATGTAAACAAATTGGACCCTTCTTGGGGGGGGGGGTTAAAAAATTTAACCTGTTTTGGGCCAAAAAGCCCGCGCATTACTATGCTTCAAAGGGCCCGCGCACGCCGATTTTCGACCCGTAGGGGGGGGGGGTTAAAAAATGTTGACCAGTTGACCGGGGGGGGGGGGAGATTTCGCACGCTCCGCGCGGAAAAACACAGACCCCCCTCTGTTGTTAAAAAACAATCACTCCCTTAGTTAGTATTCCACCAAGTGAAGGATGTGTGCTCGATTGAGGCCAATTTGTTCTTTTGATCGAGCTCAAGTATTTGCCCCCGATTTTCCTTATATCTCTAAATGTAAATAACATTTCAGAGACCAAACGGAGGGGTCATCCAAATATTATTGCTGCCAGTTGTCCCCAATACGATAAGTTCTGCAGGTGAAATACCTGCTTGAATACATATGCAAACAAAATAGAAAGCTTGGATATAATGTCTAAGAATAATTTTGGGCGGCCCTGTTTTGCATTTGAAAGACATCTGTTATATTGGCTTAAATCTAATGACGGTAACAATTATTGTCATTAAGGTGTTTATCAATGTTATTTATTCTGGAATTATCAAGTTTAATTTGTTACATGTACCCTTTAAGGGTAGATGAATTGCTCTTTGTTTACATGTCAGTTGTCATAATTGTTTTCTATAGTTTTTGTTATGTAAATAAATGATTTTGCCAAATATAGATCACTTTTTTTGTCTCCATTCAATTATTATGAATATTCTAATGGTAATAATTCGTTCCCCTCAGCTCATTAACTTACTAAGAATATCATAGTTATTTTGCAAACCGGTTGTTCCTATTCTGAAATCCCTCTGGTGCACCTTTAAAGAGGCCCTGACATGATATTTTAGCTATCTATATTAGTCAATTAATGTGTAGACCATAGGCAAAGGTCCCTGTTTGAGTGTGTAGGGAGAACACCAAAACACCACACGCCATACACGGCCAGGCCAACCACTGCAGGTGGGACAGAGAGCCTCAGCAAGCCTCTACCAACACCTCGCCATGTTGTGACGTCATCGGCAGTAAGGGTGGGTGGTCGAGGTGGGGGGCAGCTATACATTTATTAGCCTGATATAACGCTTTACACTACAAATATATTACATTGTACATGTACATTCTGACATTGGAATATCGAGACCAAAAATCATGATAATCAGAATTGTAAAAGAGATATGTCCATTATGTTGTAGGCTTATTCCTTAATACATATACTAGCCTACGTACTGGACTCGGCATAGACCTAATCATAGGCTAATGATAATGCAGACTTTAGCTCCGGTCATCTCTAGTGATTTAGGCAATAGCAGCTCATAGGAGTAACATTTCTAGAGCCCGACTTTTATCTATTTTATTTTTTTTTTTTTGTATTTCGTCCTCCATGCTTTGGAAAATGTTTCATGTATCCGTAACCCCCCCCCCCCCCCCAAAAAAAAAGAGAAAAGTGTGGCCTAAAAGTCGTACATGTAATTGAATTTATAATAGAAATTTCCATTCGATTTTCATTAAAATGTATTACTTCTAGGCCAAATAGAGGTTTTGACGAATAAATGTCTACCTACAAAACCTGAAAACTCTTAATTTAGGTAGGGCAAATTGTAATGGCCCTAAAACTGCTGAAAATCGTAATACTTGGCAGCTCTAGGGCAGGGTCAGTGTATTACATTTGTATTACTTTGATATGCTGGACATTGCCACATCCAGGGGGAGGTGTGAAGGTCTGGTGAGTGTTATGTGGCATGAGCATCTCCCCACCTATAGGTGTGGAGGCTGGAGCTGCAACACCTGAGAGGGGGGGGGGTAGTTGGCATTCAGCAAAACTGTTGTGCATTCAGTTGGTAGTTGGGAAGAGCGTGACACAGTCTCAGCAACATGCCATGGAAAAATTGTTATTTACAAGGATGTTACACTTGAATTTAAGGAGAATTATTAACAATGGAAACTATGTTACCTGTACACCTACCTGTGTACATTGTTTAAGTATGCTTATATCACTGGAGATGACGGGAGGTAAGGTCTATGTTACTACATTGTAGTAGGCCTATGCCTACTCCAACTGAATGCTAAATACCGCTGTGTTCAACTCACAAAAGAGCAGGCATACATAGTTTACACTTTGTTCTCAATTACACAGGTGGATAGATCGGATAGTTATCTTTGTGACAAGGGTTTCTTGTAATCTGTGTCACGTTTAAAACCAGAGAAATTAATTTCTTAAGGAATTGATTTAATGGATAATTTTCATGTCTGTGCCCATGGCCAAGATCCCACAATGCTTAGCACCCCTACCACCGTTTACGTCACTTCCCCCTTCTTCCCCAAACACCCCATATCGCACCTGTGCGGCCTGATCCTGCTAGTGGCCGACTTTGTTTTCCCACATCTCCTACAGTGGATTCCAGTCGGCAATTTAGAGTGTGTTATGTTGTTCACGGCTATATTAGCTAATATACACTTGTGAGTAGTGTGGGAGGTGTCGGGGCCTCTTTAAGGGTAACAATAACGGTACCCCCTACATTACCAGAATCGCACAATGAGTGCTGGGTTTATAATAGGGTATGGTATAGTGTGCTTATACAACTGATGAATGCGAGTAGTATTGTATGTATCGGAACGGGACTATAGTTAAGTACTGTTTATTACTCAATCGACCTGCAGCCAATCAGAGGCCTCCATTTGGTCACGTGACCGGAAGTGACCTACTTAGGGGATTAGTGGTGACGTCACGTGACCTAGTTAGCCAATCAGAGGCCGCCATTTGGTCACGTGACCGGAAGTGACGTCATATGACCTACTTATGGACCGGAAGTGACGTCATATGACCTACTTAGGGGACCGGAAGTGACGTCATATGACCTAATTTAGGATCACGTGACCGGAAGTGACCTGATGAGTCACGTGACCGGAAGTGACGTCACATGACCTAATGGCCAACCGGAAGTGAGTGACCTCATTGAGGATCACGTGACCGGAAGTGACCTGATTGATCACGTGACCGGAAGAAGAAGTGACGTCACGCGACTTAATGAAGAGATGAGCATCTTTAAGGGGTCACGCGCTTTAAAATGTGATATCTTTTTTTTTGGAGGAGGAGGAGGAGGAGGAGGAGGAGGAGGAGAAGGAGAGGAGGAGGAGGCGAGTCTCTTATTTTTTTCGGTAAACTAATAAAAAACACTACGATATAAGTTTGTTTTTTTTTCATTTTTTATTGTTTTACGGGCGACTGGAAGTGACTTATTGAACTAGGTAGAAGCGTTCTTTAGAGTGTATAAGGGGGGGGGGAGGGGAGGGGAGGGGAGGGAAGGGGAGGGGGGCTCCTTTAAAATGCATGGGGAGGGGGGCGCTTTTAGGATGCATGGGGCGGGTGGGGGGGAGGGGGGAGGGGGGAGGGGGGCACTCTAGGGGGGTGGGGGGGCACTCTAAGGGGCGTTTGTCTCTTTTAAGAAAAAAAGAAAAGAAAAAGATTTCAATCGAGAGACACGCTTCTTCCTCTCGAGAGGAAGAAGCGTGTCTCTTCATTTTTTTTGTTTAGGAAGTGAGGGTCTTTAGGATCACGTGACTGGAAGCGACTTGATGAAGCATGTGACTAGAAGTGACGACGTCACATGCTTTAATGAGGCGATCAGCTGTGACTGGCGGCGGCGGCGGTAGCGGCGGCGGTGGTGCTGGTGGTGGTGGTAGTAGACGTTACTGTGGTCAGAGGTGATATGGTTTTTTTCCAACAGAAATCAGAGCTTTTATACAGAGGGAGTTTAATCCTATTTCCAACAGCACCCCAGCTGTCCAGCAGCCGCTCCGCTCCGTAAGAGCTTCTTAAGAGCTTAGATGACGAGGGGTATGTCATCGCCATCTGTGGTGGCCAGCTGAAAATGGTGTTTTTTCCTTATCCATTAGCCTTACCTCCTACCCCCTACCTGAGGACGACTCTCTCCCCCTTTGGCATTCATTGTAACAAACGTCAGAGGTCAGGTGAAAATCGGATTTTCATGCACAGCCTTAGTCAGCTGTCACCCCTATTGAACTAGCCGGCCGCCGCCAGCCGGTCTACTCACCACGGCAGGAGGCGGTGATTTTTTTTTGTTTTACACTTAAGTCGCTCACCACATGCACACGACTCTACTCACAGACAGACACACCCGTCTTAGGGGGTCCTGCTTCACACTACACGCCTCCTGTAGTTTTTTGTATACACACTCTAAGCTCATGACTGCTTAATCCTTTATACAGCTAATGCGCGTTGAATTAGCACAGTCGGTACACCGCCCGCTCATGGCAGTCGATCTCTCAAAAAAAGGGGGAAAGAGATCCAGCTGAAAACGTCATGACTTATGTCTTTTGTTTCTCTTTGTGAATGTCCGCCGGTCAGCCGGCGGCAGCAACTGCTTAATCCTTTATACAGCTAACGCACGTTGAATTGCTGAACAAGGCAGTAAGTAGCTTAGCTCATGTCAGTCGATCTCTCAAAGGGGAGGGGGAAAGGGCTCCAGCTGAAAACGTCATGCCTTATGTCTTTTTGTTTCTCTTTGTGAATGGCCGCCGGTCAGCCGGCGGCAGCTGAACAGAGCCGTAAGTAGCTTAGCTCTAGAAGCGAGAAGGAGTATATAAGGGGGCTGGAAACACCCATTCACTCACTCAGTCTTTTGCTGCTCTCTACAGTCACCACCATGAGCAAAACACAACATCTAGTGTCGTCCAAGGATCTAATCGAGTTCAAGAACAAGAAGAGTACGCAGAACGGTGATCGTTTACCGTCAGCGTCTCCTCTTGCTACTGAAATTGAGACTACCGCCGCAACCGCTTGGTCTTATCACCCTCCCGCTGTAGCGAGCGCACGCAGCAGTAGTAGTGGTAGTAGTAGTCGTCGTGGTAGCGACGTTGTTACACTCGCGACGGTTGTTGCTGCTAAGCACGCTGCTGCTGCTACTGCTGCGCCTGCTGCGGCTGCTGGTGATCCTCCTGCTGCTAGTGCTGCTGCTACTGCTGCTGCTGCTGCTGCTGCTGCTGCGCCTGCTACTGCTGCGCCTGTTACTGCTGCGCCTGCTGAGGCTGCTGCGCCTGCTGCTGCTGTGCCTGCTACTGCTGCGCCTGCTACTGCTGCACCTGCTAGCGCTGCGCTTGCTGCTGCTGCTGCTGCTGCTGCTGCTGCTGCTGCTACACCTCTTGCTGCGACTGCCGCTACTAGTACTGACACGCAGCACGTTGCACAGAACCTCTCCACCGCTACATCAACCGACGCCATCAACGCCGCTCGCGCTGAGACTTACAGTATTCGGACACTCAGCCCCAGCAGCGCGTAGTAGACATACATGCCCTAAAGCAACAGGGTGAGACAGAGAACGACGCTGACGACGAGGCGTACGAGGAACCCGAAGGGTTACGGGCGCACAGTCCGTTTTTCGACCTCATTTCCACTGGTAGCGCGTCCGGTCCGTGGCGACTGCCCTCACCACCACCTTACGAAGTCGTGTGGTTGCCCTGTTCCGACAACGAGTCGTCTGATACCAGCGCAGACGCTGCTCCTGTTATTGGTTCTGCTGCAGTAGTACCTGTATCATCATACTTCAAAGCAGAGCCGTTAGGATACTTGTCAGACGCTATGCTACTGAAAATATGTAGTAAGTTGCCGACATCAGATTACATACGGTTAGGTTCATACCTTGAAGTGAACTTGAAGGATATGGGATATCTCAGTTGTGAGACAAGTGTCATAACTCAAGCTAGAGAAATGTTCACTACTTGGTACCAGAAAAGTTGTACTACTAGGTGGAAGGACCTAGCCGCCGCCTTGGAAGAATCTTACCGTATGGACCTCATCAAATTCTCACGTGAGTACATGGACAAGCATGACATGTGGGATGGCTTAGAGAGTGGAGACATGGAGTGGAAAGTGCAGAAATATTTCTCTCTTTTAGCTGAGCTCTGCCCTAGAGACTGGAAGACCATAGGGATCTACTTAGGGTTGACTTCTCATGAAGTAGCTTTCATCTCTCAACCTGTGCCTTCTGACAGGACTGTGAAGAACCCTGTCTATGAAGTGCTGAGAGCTTGGAAGTACAACGAGACGTCTGAGCCTATGGCTCTGATGAAAGTGTTGCAAGACGACATGGGTCGCAGCGACGTCGCAATGTATGTTCAAGGGTTGTATGCAGCTGTACCCAAAGACATAAAAGTGAGCTGTGACACTCCAGTGTTGACCACTCTCGTCTGATCCCTGCAGTAAGATGGACATCTGTTGAATTCGATCCTAGACTACAGTCGCCTTTCACTATGCTAATAGTATCGTGTGGTAAGAGGCGTCTAGTATTCGAAGTGATAAATAACGTTTATTTTTTTAAATAATTGGTAAATAAGTGAAAAAACAAAAAAAAAGAAAAACATGACGCAGGACGTTTGCGAAAAGTGTTTCAAAATTTTTAAAAGACCGTACAATCACGAGTGACCCGTAGAAAAATGAAGAACAATACCTAAGTTTTGCCCTCTATGCGGCGATGTCGATTGCTGAAAAGATCACCTGTCGACGCGAATCTCTGGACGAGGTGACTATCCCTCTACGTACATGCGCTGTACCGAACGGTGAGGAAACGTTCACGGCGCATTGGCCTGCAATACGAACGAGTGTCAGGATGCACGGGACTCGCGTGAGTGTAACAAACGTCAAACTACCAACCGGCGAGTTGAGTGACGCTGTAGATACTATGTGTCGCAATGATAAAAGTGGGTTTCTCGGTAGGCTTACTCTTACAACACAGAGAAGACAAGAGCATACTGCGCTACTTTCACGTCTCCCAGAACAACGCAACTCTCATTACAACCGCTCCCTACTATAACTAATTCAGAAACTTTAGAAGAGCTCCTCTCAAACATGGAAAACACCGTCGCTTGCGAGGAAGTACGGAAACTTTGCGACGCTGACACCAAGCGGTGCGCTCTTTTTCCTACTAATTTTGAACATTTGCGTTTACATGGGACCGGGGGGTTTTCCCATAGGCGGTAGGAACAGTCAGGATGGTCGAGTTGGAAAGAGAAGCCGTGTGTTAGATTTTCCCAACAAGGACAACCTCTGCGTCTTCCGCCACATTTCCTTTCACTTATACAACACCAGCAAGCGCGCTTCAAATTTGTTACGTCAGTTCTGTCCCGCTGCCACACGTGAAACTTTTCCTCCCGACGGACATTCCAGAATCTACCCTTACAACATTACCTTCGATTTCGAGGCTTTCTTCAGACCGTGCAGATGACCGTCGACCGAACACGTGTCCCTGCTGTGGGATCACGTCCCTTTGTCGGCTAGCGTCGCATACGACTTTCCGTAGGAGGGGCAGTGTACGTCAGAGAATCCGACGCAGATTCCGACCCCTTGTTAGACCGAGTTTAAAATCACATAAACGAGAACGCCAAAGTCATCGAGAAAGCTGTGCTAGAAGTTTACCGACCAACGTTAGCGAAGTTACATGTGGCGATAGGTGAAGCTCTCCTGCTAGAGGAAGCGACATTCACCCCTTCTCCAGGCGGCTTCGCTGCAGCTCACACCAGACAACCGTTAGTTCAACTGAAGAAGCGGCTTCTGAGATACATCCGTCAAGCTCCAGTCGTAGGCTTCAACTCAGAGCGTTACGACTTGAACCTGATCAAAAATACGCCTTCACTCGTTCTTTGCCTCCGGAGACCGAAGAAACCAACAATTCAGCGTCATAAAGAGAAGCAATCAATACTTGACGGTTTACACACAGTTTTCTTGGACGTAGTAGTCAACTATTTGGCACTTGGTTACAGCTACGCGAATTATTGCGAGCTTTCACCAGAAACGAAGAGAAAGGTTGCTTTCCTTACGAATGGATGACGTATACCAAGAAACTGGTAAACAGAACCCTGCCACCGAGATCGGCTTTTGACAGTGAACTGACGGGCGTCAAAATGGCCGAAATCCGACTACGCCACATGTCAGAAAGTTTAGTATGACAAGAAGAAGCAAACTATGAGAGATTACTTGATCCACTACAACAACGAAGACGTCAAACCTTTCATAGAAGCTTTTGAAAAAATCACGCTAATTTTTTCCAAGATAGCAGCATTGTCATGTTGAAAGACGAGATCTCTCTCGCCAGTTTGACTTTACAGGTCCTCTTCCAAAAACCTATAAGCTGTGTTCACAACGTTCCCTCCGTTCGACGCCGTCCTCCACGCTCTGATCAAAGAAAATCTAGTCAGTGGTCCTTCCATCATCTTCCATAGATTTCACGAGAAGGAGTGTATAGGTGTCTTATAAGTCGGCAGAGGGTGAATACTAGTGAAAAGGGAAGGCAGGTGTGCAAGTAGCTTTTTCTAACAGACACGTGTGTGAACTAAGCTGCTTAAGTCTAAACCCACCTGCGGTAGAAGCTCTGTACTGAGAGAGTCTTTTCAGCCGTTTAAGAGGCTTATCTAGGACAGGGTACATAAGGAGTGAAACGCCGCTCTCACCAGTCACACTTTCTCCACCCGCCCTTCATCTTCGTAGCATCGTCCACTCTACGCTCGCTCAGCACGTTACGATGATTAGTTCTGCTATTTTCTTTATTTATGAAAGTGTTGACGCTACAGAGCATCGAAACCCTCTCGAAATGAGTCCAAGAAAGAAAAAGCAACTCCCACTTGAAGCAAGAAGAGAAACAGTGCCCTATGATGCATGTGAGGTAAAGAAACATTGGAAGGACGTCACCAAGGAGCAATGGATAGAAGCATGCTTCAACTTCATCGGAACAGTAGTTTCATTTGGACAGAGGGAGAAGATTTTGTTAGAGCTATTTTTCTTAGCTCCGTATACTTGGCCTGACTGTGGTGAAATTCCTTCAAGTTTGTCAGTCTTCGCCATACAAGTTATCAACTCCTTGAAGGAGCTTCGATATATGCAAGGCACTCAGGAGGAGATTGTCAAGAAATTGACGGAATTCGAAACAGGCGAAGACACAATATGGTGCGAGGAGACGACATATGCGGACGATGATCTGGAGTCCATCATTTGTAGCCCGTTGGAACATTATGTTAAAGACTTTGAGGACATGCTAGACAGCACTGAGATGAACCCGAAAGAGAGATCCCTTACTGCACAGAAAGAGGCCAAAGCTGTGTTGGAAAAGCACAAGTTTGGTCAAGGATTCACTCTTCAAAGCAGCTGTGTGAGTGTGATAAAAAGTCTTGTGTTGAAACATTCAGACATGAAGTTTTCGCGTGCTGTCGACACACTTCGTTTGCCTGAACTGATGATGAACATGATCGACCCCATCGTACCCACACGTTTCGACTCTGCCAATTGTCCCATGTATAAAATGGTTTCAAGTTTTGCCCGTGGCCGATGGCTAAACGATCCACTGAAGTCAGAAAACCTCCTTGATTTAATCAACTGACTAAATGTATTTTCTCATACTAGTATTAGTAGCATTAGTAATAGCGGCTACTCAGTCTCGTGCAGCACAAGCAGCAGCATCTGTCAGCAGCATCCGTGACATCGTCAGCAGCAGCAGCAGCTGCACAAGCAGCACAAGCAGCCACATCTGTCAACAGTATCCGTGACATCGTCAGCAGCTGCAGCAGCTGCACGAGCAGCGCAAGCAGCCCAAGCAGTAGCATCTGTCAGCGGAATCCGTGACAACGTCAGCAGCCGCAGCAGCGGCTGCACGAGCAGCACAAGCAGCAGCATCTGTCAACAGCATCCGTGACAGCGTCAGCAACTACAGCAGCTGCAGCTGTCAGCAGCTGCAACAGCTGCACGAGCTGCACAAGCAGCAGCAGCAGCAGCAGCGGTAGTGTAGACCGCTAAATTCGAGATGACGTCATGTCTGTTTCTTAGCATCGACATTCGACATGAGACCTAGTGACATTTGACATGAAGCTTGAAAAACATAGTGACAGGTGACATGAGCAATTCTTAAAATCGCCATGAGATATGAGCATAATTAAGCGACATCGACATGTGCCATGGCTATTTTTTTTTAAGACAAACACTGTAGTCTCCTCATCCAGACCTCCGCTAGTAGCGCTCTATAAGCGCAAGCTGTGGCTGTGAACCCCCTCCTCCCACCGTACACACGGGTAAATATCAGAGTCGGCCAATGTCGCCAATACTACTCTCATACAAGGGTCAGGCGCTGCTGGACTATAATAGATGGGTCAAGGACTATTCTACTGAGGGTCAGGCTACGCCGGACATTCAATAACAAGCTGGACTTTGGCAAATTTGCTTGAAAGTCTGGCCAGCAAGAGTCCAGCATACTCTCCCAAGAGTTCAGCATTGCCAGACTATGGCATGAGGATCCCGCATGGTCAGACTTTCAAGCAAGTTTGCCAAACTCCGGCTTGTTATTGAATGTCCGGCGTAGCCTGACCCTCACTAGAATAGCCCTTGACCCATCTATTATAGTCCAGCAGTGCCTGACCTTTGTCTGAGAGTAGAATTAGCGCTATTGGGTGCCTCTGATATTTGCCTCTGTGTAGTCAAACCTCGCCTGAGAGAGACATACTTCAGAAAGAAACGAAAGCGGATTCCGACATCGGTGTGTGACGATCACTTAGAGCTTTTCGTGAAGATAAAAACGGAAAAAAAGTGCGAAAATGGTGTCCGCCGCCCGGCGGATGTTGTGAAAGACGTTACCTTCACGATCTGAGAACTTCGGAGCTTATGAAAGCGGCGTGAGAAGGTGACGGGATCCTAAGTCTCAACCCTAAGACTTACATTTGCTACGATCGAGTCAGCGGCACCGGTGAAAGAAAATCCAAAAAAAAAAGATAGCGTGCAAAAAGTGTACAGAAGTAACAAAACCCTAAAGAACCAGTCGTCTTCTTAGATGTTTTCGAAAACGAAAAACTCTCCTTGCGGTAAATAGAAATTTCAAAGTGGTACGAACCAAAAATGGACACTTACACCATAGAGAAAGATGACGTGCGCTACTTGTATTATAAGCGTCGCGTGCATTCTAACGGTGTGACAACGAGTCCTTTAAAATATGAAAAAAAAGTGTGTTATTGATTGATTGAGCGCATCTTTTCAAAAATAGCGTGTTTATTAGAATTGAAAAAAAAGAAAATAAAAAAATAAATAAAATTATTGTTGTGTTTTATTTTCATACGTCTTCTTTTATTAGTAAGTAAAAAAAATTATAACAATTAACTAGCGTGTCCTCTTAAAGTGACACTTCCTCCGGTCGCTGCTGATCGCCTAATTAAGGCATGTGTCGTCGTCACTTCTAGTCACGTGACTCATCAGGTCGCTTCCGGTCACGTGATCCTAAAGTCGATCACTTCCTAAACAAAATTAAATTAAGAGACACATTTCTTCATGACCCAACCAATCAGAGGTCTCCATTTGACCAGAAGTAGTCCCCTCATTTGCATAATGGGTCACTTCCGGTGTACCAGCCAATCAGAAGCCTCTAACTAAGTCAAGGTCACGTGACGTCACTTCCGGTATGCCCTTATATGGACATGTGAAGGTCACATGACGTCACTTCCGGTATGCCCTTATATGGGCGTGTGACGTCACTTCCGGTCAAATGGAAGCCTCTGATTGGCTGAGTCATGACCTTGACCTCTAACTAGGTCAAGGTCACGTGACGTCACTTCCGGTATGCCCTTATATGGGCATGTGACGTCACTTCCGGTCAAATGGAGGCTTCTGATTGGCTGCAGGTCGATTGAGTAATAAACAGTAGTTAACTATAGTCCCGTTCCGATACATACTATACTACTAATGCGGTACCGGTAATCTAAATGTTGGCAAAGTATGCCATCCTAACAGTCTCAATAGTCTACTAGAAAGTGGGTCCCTCTGGTGGATGATTCTGGAACTATAGGATAAAGTATAGTCAAGACGTCTGCAGTATACTCTATAGACCCATGTGGCAAGTAAAAGTCACTTGGTTTAGTATGAAGCTTCTATAGTTCTCTGAAACAGTCAAACGCCTACATATAAATGAGTGTACTTTACTACCTAAAGTTAACAGAAGGAAGGCTATCCATTCATCAATATTTAATTCAATAAACTGATGTAGAATTTTGATGGGTCACTTTAGTCCATTGATTTGTCAGCAGAATAATCATACATTTATTTTTTGAAAATTATTTAGGCCTATTAAATGCCTAGATGTTGATGTCATGTTCACATTGTTGTCAGGTGAACACATGGACCTCTGAACGATGCAGGGCTCTTTGATATCAACAACTTCTCTAAAAAGTCACCCTGTCGCAACCCTCCTTCTCTACTTATAAGGCCCAGAGAACAGGTTCTCGCCCCACTTTGACTCTTACTGGAGGGGCAGTAAAAATGGGGCTTTGGAATGGACCGCATGTGACAGTACCTGAGAGATGGGGGCCTCTAGTGAGCGATTGTTGAACCAACCACTGCACTTTATACCTATACTCGTATTTGCATGATATAGCCATCTCATTCTAGTACCTTTCTACTAGAATTTCTAGTCCCTATACTACTGGATGTGTCTCACGAGATGGGGCCAATGTGAAAGTGAACTGGTTTCAATCGCTTTATCTAGAGCAGATGAAGACATAAATGGGCTGAAAAAGCTAATGGATGTTATTCCTCATTATATAAAACGGCATTAGTTAGCGAACAGAACTACCCCATTGAAATAGCATTGAGTATTTGTCGGGAACAGATAAACCAATACAAAAGAGGTAGATGAAATCATTTTTTTCAAAGTTAACTTGATCTATTTTCATAATTTCATTGTAATTAATGTTTGCATTACTTTCTTTGTCATAAACGTTCTCACTACGAGACTTATACTTAGATTACCAATGTATATAAAAGAAAACAACATAGATAATACAAAAGACTCTCGTAATGTTGGTCTAGCAACCAGAGGCAGAAAATGTTAATCAAACTAAATTCCGCCATGTTTTGCTGCATTAAAAGGGCACAAAAATAATGTATCTATCACAAAATATTGACCAAATACACCAGCATTCGACTTTGTACTGATTTAATCTTCTTCTATGAATATAATATCATAAACTATTCAAATAAGAGAGATAATCAATCTTAAACTTCTCAATCGGCGTCCCCTCCAAGAGAATATGCTTTGGAGAGTGAGATTGCAGGGTAGATAAGGACGCGCATAATTATGGCGATGTGCTAATGCTAAACTGGGGCAGAGGAACGCCGGCCTCTCCTGTTCCCGCCGTCTACCCGATTGTGCAATGTCTCTGTGTGTCAATGTCTCTGTGTGTTTGTGGGGGGGGGGGGGGGGGGGCTCATGGAAATACCCCGCATCCCAGTCCCTGAAGGGCTTGGTAACACTTTAAATTAGTACTTTTATGCGACTTTAATATCTCTCTGCCCTGAATAAACTACACCCGGTCAAAGATTGCACCTGGTCAAAGATGTAACTCCATGACATGATTATAACAGTCTGTGCCTATATATACAGCCTTCTACAAAGGCAGCCATTTTCTCCGAAAGACACGCTGCATTTGTGCGGTACTTAGACGTGCTTGGTTTAAGGGGTACCTCCACCAACGACCGTCCATCCGTCCGTCCATAAAATCCGTCCAAAAAAGCAGGGAAATGGTCGTTTTTGGTGGACGGACGGACAAAATCCACTTCTGCCAAGATCCGTCCGTCCATTCTGTCCATCAATCCATCCAGTTTATGGTCAAAAACTGGATGGATTGATGGACGGAATGGACGGACGGATTCCGTCTATCAATCCGTCTATCAATCCGTCCATTCCGTCCATCACAGATGGGCCAACATGAACAGAAAATGGATGGATTCTGTAGAAAAATGGACGGACGGAAATATCAAAAAAGTTTGATATTCCTGTCCGTCCATTCCGTCCATCAATACCGTCCATCAATCCGTCCAGTTTGTGGTCACAAACTGGACGGATGGATATACGGAATGGACGGACGGATTCCGTCCATCAATCCGTCCATCAATCCGTCCATTTTTTTACCACAAACTGGACGGATTGATGGACGGAATGGACGGACAGTCCTTGGTGGAAGTGGGTTTTGTCTATCCGTCCATCAAATCCGTCCAGATACCTGCTTTTTTTTACGAATTTTATGGACGGACGGATGGACGGTTGTTGTTGGAGGCACCCCTTTATTTCACCTAAAATTGCATTGGTGACTGATCTGTCAAACTTCTTTCATATTCACTGTAAACAATATGTATATCGCATATGTATTTACATATCTATCATGTGAATATTGGATTTAAAAATCTAATCCCCGAATGAAGAATATATATATTTAAAAAAATATGTAAATGATTTGTGAGTCGTATCGATCCACGATGCATGGTCCTGAAGATTATCAGTTAAGTATGTTTATTCTTAAGAAGACGATATAGCAACACGTCTCTACCTGTGCCGATAAGATATGAAGACGCACCTTGGTACCTCCTCTTTCACCAAAGTCACCTTGAGGTAAGGTTGTGGTTTTACTTCTGCGTATAAAATCATGTATGTACATTCAGTTTGTCATGTAACAGACCATTTTTCATAGTCTACCACGATATAATACATGTTTACGAGCACTTCAGCTTAATTGGTCCATATTCTATATGAATAGATCTATATGATAGGCCTAATAGTGTAAATCATGTCTCTGAGCGAGTAAACAGTATAACCATGCAATATGTTGGTATCTACTTGGACACTGATATCAAATGCAGGCGTAGTATACCGGAATGTCGTATTATGCCTTAATGATCATTTAACTAAGAGTGATTTTGTCATGTTAAGTTTAGCACCTCAGAATACTATAATCTGTCTTGAGGTATGTCAGGGATAATGCTAGGACGTCTTTTCTGTTAGCCAATTTGGCGATTTTGTATTAGTTTTAATTAGCCAAACGTGATAATAATTAGCCAAACTGTTACTTTCTAAAATATACACATTCAACTGACTATACACTGCAAAAAAGGTGTTTAGATCTTAAACACAATCCTAAACACATTCCTGCCCCGTTTTTGTCCACACAATATGTTCCTAAACATGTTTAGACCAATAATATGTTTAGCTCAGTGCTTAGACAGTTATGTGTTTAAAGCAATGTGTTTAGGACAATAAAGTGTTTAGAATTCAAGAATTTAGCATATTATTGTGTTTATCTGTCAAGTTTTTAAGGATGAAAATGGTGTGCCTAGAGATGTATATTATTATTATATTTAGATATTTATATTTAGATAAATAAATAATTTTATTTCCACATAGTGTCTTGAAGAGACGTCTAGCAGCCCCCCCCTTCTTAGGGCAATATGTGCATCATTATTTCACATAGGCCTCTACCTTAACATAGACACAACCTTGAGTCAATACAACAGACCTTCAGGGAAGATAATGCTTTATCCATTCTTAAAGTCCTTAAAAGAGGTATCTATGTAGCAGATGGATCTTTATTGCATCGTAATCATAGTGATAAAGCATTCAAACCTTGAATCCTGCAATGTGTATTTTTATCCTTTTGTATCCCATGATGCTGTTTCTCCACAAATATGCGGAGGTCCGCAAATTTGCGGAGGTCCGTAGATACACTCTCCATATATTTATGGAGGTCCGCAAATATAGACCTATATGCCTTTTTGGTACTTAAGCATACAAATACGGACCTCCGTATATATTTGCGGACATCCGTATATATTTGCGGAGCTCCATAAATATATTTGCGGACCTCCGCTAATTTGCAGACCTCCGCAAATTTGTGGAGAAACAGCATCCATGCAATTTAAATAAATTAACTCAGATTTAAGCACCTTTAGATCCACAATAGGATTTGAGTGGTTGTAGAAACTACAGCCAACCACAGAGCTGCCATCTGGTATGTGTTTGATATACTATGATCTAAACACTACATGTTTACATCCTAAACACCAACTTTTCATAGTGTTTAAATACTAAACATCTACAATATAACTGTTTAGGCGTTTAGAATAAAAGTGTTTAATTCCTAAACAGAAGGATTCAAAGACACAAATCTAGTAATATGTTTAGACTTTAAACATGTTTAGACCTAAACATGTTTAAAACCTAAGCACCTTTTTTGCAGTGTACCTGATGAGATAGGTCTGATTTAGTTTTCCCATCTCTTTCACTAACTGGTGCCTACACCCTTCCCCCGCTCCATTTAAACTAAATTTGGAGCCCTAAATTTGTAATATCTGGGTCCCGTTTCTCCACAAATTTGCGGAGCTCCGCAAATATATAGGGATGTCCACAAACATATACGGATGTCCGCAAATATATACGGAGGTCCGTATTTGTATGCTTAAGTACCATAAAGACATAATTTGCGGAGCTCCATAAATATATTTGCGGACATCCGCAAATTTGCGGACATCCGCAAATTTGTGGAGAAACAGCATCCTGGATGGTGTTTCTCCACAAATTTGCTTCCATAAATTTGCGGAGCTCCACAAATATATATGGAGCTCCGTATTTGTATGCTTAAGTACTAAAAAACAATTTCCATATAATCATATTTGCGGACCTCCATAAATATATGGAGAGTGTATTTACGGACCTCCGCAAATTTGCGGACCTCCGAAAATTTGAGGAGAAACACCATCCAGTCTCGATATATATCCACCTTCATTCCCTCTGCACTAATAATGCGGACATTGTATTGATAGACCTATACATTACAAACCAAAAGCAGCAAACCAGACCCTGAGCCACATTTAGCCAATTTGGCGAATTATATTGTTGTAGCATTACTATGAATTCTCGCTCAGAAGCCGCGGCTAGTATGAGAGTCAGATCGCCAGTGCAGCTTATAAATAGGATTTCCCAGAGTCAGGCTGCGGATTATACGTGAGTTTTAGAGACTATGATACAGTTCTAAAAGTAGCCAAAATGAGCCTTGATTCGCCATTGGGGATTTGGCGAGTGGCTAGCATTATCCCAGTATAATGTATAGAGGGGGGGGGGGGGTTCAAGCCCACATTGGCCGGAATATTGATATTCTGTTTACATTCTATAGAGACTCACCAGAGTGCCCATTTTAAAACACAGGGGGTGCAGAAATTTCATCCATTTTAAGCAGAAAAAACATACATTACTATGCTGTATACAAAGGGCGCGCAGGTGCCCCGAATTTTCGTCCCATGGGGGGCAAAAATGTTGATACATATAGGGGTGTTTGCGTGAAAGAAACAATGGCAGTGCAAAAGGCGGGAAATCATATTCTGTTTACGCGATCGTTCAGTGCGGGTACTGGCTTTGAAGGCCTGAATGGCCCAAATGACTGGCTGTCATCTGCAGGTCTTTGCCTACATGCCAGTTTTTACGGCTTGTACATCAGACCAGTATTAAGGTTTCTACAGCATAAAATACAAAGCATAAATATTTTCTGTGATTTTCTTCACTGATTTACATATTCGATTGATTTGTATATTTGTAGCATACAGGGTAACACTAGCTACTCAGTATCACTATTAGGATAATAAGATTGTACTCTGATATCCAGGCCTGCATAAAATAAGCCGGGCCTGCAAAATGAAATATCTGCATGACCGAAAGTTAAAAATGTTTTCGTATAGACTGGATATAGAACCGATTTTAACACTGAGGTTCAGGTATTTACTTTTGGGTTTATTTTATTATGTATGAAGGGTACCAAAAGGTTTGAAGGACTTTTCTAACCCGAAAAATCGTGCCAATTCCAAATTTTGACAATAGGATACACGGGACCTTTGGGTGTGCGTGTGGGGGGGGGGGGATTGGGGTATTTTGAAAATAGTCCAAAAAAGGTGAGGTCACTTGTGAATTGTATTTTCATATGTAAAAATAACAATGATAGAGTGGCCATGAGTGCACTGGCCAGTCTAGCGAGGTTGGTGCATCTATGCATTAATAAATTGAGAATTAATATATTTTTCATACATTTAGACGACTTTTTAAAACATAACCTACAATAAATATCTCTTAATCCTTTAAGGGCAGCATAATGCAATAATGCAGTGACTCACCAGTACGGCATTCTAGCATCATACTGACCAAACGGCGTTGCGACACTCCTGAAGGGTTCGCACGATTCACCAATGCAGCAACGGGGCTGCATTGGTGGGTTATGACGACAAATCTTTTAGCAAGATCCGTCCTTAAAGGGTTTTTGAACTAGGTTGCCACCTGGTGTCAGATAAAAGCATCATTCATAACATTAAAAAACATTCGTTGAAAGTTTTCCCACATTAGTAAATGTTTGAAAACGAAAGTTTTATTACATTCTACAAACATCCATGAGTGTTTTTTGAATGTTTTATTCACATAAGAAAACGTTGAAAACGAACATCATTCCTTCTCAGCCCTTTTAGAGGAGTGCATAAACGTTCAAGTAAAGCTAAAAATTGTCAGAAACAAATATTTGTTTTTTAGCCTCCAGCGAATGTTTAAAACCCTTTTTTGAAAATGTAGTCGCCTGACGATATGTACAGACATGCTGAGATTTAACCCACCAAAGACCACTTCGGTATTGATCCATGAGGTATGGTCCTGTACAATATCAGTATTCAGTAGGTTAAGTATGTTTGCCTTTACTAAGACAATAAACTCCTACTAACTATACATACACCAGATAAGATATGAAGACCAAGCTTTATGCCTTCTCTTTCACCAAAGTCACCTTGAGGTAAGGGTGTGGTTTGATGTCTGTGTATCAAATCATGTATATGTATAGATAGTATTTTTCCAGAGTTTACAAACTGCCACAATGGTGCACAGGTTTAGGAGCATTATAATTGATAGGGAATTCTACATAATGATAGATCATGTCTTGCCTCTGAATGAGTAATTATATAACTATAAAGTATGATACTGGGTATATATTGTAGCGTCGGCCGTAATGTGGAAAGAATACCAGACTCATCACCGTTGCCACACCAGCTAGTTTCGTCAGAGTGATCTTACCTCTATCAAGCCTCAAGCAAGACAGTCAAAAACCCCTGTTTCGGCCCATATATATAGCCATTACCTTTACCCCCCCCCCCCCCCCCCCCCCCCCCAATCACGTTTATTGCGTCGGCGGAGTCTGCCGGTGCCACCATTAATTCTACGGCGACACTGACCAACTCCATCCCCCGTCGACTAGCCGGCAGCAGGAGGGAGCCGTGTACCCACAGCCTCCCCCCCTGTCGCCACTAGAATATATACTCGACACCTATATCACATACAGGCATACACCTGTTGAAACATGTTTCTGTGTTTGATTTACTATGAGCCAGACTAATTCTATTACCGGTAATCAAAATCTATCATTGGTATCTCATTAGACTATATTTATATATGGCCTGTGAAATATTGGGGGGTGGTGGTCAACTAACCACAACAAAGTTGTCTAATGCCCTTATATTCTTGTTACAAAATCTATATTCCCAATGAACAAAAAACGTTATGGCCACTCAGGAAAAATGTTGTTTCTCATTACTCAGCAGTGAAAAATATAACGAGGGCGTTTTCTATTTAATCTTCCTTCTTTTTTTACTTAAGGCTAAAATCTTCAGGGAAATTGAGTCTTTTTGTGAATGACTTTCGCATTTTAGTAGTTTTAAAAGTTTACCGATCCACAAAAGTTGTACGTATACAGTATTCCTAGCTCACTGCATTACTGGCAGTATAAGCTTTAATTTGTTTTTCATCAAAAACGTTTTTTTAAAAACAGGGGGGAAAAGGAAGAGCTGTCCGCAAATCACGATGTGTTTTTTTTTGTTTGTTTTCTGAAAGATCTGGACGTGTTTATTTACAGCGAGTATTTTATAATGACAATTAGGATCCATCCACAAGTGTTTGGCTGACAAAATATGACTTTGCATGTTTATCCATGACAATAAAATGCACTTATATGTGAGGATCTTGTGATGTTTATACATGGTGAGTGAACGTGAATGGGTGATGTATGTTAAATATTGTGTTGAAAATACAGTCGTGATGCGTGTGGTGATGAGTATTCTGTCTTTATTCCGCCAATATTTAGTGCCATGTAAATCTTCTTTCTTAACTGAAGTTTCTGCCTGATATATTCTCAACCATGAATTCTTAGGTTAAAGGTGTCCGACTTAAGGTGTGTCCGTCATTGGGTGAATCTACCTGTGGAGGCACAGAAATAGTTTACACCCCTCCTGCTAGAGGACTATTTTGTGCCCCTCTCACCATAGGCACCTAAAGTTGTTGTTTGGCTTTTTTCTGACCCCCCCCCCCCTCAGGAGAGGTCGAAATTGTTTACTTCCGCATAAACCGACCAACACAAATCATTGCACTTTACCTATACACCTACACATAATATAGCCACCATGTTCTTGCCCCATCTTGGGAAGACATTTTGTCCGATAGATCCTGCATACCCAGGGTTCTAGGCGTTCTCCCCCTGGAATTGTCTTCCCAAGGTATTTTCCCACTCTGGAAATGTCTGCCTCCCCCCCCCCACAACTCCCCCCCCCCCCTCATCAGTTTAATTTAATAATGATAAAAAGAAAATTGAAGGAAAACATATCCCCATATATATAATGAAGTACATTTGTACATGTAGTAGCAAGTTCTATTGGATGTATCGGGAGCTTTCTTCTCTTCTCTTTCTATACACAACTAAACCGATTACCTTTACTCGTATAATGGAAGCAGGTATTACTGAGGGGGGGGGGGGATTTCCAATAGGGGGATTCAAGGAGAGAGATTTCAGGGTGGGAGAATTCCTGGGGAGGGGGATCGCTGTACACTGATACGTAGACATGCTCAGATTTAGACTACTTTGGTGACTAATTTGCCCATAACCTACACATATTCTCTTTAAACAATATATCAGATAAAGGGATATTAAATGTAGGTACATAATCCGAGGAAAAAAGGGATCAAAGAATCAGTGAAAAATTAGTCAGTTATATTGATCCATAAAGCATGTTGTCTTATAGTTTATCACTGAAGGCAAGGTTAAGTATGTTTACTCAGACAATACTGTACTGCGTCACAACTCACGTACACCAGATAAGATATAAAGACTGAGCTTTGCGCCTCCCTTTTTGCCAAAGTCACCTTGAGGTAATAGTCAGGGCTGTTATGGTAAATTTCAAGACATCGATGACCAAGGGCCCAAATTTTGCCCAGTTGTCATGAATAACATATATGTTGATATCATAAGGGGTGCCAAAGTGAGGGGTGGCTTTGAGGGGCATATGACCCCTTTTTAGGGTCCTGGTCCATAAAATTTGTTAAATTTTTCATAATTGATGCAAATATAACAACTTTATCAATGTTTATGCGTAAAAATCAAAAGATTACACCCAACAGTATGTACTTCAAAATGTTTGAGTGCTATTGAGGTCCCAAGGTCAAGATCAAGGTCACTTGATCCATGATACTTTATGATTTCAGGGAATATTTCAACCATTTCTTATATACACTATTTCTTATAAGTCAAAAGTGTGTGAATACTTTTAGGTGCTTTGCCTCACAAGATGAACTTCTCCTTTAATGTACTAATGTATTGGTATCACTTATTTTGACATAAACATAGTAAATAGATGAGTGTGATGGCCGTCAACGAGTGAGAACAACCAGGTGCGGGCTCCATGGAATATACCTTGATGCTATAGGTTAAAGGAGGATTACGCTACCATATCTCACCACACATGTTCATAAAGGCTTTGTGGTTATAACTGACCATAAATTTGGACATTGGAGCAAATAATTACTTCTATACGAGTGATTATATTTTTTACACCGGCTACACACACATATCAGACGACAACAACATGGCGGAGGCAGCGATTGACGTGGGTGCCCTGGAATTACCTGAGACGGTGGACCGGGCTGTGCAAGACCTATTCAATAAGAGGAGCACTAGAACGTCAAATGAGGATACACAGCTAAGCAAGATCGGGGTTATTCTGGTACATCTCTTACAGACCACCTCACAAGGCTTCCAGGAGATTAAACAGGTTGGCGAGTTTCAGAAATCTCTAGAATCTACCCAGGGTCAAGTGGACACGCTCGTCGGACAGGTAAATACCCTTCGTACTGAGCTAGACTTAGTTAAAAGGGAAAATAAAGAACTCCAGCGGGCTCAAAGGTGCGCTGAATTAAAAACATGGGAGTTAACTGAAAGGATTGTGAATGTTGACCAACAGACAAGAACGAGGCATCTTCTCATAGAGGGGGTAGACCATACTGACAGGGAGGATGTAAGAGCAATAGCCATTGACATTCTGTCCAGAGTGAATAGGGACGTATCCTTGCGAGACTTCGACAAGGTATATAGAGTGGGGCCGAGAGCCCAAAATCCTAAGCCTATCTTAGTCATTTTCACTACCGCTGCTATGAGGGATCAGGTCTTACATGATAAAAGGCACCTAAAAGACCAAGATGGTGTAGCAAACATCTATATCAATGAAGACAACTGTTCTGAAGTTAAAGCACAGAAGGCTGACGTAAGAACCATAACACGTCTTGGTGCTAAAAACAATCTGCAAGTCAAACCGAGGGGACGAGGAGTGGTGTTTGAAGGGCATTATTACCCACACTATAACTTGAAAGACCTACCCGATGAGCTGCATGTGGGTAATGCTAGGACTAGAAATACCAGCACCTATGTAGCATATCACTCGTCTGAGGCCCCCTTCTCCAACATGTTTGCATGTGAGATTGAGGAAAATGGGATCGTCTTTCAATCAGTGGAACAAGCAGTAGCACATGATAAAGCACAGTTTGCTGGCGCCATGGAAAAAGCTCAATCTATAAGAGACACACACTGTCCTTACAGAGCTAAATCGCTGGCAAAGGGTATTATATGCCCTGACTGGGAGGCAAGGGCTGAACTCTCCGTAGAAAAATACAACCTGCTTAAATATGAACAACACATCTGGTTAGCGGAATTATTAGCTAAAAGCGAGAATAAAAGGCTACTGGATGTGACCCCTGACCGGAAGTGGGGATGTAATGCCAGCATAGGGTCAAAGAAATTAAAAGACGGTACATATAACGGTGGTAACCTAGGAGGAGTAATACTAGAGAGGGTGAGATGTGAGGTGAGACGATCAAGAGGACTCAGCCCTATAAGGACACAACCCCCACCCACCCCTTCTGCTAATACCAACAACACTCAACGGCCAGCAGCAGTACAGACCCCCCTACACTCACCCAGCGCAGTGGCTGATACCTCTGGCAGTGGATCCTCACCGGTGCTTGGACAGCGTGTAGTACAGAACGGAGCAGCCGCCAACGCCACCACCACCACTGTCCTGACTGCCTACACTCGCCCTACCACGTCACCAACACAAAGTGCGCCCACACATCAAATACAACAGGCTGGAGTCCACATGCACCAACCACCACAAGAACAGAGAAAGCGACCAGAACGTGAGGGCTCAATTGTGAAATATAAAATGCCACCTCAGCAGAATGTAAGCCTCCAACACTCAAACATTGGTAACGGGCAGGCACCTACTAGCTATAAGCTCTTTACCCCGCCGAGTCTTAGAGGGAAATATCAAAACCAGCAAACACATAATGTATAAATCCTATGTAAATTGATTTTATCATGTTTTATATATTGTATATGTCTTTTAATAATTTAAATAGGGTGCTAGTATCTTATACCCCCTTCTTTCTCTGTGTTATATCTACAGCATGAATGTCGTCATAATGGCCGATAGCCGCGGTACTGGATTGGAGGAATTTCTCCCCAACTGGTGTCCTGAAGGGATTATATATCAAGTATTCCCCATCCCCAGCCAAGGGTTAATCAAGCTTGCGAAGAAGGCCACAGTAATCGCCAGGACCTGCCCTCCAGACTTAATCTTTATGTTTGGGGGAGTGTGTGATATCACCTATAGAAACCCTGTTAGCAAGTATACAAACCTGAGATTTGATAATCCTATCGTATGTAGAGACAACTATATCTCCACCCTAGAAACGGCCCATAGCATTATGCGGAATCATCCTCTCACACATGCTGCGAAAATTGTGTATAGCCCGGTATGTGGGGTTGAGCTAAACAGGTATAATGAGATCACTTCTGATACAAAGCACCCCCAGCAGAGAAATCTTAATAAATCAATGGAATTGATAAATTCATTTATTAATGATTTCACTGAGGGATCAGCTCTCCGAACGCCATGGGTAGCTAGCCATTGCCATGCTGGTAAAGGCAGAGGGCGGGTCAGTCATACGTATCAGGCACTATGGGACGGCTGCCACTTTGAATCAAATGTACTTGAGGTGATCGGCGCCGAAATACACGAAGCAATGAAACTCAATATAAACATTGCACCCCGCTATTAGGTATGTGGAGGGCAATCCAGGCCACAGTGTGATGTAATGAAACAGCTGACTGACCAACTGACCCACTATTGGTGACCCCTGTACATATGGATTAACCGTATACATGTATGGACATATATGATATATTGCCATTAAATATATAATATGCGACACCTCCATAGTGCATATGTTATTATTGACATGTATAAGACAACATTGACATCATATTATGTTGTTATTGTTATGCCAGAGCGCATTATTTATAAGATATCTATGTTGTAATACGGTAGCACTCTGATGATTATTGGCAATGCCTTGTTACACACTAACAAGCTCCTGTGTTTGTGATACGACACTTTTGAGAGCAAGCTTTAAAGTAGATAGATCAGAACGGTCTTTAACCCCTTCATCACTGGATTTCCTGTAACTCAATGTAATTTTGTGCAATATATTGGCTTACCGCGTGGAAGGGGTTAATTAAACTAACAAAGATATTATGTATTACATAGCGATCCATTGTTTATCTATATATATGGAGCCCGCAAACCTCCTCTGAAAATGACGACACACACTTGTCACCTAGTAACATACGATCACCCAATGATGAATTCATCACCATTAACTCATCATCATACCATTTCACTCATCATAAAAAATCTCAAGGGGTGTCATGTCTTGTGTGGTTGGAATGGCAGTTGATTTTGAGAAAATGGCCCCCTTAGTGGGTCTTAAGTTGGTATGCCATAATGTGAGGAGCCTTAACGATGAAACCTTCACTGAATGGAATAAATTGTTAGTTAAGTTTGATATAGGCATTGTTATTGAGTCATGGCTAACTCCTGACATTGACTCTATATTGTCTCGTGACATTAATGGTTACAATCAGCTAAGGCTTGATAGGAAACCTTTTGTGGATAAAGTTGGTGGTGGTATCATTATTTACGCTAGGGATAATTTAGGCCTTCAACTTGATGCTGATAACTCTATAATATGTGAGGATTATGAAATTCTCTCAGCTGATATCCTTTTACATAAAAAGAAATATAAGGTATTATCCTTTTATAACCCTAAGGGCAAGCCAAAACCCATCACCGACCATATTAATAATGTAATAAGTAATGCACTGGGAAATAATATATTTATTATTGCAGGTGATATGAACATTGACCTACTTCATGGTAAACGATGTGCGGAGATTACCAAAATGTGTGATGATAATAATTTACAGCAAATAATAAGTACACCTACTCGGGAGGTGGGTGTCTCTTCCAAATTAATCGATCATATTTATACCAATAGCGAAATAATTAATAATTTTGGCACCATTAATCTAAATTATAGTGATCATTATCCAATATTTATTACCTTTAAGCATAAACATATCAAAATTGAAAAGAAAAGAATTAGAGCCAGATCATATAAAAACTTTAATAAGGAGGACTTTGTAAACAAATTTAAAAATGCTGACTGGTCAGAATTTAACGAGACACTCCACCCCGACAAACTGTGGTTGTTATTATTGAAACATGTTCACACTGCCCTCAATAGCTCGGCACCCTTACGCAACATGACGATACCTGTACATACTGAGGAATGGCTAACTCCACATGTATTGGATCTAATGAGGCAAAGGGATAAAATGTTCAATAAATATCATAGAACTAAATTAAGTATACATGAAGATATGGCCAAAGCCAAGCGAAATGAGGTAGAAATGGCTTCCTTTCTCAGTAAAAAAAGAGTAATTAATACATTAATTGATAAAAAGCATAAAGATCCCAAAGCCTTCTGGGCGGCGATTGAAAAGTTGCTTCCCACAAAGGGTAAATCCATTTTAATTAAGCTGATTGATAATGATACTCATGTTGAGATTGCCACCAATGAGGTTGCAAATTATATTAATAATTATTTTTCACAAATAGGGGAGAAGCTTGCGCTGCAACACCCCCCTGTTGTGATACCTGATATGGATAATGATAAGCCAGAGGACATTGAGCTATTGGATGTCCCCTTTAGTAATAAGGAGATATTACAATTTGTGAAGAAAATTGATTGCACTAAATCATCTAATGTTAAGGATGTGAAAGCATTTATTTTTAAGATAGCTTTTACCTGTGCTCCTGAAAAACTTACTTTCATCTTTAATGAATGTAGGAGAAGAAAATTGTTTCCCTAATCTGTGGAAAATTGCTACAGTTATGCCTATCCCCAAAAAGGGAAATTGCAAACTGGTTACAAATCTTAGGCCTATAAGTTTGTTACCATTGCCTGGTAAACTATTTGAAAAGGCAATGGCGGGTAGATTAAGAACCTTTTTGCAGGATAAAAATATAATGCATTCGGCACAACATGGTTTTAGGCCAGGTAAATCTACTTTAACAGGAATTTCAACTTTTTTAAATGATATATATGAGGATATTGATAATAATTTAGAAGTCTATAGCCTTTATTTGGATTATTCCAAGGCTTTTGATACAGTCTCACACCCATTATTGATAAATAAATTAAAAAATATTGGACTTACGCAAAATTCCTGCAATTGGTTCTTGAACTATCTAACCAGTAGAACTCAAAGAGTATTGGCTAATAACTGTTTTTCACAGGTTAAAGCGGTAAAATATGGAGTCCCCCAAGGATCCATTTTAGGTCCTATTCTTTTTACACTTTACATAAATAATTTACCTAATTGCTCTGATTTGTGTAAAACAGTCCTTTATGCTGATGACGCTGCCATGTCAGTTAATAGTATAGAGGATCTTCAAACCCTTGTACCTATAGTCAGTAACTGGTGTAAAAATAATCTCCTCACTATAAATAAAGACAAAACCAAATGGATGATTTTCGGACAAAAGCCACCAATACAAAATTTACCAAATAATATTGTACAATTAGACGGGCAAAATTTAGAAAGGGTAGATGACTTTAATTATCTGGGTGTAACAATAGATGATAGCCTAACTTTTGAGAAACAAAGAAAAAATACTATAAAAAATACTAACTTTAGAGTAATTCAATTAGCAAGAATTAGAAAATATCTAGATATTCATGGAGCGCTTAAATTATTCAAAAGTAAGGTAATCCCAATATTTGACTATGCTGATATTATCTGGGATAATCGTAAGGGAAATTTTGAAAGGGAGATACAGAACATTCAAAACAGAGCAATGAGGATAATTTATAAGGTCAGATTGGAGGAAAATCCCCTCTATACAACAGTGCAGATGCAGCAAATGAGTGGATGTATCCCCCTGACCCATAGGAGAGATATACATTTACTCACCTATGCTTATGATATAAGACATATGCCTCGTTATATGGATATTAGGCCTAGGAATACTAGACTTGCTAATGGACTACGTTATGCCCAAAGAAACTCAAGACATCCAACGGTACAATATAGTTTCCATAGTGAGGCTATACGTAGATGGAATAAGCTAAAGACTGCCTATACATTATAAGAGAAAAAGTCATTATTTAAAGAAAAAGTGAAAAAGGATTATCCTCACTGCTATGTAAATGACCAGTATATGGTCATGGTCTAGTTTTCCCTAGAACATACCTCAAAACAATATGTATAGTAGGTGAAGCTGTTTTTCACCACTTAGGACATGGAATTTTTTGGACACTGTATTATGTACACATACCCGGTTTATTTGATGTGTTGTTACCTGTAATTCATCCTCATCTCATCCCTCATCAAATGACAACAAAGACTTATAATTTTTTTGGGTTTTTTACTGTCAAAATGTGATATAAAAAGACGCCATTACACAATTAGTTAGTTAGTAAAGTATAATCATAAGAAGGCCTGGACAGCATAACGGCATTGCCGAGTCCAGAGGCAGATTATGTATTTACATAATAACTGTACACCTTAATAAAAACACTTTAAAAAAAAAATTAATGGTATATGTGAAGAAATATGAAACCTTTGAAAATTAGTTATACTCAATGATGCTTGGTGATTGCCACCTCATGACACATAGTAGCAACAAATATCTTACATTACATGATTTTTTTTAGATTTCTTTTGGCCATTTCACCTTGACCTACATTTTACAGATTGAATAACACAAAAGCTATCTTCACCATTTGGAAACTTCTGATGTGAATAATTGATTGCTTTTAAGTTATGATATGGTACATACAAGTGGGGTATTTTGGTTAAAGTAAAGGGAAGGTACTCAGGTATGTGCTTTTGTACTTAGCACTAGCCCACACATAGATTCAGAGCAGATTATGAGATAGTTATTTATATATTTTTACTATTGGTGATAAGAAGGATTTTCAAAATGATTAAAGGTCTCCATAAAGGCTCAGAGTCTGCCTTTAATTTATAAGTCCAGTAATCTTTGACAATTCTTGCTTGCAAATCTTCTCCCTCTGGTATAGAAACATGAACAAATCTTCCTTATTCAGGGCAATAGGTAGAGCTATGGACATCATTACACATGATAAACACTAGCATTGTTTCAATGTTGCCTTTTATTGTAATGCCTTACAATAACTAAAACAATGATTATAGAGGGCTGTGTAACATGGTACAACTGACCACTGGAAGAGAATGATCTCTTTGTTCACAGATATATATATATATGAATTGGATCTCTAGAAATGCTGCTGTTGGAGGCAGTAGGCCATTGGAATATCCCTAGTAGCAAGCCCACATAGAGCCAAATTGTTTTTTGCTGGGGCAGATCTCAGTACCTGGGTTTTACCTGGGCTAGTGGCTTGGATTCAGGCACAGCCCAAAAGATTGCCCAAATTAGGAAAACCGATTAAAGCCCATTTTGAGCCCATAGATTCTGGTCATTGGGTTTTGGTGCAGCCCCACGAGGGCTGCCTGACGTGGGCGCAGATCAGTTTCAAAGTCGGCTACCTGGTGTGGGCTGAGATGGAGTGTGGACAGGTCAAACTTATGTGATAGTTCTGGAACATGACACTAGATGGCCCTTACTATACAATGTAGACATTTTATCCAAACTAGGACATATTTTTAGTAGTACAATGAAACTAAAATAGGTTACTAAGTTGCCGGCTTTTTAAGCAAATTATAGGTAATAATGAACAGATTTTCTAAAGGTTTTGAAATATATGAAGATTCCTGTTTGAATATGCAAAATAAGGTTCCCCAAGTAGCGATAAACCATAGACCCCATACCTGTCACTTTCAAATTACCTTAAATAGGAGCACATGTTTCATGCTTGTAGGAACTATAGGCTTCAAGGCCAATATGTCCCTAGATCAGATGAGTGTGACTTGTCTCATCTGCATGGCTCAAAACTGATGATCATACTTCATGCTTGTCCATAACTGGATAGGAAGAATATATGATTCAACCTTGGGTGCATTAATTAGCAGCACTTGGTATTTTCTAGTCAATAATTGTTCAGTGTGGGCTTGCTGTTGTGGAGGGCAGCATATTTTCATTCTCTCACTCTCAGAAGAGGTGAGGGTTGGACTCTATGCACGGTGCCAGCCAGAGAGGTTGAGGCCCTTTCAGGACAATTCCAGAGCAACAACATAAATAAATCATATCTATACCAGTAGTCTTATACCCTCTTTAATGTAATACTGATCTCAAACACATTGCTGAGTAGTATAAGCATCAGTATGAAGCAGTAAGACATATAGATAACATAGCATACATGGCAGGAATCTTAATTTTTTAAGGTTTTGTATGGAAAAGTATCTCAAAATCCAAGATGGCTGCCACATAGGGTCTACAAAATGGTTTGATTGAATTCCCTGAGCTCTTACTTGCACTCTTCAAATTGTTATTTGTTTTCCTAAGTTAATTAGAAACAAAGAGCTCTTTCAAGTTTTTGTTAGAAGCCATTTAGGAATATGGCGGCCATATTTGATAGGAATTTGAAATTGACTGGTCCTAAGTTTCAAATCCTTTTTCATGTTGGTAAGCATAAGTCTACTGAGTCTCATTGATCTAGTTTTATTTGTACCTATGTTTTCCCAATTTATAAGAATGGTAATTAACTAATTAATCATTGTTTTGCATAAATTATGCTAATTAGGTAAAACTGACAATTTGAATTCTGGTGTATTTCTATTCACAAGAGCTATTTCTTTAAGAACTGACCTTATGAATATACATATGGGTGTTTTTGCCATCATTGCCATGCTAGTTAGGGTAATTTACCTGATCTAATTAGATACACTAATTAGAGGCCTAGGTATGCAAATGCCAGAATGGCCCCAGCAGATTCTGATTCTCTGGTAAAAACTGAATAAGAACCACTGATTGTGCATAAAAATAAGATTGTGCATAAAAATATGATTGTGGTGAGCAGAAGTAATAGGCACAGACCATTTTCTAATTTTGTTTTACAATCAAACTCACGACTTTGCAACAATCAAAAGTGAAAAAAATGTCAATAAAAAATATTTTCATTCTCATTATTTCTGAATTGCAATGGAAAATATGGGTCTTTGGGAACATGCACATAAAATCTTGTGATATAGCTATAGATATTTCTTACTGTATTGTAGTCATGAAAATACCATATAAAATCATGATTTTTCATGGTTTCCACAAAATCGGACATTTTTCATACAAAAGGGCTGGTTGCTAAGCAACCATTTGAGATAGAAGAAAATGGATAGCTCCATTGGAATCCTTGACATCGATTTAGGGGGGGTAGGTACTCTTATAATTATTATAAGACAAATATTTACAACATTATGAGCTGCCATATTGTAATATCTTCTATGCTCAATATGGCTCCATATGGCGCCATATGGCGTAACGGACGCGTAACGGACGCGTAACGGACACCTTAACATGGTCGTTTTGTGACATTGGCTTTAAACAATTGAAAAAAGGTGAAAAAATGCAAATATCTGCATGCAAATGGTGTCTATTAATATCAGAAAAAAAATTCCAATCGTTCTAGCCCATTTTCAATTATGAATTATCATGTTGTATATTTTTTAATATTTATATAAGAAATAAAATGACAGTATTTTAATGTCTTTGAATTATGATAGATTTTTCTGTGAAACATGGAAAAGCTAAAAGAAATACCACAAAAGTTCTAAAATCACATCCCTGAAAAGGGGAGATCACAAATTTTGTTGAAGAAATGAATATGTATGATAACTTGAATCATTCTAATAAAATATTGGATGTAAAATAATAAATCCACTTTGTGACATCTGGGTATAGCTATTCTGTGGTATTCCCATGAGCCTGAGCCATGAGTTATTTTGCCATTCTACTTTTGGCATCTCAGTGTACTAAATGCTAACATGAGATGCTGTCTAAAGAGGGGGAGGGAGCTGAACAATCACAGCGAAGTTTCCCAATGCCCTTAAATTCTTTAAAAAAAATATATATATTCGGGTTACTATAAGGTTCGAATGTGCTGCAGTAGCCACTACTTTCATGTCCATCATGCCCATTCTGGCGGGAACATTAATGTCATGTTCATAGTAGGCCTAATATATTCCACTTATATCCTATAAAGAATTGAAAAGATGTACTGTTTACATGATATATAGAATTATTATCAATATCTTAGATAGCACATGGCATTGCAAAACGGTGGAAATTACATTCTGTTTACTGCATCGTTCAGTTCAGGCTCTGACTTAAAATACAAAAACAACCGGTGCAATAAGGCCACTCAAAAAAAAAAGGTTTCTCATTACCAATAACTGAAAATTATGACGAGGGAGGCTTTTTAAAAACAAATTTATTCAAGGGCTAAAATGTATAGGATGATATATGTTTTTAATGACCAAAAGTCACATTTAGTAGTTAAGAATGTACTGATCTTTAAAATTGGAGAAAATGTAAATTATTTCTATCCTACTGCATAACTGGCAGTTTTAGCTTTAATTTGATACCAAATATGCTGATATTTGTCTATTTTTATTATGTGTTTCATGAAAGAATTTATAAAAAAAGACGTTTTCCTCGAAACCTAAAATGTATCGATGCGCACAGTGATGAGAAACCATTTAACTTTTTTACATGGCCTAATGTTCCGGTTTTAAAAGAGCACTGGTCTTGTACAAGTGCGGAGGGACAGGGGTCTCATAATGTCCCTTAAACACTGAAATGGGACCTCCTATATATAAGCGCCTGTCTGGGTGAATGACCTAGCTAAATTGAAGAGCATCCCTAAATTGAAAGCAGTAATCATGTCTTAAATCGGTGCTGTACCAGCACTATGATTTAAGAACAAACATTTGTGAGGAAATAACGTTCACCTACTCGTCAAAACCGTCAAAACCGTGCAGACGGGTTAATTAACCAATAATGTATGAATATCACCGAACGCAGGGTGTGTATACTTGAATAACGAACCGAGGTGCGTAGCACCGAGGTTTGTTATTCATGAATACACACCCTAAGTTCGGTGATATTCATATATTATTAGGTTTATTATACGATATTTCCATTCAAATGTCTTTAATTACCTTAAATTCGTCCTAATTTGGCCATTTTGAAGGATTATTGACTGAATATCACTCGTACAGCAGTAGCGCCATGTTGTTTTGACCAACCCACCAACCCTGCTCGCTGATTGGTGGAGCCTGGTGACGTCATACCCTCAATCTCCAACACTGAGTTCAACATAGAATTTGTGAGGGGGCCAGCTTGGGGCTATGTTATATACTAACCAGCGTTTCCCTCCGCATTCACCACAGCCGGATAGGCATGGCAGCTAGCGTCTCCGCCTCACACACCAAGGGTTCCCGGATCGATCCTAGGTGGAAACGAACCTTTTTCAAAATGCCTATTTGTATGTGAAAAAAAATCCCTAGAATTATTTTAACGAAAGGCTAAGTAAAGTCCAACTTCTACCTTTATAGTAAAAAAGAAATTAGAAAAAAATTTTGATTTTCAAAGAAACTATACCAAAAAATGCCTTTTCTTCTGTAACTCGGTAAATAATGGTCCTACAGGGCTGGAAATCCGCCTGTAGACTCCTTGTTTCGCCACCTACCTCTACCAGCGCCTTCACGGCGTGGTGGTTAGCACATCGGACTTCAAGTCTTGATGTAGCGTGTTCGAGTCTCCATAGAACCTCGGATTTTATGGCTGCCGATTCCCATTCAGAATCGTTCTGATATTCAGGATATCAGAACGATTCTGAATTCCCCATTCAGAATCGTTCTGATATCCAGAATATCAGAACGATTTCACCCCCCCAAGTCTCCTGTATGCACCAATATCAGAACGCGAATATCACCTAAAATGGTCGGTGTGCGCCCATATCGTATAATAATTAACCAATAATGTATGAATATCACCGAACGCGGGGTGTGTATACTTGAATAACGAACCGAGGTGCGTAGCACCGAGGTTTGTTATTCATGAATACACACCCCAAGTTCGGTGATATTCATATATTATTAGGTTTATTATACGATATTCCCATTCAAATGTCTTTAATTACCTTATATGAGTCCTAATTTGGCCATTTTGAAGGATTATTGACTGAATATCACTCGTACGCCAGTAGCGCCATGTTGTTTTGATATCCCACCAACCCTGCTCGCTGATTGGTGGAGCCTGGTGACGTCATAACCTCAATCTCCAACACTGAGTTCAACATAGAATTTGTGAGGGGGCCAGCTTGGGGCTATGTTATATACTAACCAGCGTTTCCCTCCGCATTCACCACAGCCGAATAGGCATGGCAGCTAGCGTCTCCGCCTCACACACCAAGGGTACCCGGATCGATCCTGGGTGGAAACAAACCTTTTTCAAAATGCCTATTTGTATGTGAAAAAAAATCCCTAGAATTATTTTAACGAAAGGCTAAGTAAAGTCCAACTTCTACCTTTATAGTAAAAAAGAAATTAGAAAAAAATTTTGATTTTCAAAGAAACTATACCAAAAAATGCCTTTTCCTCTGTAACTCGGTAAATAATGGTCCTACAGGGCTGGAAATCCGCCTGTAGACTCCTTGTTTCGCCACCTACCTCTACCAGCGCCTTCACGGCGTGGTGGTTAGCACATCGGACTTCAAGTCTTGATGTAGCGTGTTCGAGTCTCCATAGAACCTCGGATTTTATGGCTGCCGATTCCCATTCAGAATCGTTCTGATATTCAGGATATCAGAACGATTCTGAATTCCCCATTCAGAATCGTTCTGATATCCAGAATATCAGAACGATTTCACCCCCCCAAGTGTGCGCTATGCAGGAATATCAGAACGCGAATATCACCTAAAATGGACGGTGTGCGCCCATATCGTATAATAATTAACCAATAATGTATGGATATCACCGAACGCAGGGTGTGTATACTTGAATAACGAACCGAGGGGCGTAGCCCCGAGGTTTGTTATTCATGAATACACACCCTAAGTTCGGTGATATCCATATATTATTAGGTTTATTATACGATATTCCGATTAATATGTCCTTATTTACCTTTAAAACGTCCTAATTTCGCCATTTTGAAGGATTATTGACTGAATATCACTCGCACGCCAGTAGCGCCATGTTGTTTTGGTATCCCACCAACCCTGCTCGCTGCCTGGTGACGTCATGCGCTCAATCTCCAACACTGAGTCCAACATAGAATTTGTGAGGGGGGCCAGCTTGGGGCTATGTTATATACTAACCAGCGTTTCCCTCCGCATTCACCACAGCCGGATAGGCATGGCAGCTAGCGTCGCCGCCTCACACACCAAGGGTACCCGGATCGATCCTGGGTGGAAACGAACCTTTTTCAAAATGCCTATTTCTATGTGAAAAAAAGTCCCTAGAATTATTTTAACGAAAGGCTAAGTAAAGTCCAACTTCTACCTTTATAGTAAAAAAGAAATTAGAAAAAAATTTGGATTTTCAAAGAAACTAGACCAAAAAATGCCTTTTCTTCTGTAACTCGGTAAATAATGGTCCTACAGGGCTGGAAATCCGCCTGTAGACTCCTTGTTTCGCCACCTACTTCTACCAGCGCCTTCACGGCGTGGTGGTTAGCACATCGGACTTCAAGTCTTGATGTAGCGTGTTCGAGTCTCCATAAATCCTCGGATTTTATGGCTGTCGAGAGTTCCGACAGAATCGTTCTGATATCCGGTAACTCATTACAAATCGTTCTGATATCCAGAATATCAGCACGATTTCACCTTGCCAAGTGTGCGGTATGCAGGAATATCAGAACGGGAATATCACCTAAAAAGCACGATGAGTCGTCCGATCGTATAATAATGCTCAATAACAGATATACCAGGCACTGTTGAACAATTAGGCTGAGATGCGACCACAAGTCTCACCACAGTAAACATAACGATTTAGAAATGAATCTAATTGGGAAATCATATGGGTCAAAAATGGCCTACTTTTTACTTCAGGTGAACCTACTCTACAATTCATTTTAACACCCAATAAGGGGTCACCAAATTACTACCAAGGCGTGAGAAACGGTTGAAAATACGTATGTATAAGTGGTCTCGTAGCCCAGAACATATTGTGAACCCTACCAGGGTACTAAGGAACAATATTCAGCTAAAACTGAAGGTCAATAAGCCTATATTGGAATCGTACAGGGCAGGCCCCTTATACCTAAGCATGTTATTATGGCAGAAACTAGATGGTAATGTTCAAAGAGTAGCAACTGTACCTCTTTTTAAGGGCTTTCTGTAATTCTAGACGTATTTATTTTGTCTAAATACTTGTTATTATCCACGGAAGAGTCTAGGACTCAATGTTCGATGGTGTTTCAAAAATGCACTTGGAAACCATTTGTAATCATCACTCCGTACTCTATGTGAGAGGCCTCACTGTTATTGCATGACATTTCGAGCTGTTTGTACAATCTCTGTCACTGTTGTTCATTTGACTATAACATGAAGATCATCTCTTTGTAATGATTTATAGTCAATAAAACTTTCAAACTTCAAACTAAGGATTTGCGTCTGCCAAAATATTTTATCTTCATTGTTTTCACTAACTTATCATGTTCTTCTTCCAATATTGGTAATAATCTTTAGACCATACTTTCTAAGGAACAGCTATAGTTTTGATAATTGTAAATGACCTGCCCAAGTAAATCATAAGAAAATGATGATGATGTGTTGATTTATAAACTATATAGAAAATTATGATTCTCATCAAAGTGAAATGGATTGTAATAGCCAAGGAAATGAATATAAATGATTCAAATTGGTCGTTCGTTGAGTTAAGTTGTGATGCAGAAAGTTATTTTCACACAAAGACAGATGTGCCAACAATAAAATAAAGTACTTGCAACACATGTCCTCATACAGTCTTAGCACTGCTAAAAGGGAACTTTTCTGGGCATACCAATGCCATCTTAAGAAATCTACATTTGTTACATTTCATACATACTGTCTACTGCCTTATCTTAAACCATCACCCATTCTCCATTTTTTCCCACGCACCCACACCTTAAAGAGGACTCTTAACGTTTTTAATCAACTCATAAATGAGTAGGTGGACTCCATTAAACAAACACTGACTATGCAAATGTCTATTGTTTACATGTATATTTCTTGTTCAAGGTAGATGTTCACTACCATCATCTATATCTTAAAGCATTGTTCGCTTGTTATTGTTTTATTACCTGTTTAGGGAGTGTTCATTTATTAATTACAGGGGGGGTGGTGAGATTTCGTGCGGAGGGGCGAAATTTTTTTCCGCCCCCCCCCCCCTCGAGAGCGCGTGGAACGTTTTGCGCCCCCCCTCGCCGAAGGCGCCGAAAAATTTTCACCCCCCCCTTTGAACTATAGTAACGCGCGGTCTTTTTTGCTAAAAAGGGGCTTAAATTTTTACGCCCCCCCCTCAAGAGGGGTCAGAATTTTTTACGCCCCCCCTCAGGAGAGGTCGGAAATTTTTACGCCCCCCCCCCCAAACCCACCACCCCCCTGTAATTAATAAATGAACACTCCCTTTCAAAAAGTATATAAAGCCAAAAGTATACTCAAAGAACTTGTCCAGTCATCATTACAATAAATACATGATTTAATGAAAATCATTCATCTGCATAATCATGAAATGGCATTTGGGTTTGAGATGCTATCAGAATATTATTTTATCTGTTTTGCGTGAAACCCAGATTGAATCATCGAAGCCCCGAATCCCCCTGTTTTTCTTTTCTTTGTTCTCTTTGGAACACAAGTATACACCGAACCTGTTACCTTTAAGGTTCACCATTATGGAGTGTAATAATTACCTCCCTGATAAAAGCATATTGTAGAGGGTACATGGATGTTTCTAAAACGTGTATTTCTTATTTCTATGAAACGACCTTTCTTAAACATGTATTTCTTATTTTCATAAAACCACCAATATTGAATGATTTAAGTACTCATGAAACATTGTGTGCAGGAAAATACCTTTAAGAATAGCAACAAAAAAAGAAAATGTATTGTGAATCACTTTATAACGTCACTATGATATGCATCGTTTTCAAATACATGATTTTGTCCTAATATGTACTGACGATCTTGTCAGTTTTTACAATTTGCCTCATGATTTGTCTCATGTGTTTTATTCAATTTTCACCACAGTGTTTGACAGCAAATAACCTGCCGCAACATCTCACCTTCATCACAGCCTTATTCACACATCAAGAAACAAGACGCTGAAGGATACCTACAGGATGGATTTGTCAAGTAGACTTTTGTAAGTTCAACCCTCCAAGTTAGGAATTTCTTGGTTCTTTCTTTCTGGAGTCCAATCAGTATCACTAAGCATATATCAATAGATGCATTAATTTGGCTGAATGGAAATAATAATTACTGAAACCGGCATGAGCGAGTCAATGTAGCCAAACCTTGAATGGATTTATTTATCTTCCGATCAGGCTGGGCAGTACAGACTTCAGTACGGGAGGCCAAGAGCGTATAAGAAAAGTCCTTTCAAAGAACAAGACCCTGGAGGGTATATGGTACGTGTTAATAACAATAGGTTAGAATTCTTAAATCTGAGACAATCAGGCAACAGGCACAGTTTTGTCAAATGACCATCATTTAAGGTGGGTCGCTACCCTTGGGTCAAAGTCACTGAAAGTTAACAGAATCTAGCAAAAAAAAATTTACAGGCAGTTCAAATGATATAGAATTGGAAAATGCAAAGAAAAATAGGGGGTCCCGAACTACTTTTTTAGATATAGAATTTAAAAAATTAAAGTATTTTAATTTTTTTCTGAAAATGATAAAAAAAAAAGTGAAAACTTCCATGATTTTTTTTTATATCAAGCATTATGTGCAGAAATGTAAAACATCACATGTGAAACGCCTATATGTTCTCCTTTACTGGAAAAATCATTTTACAATTTTACGCCATGGCATTCTGGGTGAAAATATGGGGTTTCCGGAAAGAAAACAAAGAAATCATCATTATTTGTAGCCTTATTGGCTAAAAATAGTATTCAGTATTAACAGAATTTTTTTTAACTCTCTTAGAAAATAGTTCAGATCATTTGCTAACATATAGAAGTAATTTTGATAGGGGGTCCCGGGCATATTTTTAGGGTTTTGGACCTTTGGAAATGAAAAATAATGCCAAAAAATGACTAAATTAATTATATATGGCACTGCATGATGGGTAAAATGGTAAAAATCTATATCTAAAATTGTCCTGATTTATACCCTTGGTTATTTCGAGCAATATCATAGCATCTATAGTGTTCTAAATATTAAATATCTGCAATTTACTAGCACTTTTTTTGAAAATTTGAAATATTATCAGTTACCATTAAATCAAATATTCAAAGTGTTACAAAATGCACAATTTTGCTTAAAATAATCTAAATTTTTAACACAGTTTAGGGAAGGTATATATGTATCTGGCTCTGCAATATTGGCCCATTCTGATAGATTTTAGAATTTGAAGAAATCAAAGGGTAGCGACCCACCTTAAACCCTTTTTGGCACTTGACAACACCTAAATTGTCCAACCTAGGATGTCAACTTAAAGATGCAGCAGTTGCTGTTTTATGTACCCTACTGTTGAATCTGTGTCCATTCTTAGGATGTCAGTTAGACAGATGCAGAAACTCTTGCTTTATTTTCCCTACTGTTCTATCTGTGTCCATTGTCAGGATGTCCAACAGTAAGTGGGCGGAGGAGAATGTTCCCGCCCTGTGCGCCCTCCTCGAGAGGAACCAGACAATGTTAAGGCTGTGGTAAGTATTACAAGATCACCCACAGTGGGAATACAAAATAGAAGTAGATAGCTAAATAATGATTCTTGTTTTAAACATAGTTGTTTTCCGTTCATATATTCAAAGGCAGAGCAGTTTACTGTAGTGGTCCGTTTTGTACAGCGATCTCAAATAAGTACTGGGTGGAGGAGCATAGTGCTAAGCACAGGTTATAAAATATGGCCAGGGTAAACCGAATGAAGAGAGATGGACATGCACAGGTAGATGGGTTTGTATGGCGGCTTAGGTAGTGACATATCAAATGATTAAATCATAGATGCTGAATAGATTATGATTTTTCAAATTAAATTTCTAAGTTTAGATAATATAAAATGACTTGTAATGTAATCAATTTATGCCTGGTCTCCTGCCCGCAATGGCCACCTAGCCAGGCAAGACATAAAAAAGAACTTCTCACAGCTTTGTGTGCTTATTGTATCATGTGGTATATATATATATGGTTGTCATTAATGTTAGCTTTGTGTGAGCAGATGTAATTAATTTCCTAAATTTAGCTGGGACTCCACTTCTAGATTTTTTGGGGTACTTCTCATGTTAAAATCACACCATAGTAGTATAGTATGTATCGGAACGGGACTATGTATAGTATGTATCGGAACGGGACTATAGTTAAGTACTGTTTATTACTCAATCGACCTGCAGCCAATCAGAGGCCTCCATTTGGTCACGTGACCGGAAGTGACCTACTTAGGGGATTAGTGGTGATGTCACGTGACCTAGTTAGCCAATCAGAGGCCGCCATTTGGTCACGTGACCGGAAGTGACGTCATATGACCTACTTAGGGGACCGGAAGTGACGTCATATGACCTAATTTAGGATCACGTGACCGGAAGTGACCTGATGAGTCACGTGACCGGAAGTGACGTCACATGACCTAATGGCCAACCGGAAGTGAGTGACCTCATTGAGGATCACGTGACCGGAAGTGACCTGATTGATCACGTGACCGGAAGAAGAAGTGACGTCACGCGACTTAATGAAGAGATGAGCGTCTTTAAGGGGTCACGCGCTTTAAAATGTGATATCTTTTTTTTTGGAGGAGGAGGAGGAGGAGGAGGAGGAGAAGGAGAGGAGGAGGAGGCGAGTCTCTTATTTTTTTCGGTAAACTAATAAAAAACACTACGATATAAGTTTTTTTTTTTTTTCATTTTTTATTGTTTTACGAGCGACTGGAAGTGACTTATTGAACTAGGTAGAAGCGTTCTTTAGAGTGTATAAGGGGGGGGGGGAGGGGAGGGGAGGGGAGGGAAGGGGAGGGGGGCTCCTTTAAGATGCATGGGGAGGGGGGCGCTTTTAGGATGCATGGGGCGGGTGGGGGGGAGGGGGGGAGGGGGGAGGGGGGCACTCTAGGGGGGTGGGGGGGCACTCTAAGGGGCGTTTGTCTCTTTTAAGAAAAAAAGAAAAGAAAAAGATTTCAATCGAGAGACACGCTTCTTCCTCTCGAGAGGAAGAAGCGTGTCTCTTCATTTTCTTTTGTTTATCACGTGCCTCGATGAGGCGATCAGCTGCGACTGGAGGAAGTGACACTTTAAGAGGGCGCGCGTCTTAATTGTTATGATTTTTTTTTTTACTTACTAATAAAGAAGACGTATGAAAATAAAACACAACAATTCACATGTCCGTCGTTCTCGTTGTTTCTTGCTTGATAAAGTCAAGTAATATCGCGATGCCGAGGTCAAACTTTCCCATGTCCTCAGTCAACACTCGAAGGAGTTCAAAAGGTGTACCGCCGGCACCGTCAGCTTCATCTTGCCACATTTTCAACACTCGGAAGGCCCACTCAGCGGGACTTCCTCCGTATTCGCATTCTTCAGCGATCTTATCTAACCTCTCAGGCGACAATTTTAAATGGTCCCCCACCTCTTTCCACCTGCTACCTAGACGTCTGCCGAGGGTGCCCAAGTGCTTATGCATCGCGCGCGAGTCGGGGTTTTCGAAATCCAACCCCTGTCTGTGGAGAAGGGACATCCACTGAGCCAACAGTTCCACGCGTCTAATGCGGGTGAAGACGCGACCGAGCTCTCCCCATCTATCACGATGCAGAGTTTCACCCCACCAGACTCCGAACATCGCCGTACACAGCTCCTCCGGTGTCTTGACACTGCGCTCTACTAGAGCATCCATACGGGCGGCGGTAACTTTTAAGCTACTGCCCAACTCTCTCCAACAGCCGCTCAACTCTTTACCTAGTTGACGAAGCAAGGCGTCGCTATAGGCTAACCGCCGCTGTCCTACCTCTCCCCATCGGTCTGCCTCGCGCGTCTCACGTCGTCAAGCCGCATTAACTTTTTTTCAGGTGGACAAGGCGGTGAAGGCGAGCTTGAAAGTGGAATAGCTTGAGCCATCTCGTCTCGTCTTGGCGGCGGCGGCGGCGGCGGCGGCGGTGGTGGCGGTGGTGGTGGTAGTAGACGTTACTGTGGTCAGAGGCGATATGGTTTTTTTCCAACAGAAATCAGAGCTTTTATACAGAGGGAGTTTAATCCCATTTCCAACAGCACTCCAGCTGTCTAGCGACCTGTCCGCATGACGCTTTTTCAGCCGCTCCGCTCCTTAAGAGCTTAGATGACGAGGGGTATGTCATCGCTATCCGTGGAGACCAGCTGAAAACGGTGTTTCTTCCTCATCCATAGCCTTACCTCCTACCCCCTACCTGAGGACGTCTCCCTCCCTCTGACATTCATTGTAACAAACGTCAGAGGTCAGGTGAAAATCGGATTTTTTTCATGCACAGCCTTAGTCAGCTGTCACCCCTCCCTATTGAACTAGCCGGCCGCCGCCTGGCCGGCCCGGTCTACTCACCACGGCAGGAGGTGGTGATTTTTTTTTTGTCTTACACTTAAGTCGCTCACCACATGCACACGCCTCTACTCACAGACAGACACGTTCGTCTTAGGGGGGGTCCTGCTTCACGCCACACGCCTCCTGTAGTTTTTTTTGTATACACACTCTAAGCTCATCACCGTTAATCCTTTATACAGCTAACGCACGCTGAATTGCTGAACAGGGTGGTAAGTAGCTTAGCTCATGACAGTGGATCCCTCAAAAAAAGAGGGGAAAGGGGATCCAGCTGAAAACGTCATACCTTATGTCTTTGTGAATGGCCGCCGGTCAGTCGACGGCAGCAACCGCTTAATCCTTTATACAGCTAATGCGCGTTGAATTGCTGAACAGGGTGGTAAGCGGCTTAGCTCATGACAGTCGATCTCTCAAAAGGGGGGAAAGGGATCCAGCTGAAAACGTCATGCCTTATGTCTTTTGTTTCTCTTTGTGAATGGCCGCCGGCAGCTGAACAGGGTCAGTAAGTAGCTTAGCTCTAGAAGCGAGAAGGCGTATATAAGGGGCCTGGAAACCTCCATTCACTCACTCATTCTTTTGCTACTCTCTACAGTCACCACCATGAGCAAAAGACAACACCTAGCGCCGTCCAAGAACAAGAAGACTACGCGGAACAGCGCTCGTTTAGCGTCAGTGCCTCCTCTTGCTACTGAAAATGAGACTACCGCCGCAGCCGCTTGGTCTTATCACCCTCCCGCTGTAGCGAGTGCTCGCAGCAGTAGTAGTAGTAGTAGTAGTAGTAGTAGTAGTAGTACTAGTAGTAGTAGTAGTAGTGGTAGTAGTACTACTGGTAGTAGTCGTCGTGCTAGCGACGTTGTTACACTCGCGACGGTACACGTTGCTGCTAAGCGTGCTGCCGCTGCTACTGCCGCTCCGCCTGCTGCTGCTGCTGCTGCTGGTGATCCTCGGGCTGCTGCTGCTGCTGCTGGTGCCGCTGCACCTGCTACTGCTGCGCCTGCTACGGCTGCGCCTGCTGAGGCTGCTGCGCCTGCTACTGTTGCGTCTGCTGCTGCTGCTGCTGCTGCTGCTGCTGCTTCTGCTGCACCTGCTGCTACCGCTACTACTACTGACGACAACGCTCCTGGCACAGCGCAGTACTGGCAACCGGGTTTTTACCTCCCCACTACTGTTGATGACTTTGATGACCTGCCGCACGTTGCACAGCCCCTCTCCTCCACCACTACATCGACCGACGCCCTCGATGCCGCTCGCGCTGAGAGTGACAGCTATTCGGACACTCAGCCCCTAAACCGAGAAGAAGAGGAGGAGGAGGAGCAGCAGCAACAGGGTGAGACAGAGAACGACGGTGACGACGAGGCGTACGAAGAACCCGAAGGGAAAGGGGTGGGCGGTACGTTTTTCGGCTCCCCTCTTCGACCTTTCGACCTCACTTCCACTAGTAGCGCCCCGTCCGGTCCGTGGCGACTGCCCTCACCGCCACCTTACGAGGGCGGCGGCGCTTCATCTTCTACCGCTACACTCAGCACCGACGGCGTGTGGCTGCTCTGTTCCAACAACGAGGCCTCGGATACCACCAGCGCTGACGCTGCTCCTGCTATCGGTTCTGCTGCTGATTCAGCTCACGCTGATGGTGTTACTCTTCCTGCGGGTGTGAAACGTTCTAAGGTGAGTTCCAGAACAACAAGGCCTACTAAGAAGAGAAAAATACAAGAAAAAGAACGAGATGGACGAGAAGAAGCAGAGAAACCCTTCTCTCGTCTTCTCGGGTTAGAGTTCTGCTTAGACGGAGCTTTGACGCTGGAGATCTGGGAGGACGTGGCTAGACTGTCTAGGAGGCCGCGCTACACAAAAGACGGCCAGGTGAAAGAGGCGTCTCTGACCAGAAGCAAGCGAGTGCACTTCACGGCCGACGCGCTGCGCGAGCTAATAGCACGCATAGCCGATATCCGCGCAGTGGTGCGCATACGCGACACAGCGGCCGCGCAAGGAAGACCTAATCACACCCCCTGGTTCGCAGTGCTGGATGAGGAGGGCGAAGTGTACGCAGCTGTGAGCTACTACAGCGGTAAGAACCTCGTCCACGTGCGCAAGTACGAAGGTCCTGACAAAAAACCCACACAGCAGGGGGTGACGCTGTCCGCCAGAGCGCTCAAAGAGTTGGATGACAAAACAGAGATTATTCTCAAATATCTCGGTATAGATTCGGAATGAGAGACGCTCAACGCTCACGCGCGCACACACACAGCGTTTGACGTACGCTGTATGAGACAGACAGACGGATACACAGACAGCAGACAGATAGATAGATAGATAGATAGACAATAGATTGATAGATAGATAGATAGACAGATAGATTGATAGATAGATAGATAGTTAGACGGCTAAGTAGTTGGTAACTGAGTGAAAAAAACATGACACAGTACGTATGCGAAAAGTGTTTCAAAATTTTTAAAAGACCGTACAACCACGAGAGACACGTAGAAAGTTGTAGAGTAATACCTAAGTTTTGCCCTCTATGCGGCGAAGGCGATTGCCGAAAGATCGCCTGTCGACGCGAATCTCTGGACGGGGTGACCATCCCTCCGCGCATACGTGCTGTACCGAACGGGGAGGAAACGTTCACGGCGAATTGGCCTGCGATACAAACGGGCGTCAGGATGCACGGGACTCGCGTGAGTGTAACAAACTTCAGGCTACCAACCGGCGAGTTGAGTGACGCTGTAGATACTATGCGTCGCATTCACTTGACACAAAGATTCAGATACAAAGTGGGTTTCTCGGTAGGCTTACTCTTACAACACAGAGAAGACAAGAGCAAACTGCGCTACTTTCACGCCTCCCAGAACAACGCAACTCTCATACAACCGCTCCCTACTATAACTAATTCAGAAACTTTGGAAGAGCTCCTCTCAAAGATGGAAAACACCGTCGCTTGCGAAGAAGTACGGAAACTTTGCGACGCTGACACAAAGTGGCACGTTCTTTTTCCTACCAATTTGAACATTTGCGTTTACATGGGACCGGGGGAATTCCCCATAGGCGGTAGGATCACTCAGGCCGGTCGAGTTGGAAAGAGAAGCGGCGTGTTAGATTTTCCCAACAAGGACAACCTCTGCATCTTCCGCTGCATTTCCTTTCACTTATACAACACCAGCAAGCGCGCTTCAGATTTGTTACGTCAGTTCTGTCCCGCTGCCACACCTGAATCCTTTCCGGGTCTGAACATCCGCGACTTACCCGCGTTAGAGAGCTTGTTTGACGTACAAATAGCGGTCTACACCGCGTCGCGTCAAGTGCCGGGGCGGAAGTTGAGAAGACGCGTTACTCTGATCAGACCGCCTTCCAGAACTCTGGCCGCCCGAGGTAAAGTCAACCTACACCTGACGGCGAAAAGCGGTTTGCACGTCTCTCTCGTCACGGACTTCAACGCGTACGCGGGCATATACGAATGTTGCAAGTGTAAGGCGGCGTTCACCACCGAGTTCTTGCTGAAGAGACACAGGAACCAGCTTTCCTCTTGCCGACAAGTCAAGTTGCGCTACGTAGGTGGCATGTACCAAAATTCGAGAACGATTTTCGAAGCGCTAGCAGACTTCTCCATTTTTCCCCCCGACTGACATTCCGGAATCTACCCTTACAAGATCGCCTTCGATTTCGAGGCTTTCTTCAGACCGTGCAAAGAACCGTCGACGGAACACGTGTCCCTGCTGTGGGATCACGTCCCTTTGTCGGCTAGCGTCGCATCCGACTTTCCGGGGTGGGAGGGGCCCGTCTGCTTCGTCAGAGAATCCGACGCAGATTCCGACCCCTTGTTGGACCGAGTTTTAAATCACATAAACGAGAACGCCAAAGTCATCGGGGAAGCTGTGCTAGAACTTTACCGACCGACGTTAGCGAAGTTAGATGCGGCGATAGGTGAAGCTCTCCTGCTGGAGGAGGCGACGTTCACCCCTTCTCCAGGCGGCTTCGCTGCGGCTCAGACCAGACACCCGTTAGTTCAACTGAAGAAGCGTCTTCTGAGATACATCCGTCAAGCTCCAGTCGTGGGCTTCAACTCGGGGCGTTACGACTTGAACCTGATCAAAATACGCCTTCACTCGTTCTTTGCCTCCAGAGATCGAAGAAACCAAGAATTCAGCGTCATAAAGAGAAGCAATCAATACTTGGCGGTTTACACACAGCACACGGTTTTCTTGGACGTAGTCAACTATTTGGCACCCGGTTACAACTACGCGACCTATTTGCGAGCTTTCACCAGGAACGAAGAGAAAGGTCACTTTCCTTACGAATGGATGACGTCTACCAGGAAACTGGCAAACAGAACGCTGCCACCGAGATCGGCTTTTGACAGCGAACTGACGGGCGTCAAAATGTCCGAATCCGACTACGCCGCATGTCAGAAAGTTTGGTCCGACGAGAAGATGCAAACTATGGAAGATTACTTGATCCACTACAACAACAAAGACGTCAAACCTTTCATAGAAGCTCTGAAAAATCACGCTAAATTTTTCCAAGATCGTGGCATTGACATGTTGAAAGACGGAGTTTCTCTCGCCGGTTTGACTTTACGGTTCCTCTTCCAAAACCTAGAAGACGCGTTCACAACGTTCCCCCAGTTCGACGCCGTCCTCCACGCTCTGATCAAAGAAAATCTAGTCGGCGGTCCTTCCATCATCTTCCATAGATTTCACGAGAAGGGCACCACGCGGATAAGGGAGCACAAGTACGGCGAAGAAGCGAGACCGTGCCAACACATCCTAGGACTAGACGCTAACTCTCTGTACTTGCGCTGCATGAGCGAAGCGCACTGCACGGGCTATTACGCGGTGAGACGACCTGAGACCGAGTTCAAGCCCGAAATTAGGCAAAGAAACTCTCACAGCGCTTTGGAGTGGTTACGCTTCGTAGAGCACGACCGGGACGTGAAACTGCGCCACGCTTTGAACGGCGGCGAGATGGTTGTAGGCTGTCGGAGAATTCGCGTGGACGGGTTTCACGCGGCCTCTAATACGGTTTTCCAGTTTCACGGGTGTTGGTTCCACGCTCACGAGTGCATACCGTCGCACCGATATCAGTGCGCTTCACTGAGGGAGGAGAGACGCGACAGAACGACTAGAGTAAGCGCGTACTTGAAAGCGCTAGGTTACAAGCTGGTCGTCGTGTGGGAGTGCGAATGGAGAGAGATGAAGCGTCGAGATGAGCGGGTTAAGGCCTCCCAACAACGCTGGAAGGTTGACGCTTTGAAAGTGTCTCGAAACGCGATGAGCGAGAGCGACATCCTTTCCGCTGTGAAAGACGGGAAAATGTTCGGTTTAGTTCAAGTGGACATCACTACGCCGCCTCACCTACGAGACTACTTCGAAGAAATGACCCCCGTTTTCAAGAACGTGACCGTTTCAAAATCGGACATAGGACCTCACATGTCAGACTTTGCGCAGGAAGAAAAGCTGTTGAACACGCCTCAGAGATGTCTGATAGGGAGTTACCACGGAAAAAATATTCTCTTGGGAACGCCGCTTCTCAAGTGGTATTTAGAGCACGGTTTGATAGTCACCAAAGTGCAGCTGGTCGTAGAATACCTACCTAAACGCTCCTTTGCCGGTTTCGCGGACGAAGTAACGGCGGCGCGAAGACGTGGCGACGTGAACGAGAACGAGAAAATTCTGTCAGACTGTTACAAGTTAATGGGAAACGCTACGTACGGTAAAACAATCTGCAACAAAGAAAAACACACGGCGGTGAGATACACTGACAGTCGGAAGTTCGAACTATTGGCCAATTCGTGGCGCTTCAAAAAGGCGTCCGAGTTGAGTTCCGATCTGTTTGAAGTCGAACTACAACCGAAAACAGTCAAGAACAACCTCCCTATTCAAATAGGGTTCATGGTATACCAGTACGCGAAGTTGAAAATGTTAGAGTTCACATACGACTTCTTGGATAGATTCGTCGATCGGCGCGATTATGCCCTTTGTCAAATGGACACCGACAGTCTTTACATGGCTCTCAGCGGTGACACGTTGGATGACCTAGTCAAACCTCGCCTGAGAGAGACGTACTTCAGAGAGAAACGAAAGTGGCTTCCGACAGCGGTGTGCGACGATCACTTAGAGCTTTTCGTGAAGACAAAAACGGAAAGAGTGCGAGAATGGTGTAGTAGTATAGTATGTATCGGAACGGAACTATAGTTAAGTACTGTTTATTACTCAATCGACCTGCAGCCAATCAGAGGCCTCCATTTGGTCACGTGACCGGAAGTGACCTACTTAGGGGATTAGTGGTGACGTCACGTGACCTAGTTAGCCAATCAGAGGCCGCCATTTGGTCACGTGACCGGAAGTGACGTCATATGACCTACTTATGGACCGGAAGTGACGTCAAATGACCTACTTAAGGGACCGGAAGTGACGTCATATGACCTAATTTAGGATCACGTGACCGGAAGTGACCTGATGAGTCACGTGACCGGAAGTGACGTCACATGACCTAATGGCCAACCGGAAGTGAGTGACCTCATTGAGGATCACGTGACCGGAAGTGACCTGATTGACCACGTGATCGGAAGAAGAAGAAGAAGAAGAAGAAGAAGAAGAAGTTTTTTGTTTAGGAAGTGAGGGTCTTTAGGATCACGTGACTGGAAGCGACGTCGTCACATGAGTGACGCTTTAAGAGACTGCGCGATTTACTAGTAAAAGAAGACGTATGAAAATAAAAACACAACAATAATTTATTTTATTTTTTTTATTTATTTTTTTTCAATCTTGATAAACACTCTATTTTTGAAAAGATGCACTCAATCAAGCAATAACACGCTTATTTTTTTTTTTCATATCTCTAAAGGACTCGTTGTCACACCGTCAGAAATGTAAGTCTTAGGGTTGAGACTTAGGATCCCGTCACCTTCCCACTCCGCTTTCATGAGCCCCGAAGTTCTCAGATCGTGAAGGTACCGTCTCTCACAACATCCGCCGGGCGGCGGACACCATTCTCGCACTCTTTCCGTTTTTGTCTTCACGAAAAGCTCTAAGTGATCGTCGCACACCGCTGTCGGAAGCCACTTTCGTTTCTCTCTGAAGTACGTCTCTCTCAGGCGAGGTTTGACTAGGTCATCCAACGTGTCACCGCTGAGAGCCATGTAAAGACTGTCGGTGTCCATTTGACAAAGGGCATAATCGCGCCGATCGACGAATCTATCCAAGAAGTCGTATGTGAACATTTTCAACTTTGCGTACTGGTATACCATGAACCCTATTTGAATAGGGAGGTTGTTCTTGACTGTTTTCGGTTGTAGTTCGACTTCAAACAGATCGGAACTCAACTCGGACGCCTTTTTGAAGCGCCACGAATTGGCCAATAGTTCGAACTTCCGACTGTCAGTGTATCTCACCGCCGTGTGTTTTTCTTTGTTGCAGATTGTTTTACCGTACGTAGCGTTTCCCATTAACTTGTAACAGTCTGACAGAATTTTCTCGTTCTCGTTCACGTCGCCACGTCTTCGCGCCGCCGTTACTTCGTCCGCGAAACCGGCAAAGGAGCGTTTAGGTAGGTATTCTACGACCAGCTGCACTTTGGTGACTATCAAACCGTGCTCTAAATACCACTTGAGAAGCGGCGTTCCCAAGAGAATATTTTTTCCGTGGTAACTCCCTATCAGACATCTCTGAGGCGTGTTCAACAGCTTTTCTTCCTGCGCAAAGTCTGACATGTGAGGTCCTATGTCCGATTTTGAAACGGTCACGTTCTTGAAAACGGGGGTCATTTCTTCGAAGTAGTCTCGTAGGTGAGGCGGCGTAGTGATGTCCACTTGAACTAAACCGAACATTTTCCCATCTTTCACAGCGGAAAGGATGTCGCTCTCGCTCATCGCGTTTCGAGACACTTTCAAAGCGTCAACCTTCCAGCGTTGTTGGGAGGCCTTAACCCGCTCATCTCGACGCTTCATCTCTCTCCATTCGCACTCCCACACGACGACCAGCTTGTAACCTAGCGCTTTCAAGTACGCGCTTACTCTAGTCGTTCTGTCGAACTGATATCGGTGCGACGGTATGCACTCGTGAGCGTGGAACCAACACCCGTGAAACTGGAAAACCGTATTAGAGGCCGCGTGAAACCCGTCCACGCGAATTCTCCGACAGCCTACAACCATCTCGCCGCCGTTCAAAGCGTGGCGCAGTTTCACGTCGCGGTCGTGCTCTACGAAGCGTAACCACTCCAAAGCGCTGTGAGAGTTTCTTTGCCTAATTTCGGGCTTGAACTCGGTCTCAGGTCGTCTCACCGCGTAATAGCCCGTGCAGTGCGCTTCGCTCATGCAGCGCAAGTACAGAGAGTTAGCGTCTAGTCCTAGGATGTGTTGGCACGGTCTCGCTTCTTCGCCGTACTTGTGCTCCCTTATCCGCGTGGTGCCCTTCTCGTGAAATCTATGGAAGATGATGGAAGGACCGCCGACTAGATTTTCTTTGATCAGAGCGTGGAGGACGGCGTCGAACTGGGGGAACGTTGTGAACGCGTCTTCTAGGTTTTGGAAGAGGAACCGTAAAGTCAAACCGGCGAGAGAAACTCCGTCTTTCAACATGTCAATGCCGCGATCTTGGAAAAATTTAGCGTGATTTTTCAGAGCTTCTATGAAAGGTTTGACGTCTTTGTTGTTGTAGTGGATCAAGTAATCTTCCATAGTTTGCATCTTCTCGTCGGACCAAACTTTCTGACATGCGGCGTAGTCGGATTCGGACATTTTGACACCCGTCAGTTCGCTGTCAAAAGCCGATCTCGGTGGCAGCGTTCTGTTTGCCAGTTTCCTGGTAGACGTCATCCATTCGTAAGGAAAGTGACCTTTCTCTTCGTTCCTGGTGAAAGCTCGCAAATAGGTCGCGTAGTTGTAACCGGGTGCCAAATAGTTGACTACGTCCAAGAAAACCGTGTGCTGTGTGTAACCCGCCAAGTATTGATTGCTTCTCTTTATGACGCTGAATTCTTGGTTTCTTCGGTCTCCGGAGGCAAAGAACGAGTGAAGGCGTATTTTGATCAGGTTCAAGTCGTAACGCCCCGAGTTGAAGCCCACGACTGGAGCTTGACGGATGTATCTCAGAAGACGCTTCTTCAGTTGAACTAACGGGTGTCTGGTCTGAGCCGCAGCGAAGCCGCCTGGAGAAGGGGTGAACGTCGCCTCCTCCAGCAGGAGAGCTTCACCTATCGCCGCATCTAACTTCGCTAACGTCGGTCGGTAAAGTTCTAGCACAGCTTCCCCGATGACTTTGGCGTTCTCGTTTATGTGATTTAAAACTCGGTCCAACAAGGGGTCGGAATCTGCGTCGGATTCTCTGACGAAGCAGACGGGCCCCTCCCACCCCGGAAAGTCGGATGCGACGCTAGCCGACAAAGGGACGTGATCCCACAGCAGGGACACGTGTTCCCTCGACGGTTCTTTGCACGGTCTGAAGAAAGCCTCGAAATCGAAGGCGATCTTGTAAGGGTAGATTCCGGAATGTCAGTCGGGGGGAAAAATGGGGAAAAATGGAGAAGTCTGCTAGCGCTTCGAAAATCGTTCTCGAATTTTGGTACATGCCACCTACGTAGCGCAACTTGACTTGTCGGCAAGAGGAAAGCTGGTTCCTGTGTCTCTTCAGCAAGAACTCGGTGGTGAACGCCGCCTTACACTTGCAACATTCGTATATGCCCGCGTACGCGTTGAAGTCCGTGACGAGAGAGACGTGCAAACCGCCTTTCGCCGTCAGGTGTAGGTTGACTTTACCTCGGGCGGCCAGAGTTCTGGAAGGCGGTCTGATCAGAGTAACGCGTCTTCTCAACTTCCGCCCCGGCACTTGACGCGACGCGGTGTAGACCGCTATTTGTACGTCAAACAAGCTCTCTAACGCGGGTAAGTCGCGGATGTTCAGACCCGGAAAGGATTCAGGTGTGGCAGCGGGACAGAACTGACGTAACAAATCTGAAGCGCGCTTGCTGGTGTTGTATAAGTGAAAGGAAATGCAGCGGAAGATGCAGAGGTTGTCCTTGTTGGGAAAATCTAACACGCCGCTTCTCTTTCCAACTCGACCGGCCTGAGTGATCCTACCGCCTATGGGGAATTCCCCCGGTCCCATGTAAACGCAAATGTTCAAATTGGTAGGAAAAAGAACGTGCCACTTTGTGTCAGCGTCGCAAAGTTTCCGTACTTCTTCGCAAGCGACGGTGTTTTCCATCTTTGAGAGGAGCTCTTCCAAAGTTTCTGAATTAGTTATAGTAGGGAGCGGTTGTATGAGAGTTGCGTTGTTCTGGGAGGCGTGAAAGTAGCGCAGTTTGCTCTTGTCTTCTCTGTGTTGTAAGAGTAAGCCTACCGAGAAACCCACTTTGTATCTGAATCTTTGTGTCAAGTGAATGCAACGCATAGTATCTACAGCGTCACTCAACTCGCCGGTTGGTAGCCTGAAGTTTGTTACACTCACGCGAGTCCCGTGCATCCTGACGCCCGTTTGTATCGCAGGCCAATTCGCCGTGAACGTTTCCTCCCCGTTCGGTACAGCACGTATGCGCGGAGGGATGGTCACCCCGTCCAGAGATTCGCGTCGACAGGCGATCTTTCGGCAATCGCCTTCGCCGCATAGAGGGCAAAACTTAGGTATTACTCTACAACTTTCTACGTGTCTCTCGTGGTTGTACGGTCTTTTAAAAATTTTGAAACACTTTTCGCATACGTACTGTGTCATGTTTTTTTCACTCAGTTACCAACTACTTAGCCGTCTAACTATCTATCTATCTATCAATCTATCTGTCTATCTATCTATCTATCAATCTATTGTCTATCTATCTATCTATCTATCTGTCTGCTGTCTGTGTATCCGTCTGTCTGTCTCATACAGCGTAAGTCAAACGCTGTGTGTGTGCGCGCGTGAGCGTTGAGCGTCTCTCATTCCGAATCTATACCGAGATATTTGAGAATAATCTCTGTTTTGTCATCCAACTCTTTGAGCGCTCTGGCGGACAGCGTCACCCCCTGCTGTGTGGGTTTTTTGTCAGGACCTTCATACTTGCGCACGTGGACGGGGTTCTTACCGCTGTAGTAGCTCACAGCTGCGTACACTTCGCCCTCCTCATCCAGCACTGCGAACCAGGTGGTGTGATTAGGTCTTCCTTCCGGACGGGGTGCTACTAGTGGAAGTGAGGTCGAAAGGTCGAAGAGGGGAGCCGAAAAACGTACCGCCCACCCCTTTCCCTTCGGGTTCTTCGTACGCCTCGTCGTCAGCGTCGTTCTCTGTCTCACCCTGTTGCTGCTGCTCCTCCTCCTCCTCTTCTTCTCGGTTTAGGGGCTGAGTGTCCGAATAGCTGTCACTCTCAGCGCGAGCGGCGTCGAGGGCGTCGGTCGATGTAGTGGTGGAGGAAAGGGGCTGTGCAACGTGCGGCAGGTCATCAAAGTCATCAACAGTAGTGGGGAGGTAAAAACCCGGTTGCCAGTACTGCGCTGTGCCAGGAGCGTTGTCGTCAGTAGTAGTAGCGGTAGCAGCAGGTGCAGCAGAAGCAGCAGCAGCAGCAGCAGACGCAACAGTAGCAGGCGCAGCAGCCTCAGCAGGCGCAGCCGTAGCAGGCGCAGCAGTAGCAGGTGCAGCAGCAGCAGCAGCAGCAGCCGCAGCCCGAGGATCACCAGCAGCAGCAGCAGCAGCAGGCGGAGCAGCAGTAGCAGCGGCAGCACGCTTAGCAGCAACGTGTACCGTCGCGAGTGTAACAACGTCGCTAGCACGACGACTACTACCAGTAGTACTACTACCACTACTACTACTACTACTAGTACTACTACTACTACTACTACTACTACTACTGCTGCTGCGAGCGCTCGCTACAGCGGGAGGGTGATAAGACCAAGCGGCTGCGGCGGTAGTCTCATTTTCAGTAGCAAGAGGAGGCACTGACGCTAAACGAGCGCTGTTCCGCGTAGTCTTCTTGTTCTTGGACGGCGCTAGGTGTTGTCTTTTGCTCATGGTGGTGACTGTAGAGAGCAGCAAAAGAATGAGTGAGTGAATGGAGGTTTCCAGGCCCCTTATATACGCCTTCTCGCTTCTAGAGCTAAGCTACTTACTGACCCTGTTCAGCTGCCGCCGGCTGGCCGGCGGCCATTCACAAAGAGAAACAAAAGACATAAGGCATGACGTTTTCAGCTGGATCCCTTTCCCCCCTTTTGAGAGATCGACTGTCATGAGCTAAGCCGCTTACCACCCTGTTCAGCAATTCAACGCGCATTAGCTGTATAAAGGATTAAGCGGTTGCTGCCGTCGACTGACCGGCGGCCATTCACAAAGACATAAGGTATGACGTTTTCAGCTGGATCCCTTTCCCCTCTTTTTTTTGAGGGATCCACTGTCATGAGCTAAGCTACTTACCATCACTGTTAGAAAAAAACCATATCGCCTCTGACCACAGTAACGTCTACTACCACCACCACCGCCACCACCGCCGCCGCCGCCACCAAGACGAGACGAGATGGCTCAAGCTATTCCACTTTCAAGCTCGCCTTCACCGCCTTGTCCACCTGAAAAAAAGTTAATGCGCAGTGTCAAGACACCGGAGGAGCTGTGTACGGCGATGTTCCGAGTCTGGTGGGGTGAAACCCCGCATCTTGATAGATGGGGAGAGCTCGGTCGCGTCTTCACCCGCATTAGACGCGTGGAACTGTTGGCTCAGTGGATGTCCCTTCTCCACAGACAGGGGTTGGATTTCGAAAACCCCGACTCGCGCGCGATGCATAAGCACTTGGGCACCCTCGGCAGACGTCTAGGTAGCAGGTGGAAAGAGGTGGGGGACCATTTAAAATTGTCGCCTGAGAGGTTAGATAAGATCGCTGAAGAATGCGAATACGGAGGAAGTCCCGCTGAGTGGGCCTTCCGAGTGTTGAAAATGTGGCAAGATGAAGCTGACGGTGCCGGCGGTACACCTTTTGAACTCCTTCGAGTGTTGACTGAGGACATGGGAAAGTTTGACCTCGGCATCGCGATATTACTTGACTTTATCAAGCAAGAAACAACGAGAACGACGGACATGTGAATTGTTGTGTTTTATTTTCATACGTCTTCTTTATTACTTTATTAGTAAGTAAAAAAAAATATCATAACAATTAAGACGCGCGCCCTCTTAAAGTGTCACTTCCTCCAGTCGCAGCTGATCGCCTCATCGAGGCACGTGATAAACAAAAAAAAATGAAGAGACACGCTTCTTCCTCTCGAGAGGAAGAAGCGTGAGTAGTATAGTATGTATCGGAACGGGACTATAGTTAAGTACTGTTTATTACTCAATCGACCTGCAGCCAATCAGAGGCCTCCCTTTTGGCGGGAAATTCAAAAGCAGCCAATGAGAGGCCTCCCTTTTGGCGGGAAATTCAAATAGGTCACGTGACCGGAAGTGACCTACTTCCGGTCACGTGACCTTTGGGCGGGAAATTCAAATAGGTCACGTGACCGGAAGTGACCTACTTAAGAGGGTCACGTGACCACCATGTTGGCGGGAAATTCAAATAGGTCACGTGACGGGAAGTGACCTACTTAAGGGGGTCACGTGACTACTAGGTTGGCTTTCAAAATAAGTCACTTGAGATTTTGATGGATAAATAAATTTAAAAAAAGAAAAAAAAAAGCAAGCTGAAAAAAGCTTGCTAAAAAATAATTTAAAAATGTGGCTCTTTTTTTCTAGGGGGAGAGGGGCACTCTGGGGGGCACTCTTTAAGATGCATGGGGGGGGAGGGGGGGAGGGGGGGGGGGGAGGGGCAGGGTTTTTTAAGAGTGAGACTCGCTTCTCTGCCCTCTCTAAAAGAGAGGGCAGAGAGGCGAGTCTACTTACTATGAAAGGTATCATGATCGCGTTTATGATGATGTGCATCATGATGTGACTATCTTACAACCCTATGAGAAATAAGCAAGACATGGGCGTACTTACACGGGCTATTTGTAAACTAATGAATGTGACTTCTTCGTTAAAATCAGTATCTACAACTCTTTTAAGCCTAAGGCTTTTTCTTGAGTTTATTCTTTTGTTCAATTTCGGGCCCACCTCAAAAGAGGAATAGGCCCTCTGTAGCACTTGTCGCTTGCTCATCAATCAGAGCCGGGGTGTAGAAGGCCCCTGCCCTGTCGGGTACGTTCTCCCTCTGGTACGTTTTTGGTTAGTTTGGAGCTCTCAGTCGACTGTCTTATTCACCTTAAAAAAACCAGACTTTCGGTGTCTCATGATAAAACTGGTGCCTTATACTAAGCGCCGGATTACTTTCTCATTTTTAGTGTTCTATCCGATGCTTATTTAATTTTTGCACTGATAAAAACGGTTAGCTTGTACAAACACGCGGTCTATTTAAGTGTTAAGTGTAGAAAATGAACAGAACAGTGCACAGAAAATAGAGCTACCGACTACATTTCGCCCAGTCACTCAGCGGAGAACAAAAGAACTACTGACGTAGTGTACCCGCTATTCCGACAGTTGGCGCCACCGTTATACTTTTCCCGCGTGCGACATGAAGCCCTGGGGCGGGTACTGGCTGTTTTGGTTGTAGGTACCGAAACATAAAAAACTACAGCCAGCCCAATGTCATGGTGAGACAGCTCTCTTATTTTTACCTTGAGTAGCGTCCGTAGGGCCTATGACAAAACCTAGTCCCGTACACTGAGCAGCTTGAGGTCTGAAGGCTCATACAGAAAAATGTGTGGGTGTGTGGGTGTGTGGGTGTGTGGGTTGCTTTACGCCTTAGTTAACAGCTATGGTCATTTCAAGAGCGGTGATGGTGATCGAATCTATTGGCCCTTTTACCGAGACAAGGGTTCTTTTACATCCCACACTACATAGCAGAGAGACGTCTAGCAGCCCCTAGAGGCCCCGCAGGGGGCTCGAGAGGTGCCGTGGAGAAGAGCAGATATCTACGAGAGACCACGCCAACAACCAAATTCTATCTTTATCCCGCGAGAAAAGGAGATAAGGGTCAAGGTTATGAACTATCAAAAGATTTTAGAGTAAATTAAGTTATGAGATATTAATATAATGTACATATCTAGGGCCCGATATAGGGCCTCTGCAGATCCCCCTTCAGGGCCCCGATCCATGAGGCCTTAGAAACGGAGCTGGGTCATGTAACCAAGGGAGATCAGCAGTTGTTGATGTCGGCGCTGCCGATAACGCTGGTAAATGACCGTTTTACTCATGTTTAGAGTCAGAATAGCTTGAGTATTACTTGAATATCGAAGAGTAGAGGTCAAATTACCCCAGACAAGGTGTTTCCATCTAGAAATTCTCGACAGTATTTCCGAAAATTGCAAATATTGGTCCCAGCCCCACGGGGCCCCATACCGAGTATTAAAAGTTTGAGATGCAACTTTCATTCATGCTGTTGACCAATCAGGGGGCTCTGTTTTTACGACCTTGACTACATAGTAAAAGTGATTGACAACGTCAGATATCACTTGACGACGTCAAATATCGATCTGATATTTGATCCCTTGATATTTGATTCAAAACCCACATCGAGTGGGATAAAGCCTTTTATCATCTTTTGATTGTGAGGCATGCACTTTTCTTACACACAACAGCTGTCATCTATCAAGGGGCTCTGGATAGGGGGTCCCCATGTCGAATGTCGATCTTAGAAAATGACCATGTCACATGACAATGTCACTTAATAATGTTCATATCCCATGTCGATTTTAAGAAATGTTCATGTCACCTGTCACTATGATTTTTTGGGCCTCATGTCACTTGTCATTAGACCTCATGTCGTTTGTCGATTATAAGAAATGGTCATGTCACCATATCGAATTTAGCGGTCCACATCCATTATCAAGTGTCAGGGCATGTTGGCTGCTTGAACACGTAGTCTGTCATCACCCTTGTTTCTGTGCCTTATCTAAACAGGCAATTAGTGGCCGCTAGCCGAGAGTACCTCCCTGGTCGCCTCTCCCGAATCTGCTAGACGTCTCACTGATAGGAGTGTGTGGGTGTGTGGGTATGTGTGTGTCTGTTCGGTCTGTGTGTGCACGCGTCTTGCGGACCACTGTTAAGCCTGTGGTTGGAGAGCGCGACATAGCCGCTTGCTACACTCTCTAAACAGAGGTCCGCAAGACTAGGCCGGATCGCGCTCTTGCTTAAAGGTGCACCTCAACTCAGTGCGCCTTTAACAGCCGCCCCAAATAGGTGAAGTTCTTGACGCGGCACAGCGCCTCCCACCAGTAGCCAATCAGCGCGCCGAACGCCGGACACACCTCCACCGTGTGAGCCTCTAAGTAGGTCACACGAATCATACTAAGATGCCGATCTCTTCTGTCGGTTCGTCGCGGTGGCCGTGAGTGATCGCACGGTCGCCAAGATTCACTGCCTTGATTGGCAGAGGGGGGGGCTGATTACCCCCCGTCGGATGAATTGCGGCGAAACCATAATCAATTTTTCGCTGTTTTAGATAAAAGAGATCCAGAGCTATCCGCTCGTCCAAGAATTATTTTTCTATCAGCCCGGGATCACCCTCAAATTAAGGCCTAAAGTCCAAAAACCCAAAATTTTTTCCCTATGGGATTTCAGTGTCTAAGCGTTTTTTGCAGCCCCAAGGAGCAGCTCGCGGGCTCGAACCCTGTAAACGCTTTGACGCGCTTTTCGTCGCCTTAGGCGACGTAGACCTACCCTATTTTTTTTTGGACCATGTTACCTGAACACGGATTATTTTTTTGTTTAGCCCAATGAGCTCACAGCTAGACTAGATACCTCATGTTTTGGATTGGAGAAATCAGCAGAGCAATAAAAAGCGCGGTGAGGCTAGTGTGGCCCCTGTGAGTTGTAAAATTGGTGCTACCAGGCGGATGCTGAGTTCATTGATATTGTCCGTTAATGATACTTAAGGTGGGTGTTGTCTAAAGTTTTAATTGATATTACCAATGTGGCCAATAATGACTTCACAGTTGGGGCTCTCGCCCGCAGGTCCCAGATTCAGGGTATTCTTTGTTTATTGTGTGGCCCCTAAAGAGGGGCCGACTAACTCTTTAGAGTTAGTTAGATGCTGCCACTGTGCTATGCAACAGCAGCTATTAATTACGCTTCATGTTGGGCAGCATGGATCACTTGATGGGTGATACCTCAAAGCTCAAACACGGCAGAGCCGTGTGTGGCATGCGAGGACCAGTGGGTCAGGGGTGATCCGTTGCAAACAGAATGCTGATCCGTGTGAGGTTCTGACTTTCTATAGTTTTTTATAAAGCCTTAGATATGGTGTGGTATTTTTCATCTCGCTATAGTTTAGTTGGTATTTAAGGAAACCGCCTCATTTCTATCAGAAATACACAATATTGAATTGTTTTTTATATTTTAATATATTAGAAGCGCGCTTTGTTGCCTATGTAGCTCATTATGCGTTGAAATGTTCGCGAGCATCGTAGGAATGTACAAAACCCCTATTGTGGCACCATCTGACGAAAGAGCGGAGAACTATACTAGCGCGTTTCGTTATTCACATCTTTTGACAGGGACTTGGTTGGTGGCTTTACGCCCTAATTAACAGCTGAAGTCATTTCAAGGGGGGTGATAGTGATCGAATCTATGGATACCTGAAGGTGGAAAGCACACACCCTACACTTTTACCGAGGCAATGGTGGTGCTGCTCAAAGGGTGTGGCGAGCTAGACTGGAGGATGTAATAACTAAGCAGCAGAAGGACCAAAAAGACAATCTCGTAGTAGTAGGTCTACTTAGATCTTGAGTAGCCGCCCTTGTGGCTATAATTACCTAGACTAGTTGGCTCTGCCAGCCTGGTCAAGTGAAAATTGGTAAGGAGACTATGAACTAAGCTAACATCTCATAAGTATTAGTTACCACCCCCTCACACCCGTTTAACAACGGATTCAGGGTCTAATTATGGAGACCCTAGAGTAAGATTAACAATATATCCCAATGTCTGTAGTAGACATTTACGACATGCAACCTGCCCCCTAGAAGGGATAGATCTGACCACAAGTCCGCAAAATGAGACTCCCCCTCTGAGTGTATCAAGGTTTGCGTATAGTCTCTTGCAGGTTAATCTGTTATCTACCCCTTTGTCGACTTCGCCAAAATCCTGGGAGATTCACTTTAAACCTAAGGTCTACCCTTTTTATTCTTTGTTTATTGTGTGGCCCCTAAAGAGGGGCCGCGGTGTTGATTAATTACACCACATGTTAAGCAACATGAGATCAAACCTTCCTCAAAAGCGACAAGGCTCAGAGTCCTGTTGGACGGGAACCCTGTGTGGCATTTCAAGACACCTGGTTGAGTGATCTGTTGCAGATGCCGTTCCGTGAGAAGTTCTGACTTTATATAGCTTTTATATCGCTTTAGATATGGTGTAGTATTTTCAATCTCACTATAGTTTAGTTGATATTTCAAAGAATCTGCCTCATTCTATCAGAAATACACAGCGTTGACATGTTTCTTATATTCAATATATTAGAAGTGTGCTTTGTTGCTTATTATAGGTCATTATGCGTTTAAAATGTTCGCGAGTATCGTGGAAATGTACAAAAACCCTATTGTGGCGTCATCTGACGAAAAGAGCGGAGAACTACACTAGAGCATGTAATGGCCAGACCAGCAGGCGGCAGCAGAGTGGTCAAAAGACAATCTCGTAGTAGTAGGTCTACTTGCATGTTGAGTAGCCACCCTTGTGGTTGTAATTACCTTGACCACAGGTCCGCAATATGGAGCTCCCCCTCTGAGAGTATCAAGGTTTGCGTATAGTCTCCTGCAGTTTAATCTGTTATCTCCTCCTTTGTCGACCTCGCCAAAATCCTGGGAGATTCACTTTAAACCTAAGTCCTACCCTTTTTTATTCTTTGTTTATTGTGTGGCCCCTAAAGAGGGGCCGCGGTGTTGATTAATTACACCACATGTTAAGCAGCATGAGATCAATCCTCCTCAAAAGCGTCAAGGCTCAAAGTCCTGTTGGACGGGAACCGTGTGTTGCTTTCGAGGACGAATGGTTGAGTGATCCTACCGATCCGTCAGAGGTTCTGACTTTATATAGCTTTTATATCGCTTTAGATATGGTGTAGTATTTTCAATCTCACTATAGTTTAGTTGATATTTCAAAGAATCTGCCTCATTCTATCAGAAATACACAACGTTGACATGTTTCTTATATTCAATATATTAGAAGTGTGCTTTGTTGCTTATTATAGGTCATTATGCGTTTAAAATGTTCGCGAGTATCGTGGAAATGTACAAAAACCCTATTGTGGCGTCATCTGACGAAAAGAGCGGAGAACTATACTAGAGCATGTAATCGCCAGACTAGCAGGCGGCGGCAGAGTGGTCAAAAGACAATCTCGTAGTAGTAGGTCTACTTGCATGTTGAGTAGCCGCCCTTGTGGTTGTAATTACCTAGCCTAGTTGACCCTGCCGGCCTGGTCAAGTGAAATTAGTAAGGAGACCACCCATTAACGTGCTCCACAGTCTTTAGACAGTTAAGACTATAGTCAAGACTGGAGAATTTGGCGAGACGCCCCTCTGGGAGGTCATAATCCTCAATGTTAGGTGTTAGCTCATTAACATCAGATACCATATTAACAACCCATTTAAAATGTTCATTTTAATAGCAACTCACCCTATTCTGACAAAATCCTATTAGCAGGTAACCTCTGTGTAAACCATACTGCAAACATCTGCTACTTCCAGCGTCTGCCTCGTGACTGATAGTGTACAACAAGACGAAGTGGGCAGAGATTAGAAAAAATGAAGCTCTTTATATAGCCGAGAGAGCAGCTAATCTGGATGTTCTAAGCTTGTTTTCACCTAGAGCTCCAACCCTCTTCCAGAGAGAATCAAATCGCTTTTCACCTGAACCCTTCCACCCCTAATCCATCAGCATGAAAAGAGAATTAACGAGTGTAACGTGCGCTACATGTATATGGGATTATAGCTGGTGAAGAGATAAAGCCGAGTCACCTGTGTATACAAAGACTACAGGGGGTGATTAACGACAGGTGTGACGCGCCAGCCCGTGAACGGATTAAGCCAAAAAAAAATAAAAAGGTATGTTTCAGGTAACATGGGCAGAAAGACTGGAGTCGGTAGGTCGGATTTTTATTTTATTTTATTTTATTTTTTTAACATGAAAGTACTAGCCATCCTCCGTGGAAATTCTAAAAATGACCCAAAAAGTATAAAAATATGAAATTTTCTTCAAACTTGCTTAAAAAAAAAAACAACGTAGGGTCGACCCTGTTTTGCTAGGGTTGGTCGGGTGACCTGAAACAAACCTTTTTTTTTTTTATTTGGCCTTATCTTTCAAGCTGACGCTTAAATTCAACTAGCCAGCCGCCGTCCACACCACTCACTGCGACAAGAGGAGGTGCTGTTGTTTTACACTTGAGTCGCTTACCACATGGTCTCTACCTCACAGACAGACACGCGCCCCCTGTAGCTTTTTTTTTGTTTTTTTTTGTATACACACGCTAATCTCATAACCCCCTTATCCGTTATACAGGTAACGAGTATTCTCTTTTAAAATAGCTGCCAGTCAGCTTAGCTCTAGAAGCAAGAAGGCGTGTATAGGTGCCTTATAAGTCAGCAGGGGGTAAATACTACTGAAAAAGGAAGGCAGGTGTGCAGGTAGCTTTTCTAACAGACACGTGTGTGCACTAAGCTGCTTAAGTCTAAACCCTCCCGCAGTAGTCAGGTGGCATGTGAAAACTTACTTAACTGATCTCTTACATTGAGTAGAGTCTCTGTGCTGAGAGAGCCTTTTCAGCCGTTTAAGAGGATTAACTAGGACAGGGTACATAAGGAGTGAAACGCCGAATAGCGGCTACTCAGTCTCGTGCAGCACAAGCAGCAGCATCTAGCAGCGGCTTCAGCAGCAGCTGCACGTGCAGCACAAGCAGCTGGCAGCGACTTCAGCAGCACAAGCAGCACGAGCAGCACAAGCCGTAGCATTTGTCAGCAGCATCCGTGACATCGTCAGCAGCAGCCCCCATGACCTTGTCAGCAGCACAAGCAGCCAGCAGCTGCTGACAGCTGCTTCAGCAGCTGCTAGCAGCTGCTGCACGAGCAGTAGCACAAGCAGTAGCATCTGTCAGCAGCAGCAGCAGCAGCACAAGCAGCCAGCAGCTGCTGCATGAGCAGCACAAGCAGCACAAGCAGCAGCACCGACAGCAGCAGCAGCAGCAGCAGTGTGGACCACTAAAGTCGAGATGAAGCCTAGTGACATTTGACATGAAGCTTGAAAAACACAGTGACAGGTGACATGAGCAATTCTTAAAATCGACATGAGATATGAGCATAATTAAGCGACATCGACATGCGCCATGGCTATTTTTTTAAGACAAACATCATATGTCATAGCCTCCTCATCCAAACCTCCACTAGTAGTGCTCTATAAAACTCCTCTCCTCCCCTCGTGCACACAGGCGAATTATCAGAGTCAGCCAATGGTGTCAATACCCCTCTCATACAAGGGTCGGGCGCTGCTGGACTATAATAGATGAGTCAAGGACCGTTCTACTGAGGGTCAGGCAGGCTAAGTCGGACATTCAATGACAGGTAGGTCTTTGACAACCTTGCTTGAAAGTCTGGACAGCATTGACAGACTGGGGCATAAGGATCTCGCATGGTCAGACTTTCAAGCAAGTTTTGCTAAAGTCGCGTTATTGAATGTCCGACCTAGCCTGACCCACAGTAGAACGGTCCTTGACCCGTCTATTATAGTCCAGCAGTGCCCGACCCTTGGCTGAGAGCAGTTTAAGCGCCATTGGGTGTCTCTGATATTTGCCTCTGTGTAAGATGAGAAAAAAAGTCTGTTGAAAGACTATATTTCAAGCCAGAAAACTGTAATTAGCTTTCCAAGTTGTTTATTTAACAATATCTTAGCCTAGCAAGCAGCTGTCAGATGTCATCTAAGAAAAAAAATGTGAGCTGTTAATAGATTCAAGAGAAATTAGTTTACAAATAGCCCGTGTAAGTACGCCCATGTCTTGCTTATTTCTCATAGGGTTGTAAGATAGTCACATCATGATGCACATCATCATAAACGCGATCATGATACCTTTCATAGTAAGTAGACTCGCCTCTCTGCCCTCTCTTTTAGAGAGGGCAGAGAAGCGAGTCTCACTCTTAAAAAACCCTGCCCCTCCCCCCCCCCCTCCCCCCCTCCCCCCCCATGCATCTTAAAGAGTGCCCCCCAGAGTGCCCCTCTCCCCCTAGAAAAAAAGAGCCACATTTTTAAATTATTTTTTAGCAAGCTTTTTTCAGCTTGCTTTTTTTTTTCTTTTTTTAAATTTATTTATCCATCAAAATCTCAAGTGACTTATTTTGAAAGCCAACCTAGTAGTCACGTGACCCCCTTAAGTAGGTCACTTCCCGTCACGTGACCTATTTGAATTTCCCGCCAACATGGTGGTCACGTGACCCTCTTAAGTAGGTCACTTCCGGTCACGTGACCTATTTGAATTTCCCGCCCAAAGGTCACGTGACCGGAAGTAGGTCACTTCCGGTCACGTGACCTATTTGAATTTCCCGCCAAAAGGGAGGCCTCTCATTGGCTGCTTTTGAATTTCCCGCCAAAAGGGAGGCCTCTGATTGGCTGCAGGTCGATTGAGTAATAAACAGTACTTAACTATAGTCCCGTTCCGATACATACTATACTACTAGCGTGTCTCTCGATTGAAATCTTTTTCTTTTCTTTTTTTCTTAAAAGAGACAAACGCCCCTTAGAGTGCCCCCCCACCCCCCTAGAGTGCCCCCCTCCCCCCTCCCCCCCACCCGCCCCATGCATCCTAAAAGCGCCCCCCTCCCCATGCATCTTAAAGGGGCCCCCCTCCCCTTCCCTCCCCTCCCCTCCCCTCCCCCCCCTTATACACTCTAAAGAACGCTTCTACCTAGTTCAATAAGTCACTTCCAGTCGCTCGTAAAACAATAAAAAATGAAAAAAAAAACAAACTTATATCGTAGTGTTTTTTATTAGTTTACCGAAAAAAATAAGAGACTCGCCTCCTCCTCCTCTCCTTCTCCTCCTCCTCTTCCTCCTCCTCCTCCTCCTCCAAAAAAAAAGATATCACATTCTAAAGCGCGTGACCCCTTAAAGACGCTCATCTCTTCATTAAGTCGCGTGACGTCACTTCTTCTTCCGGTCACGTGATCAATCAGGTCACTTCCGGTCACGTGATCCTCAATGAGGTCACTCACTTCCGGTTGGCCATTAGGTCATGTGACGTCACTTCCGGTCACGTGACTCATCAGGTCACTTCCGGTCACGTGATCCTAAATTAGGTCATATGACGTCACTTCCGGTCCCCTAAGTAGGTCATATGACGTCACTTCCGGTCCATAAGTAGGTCATATGACGTCACTTCCGGTCACGTGACCAAATGGCGGCCTCTGATTGGCTAACTAGGTCACGTGACGTCACCACTAATCCCCTAAGTAGGTCACTTCCGGTCACATGACCAAATGGAGACCTCTGATTGGCTGCATGTCGATTGAGTAATAAACAGTACTTAACTATAGTCCCGTTCCGATACATACTATACTACTCACCATGATACCCTTAGCTATCCCTCAGGAGACCATATACATTAGGGAGATATTCAGATTAAGGAAATACATAGGTGTATATAGATCACACCTTTCAGATCAATAAAAATCAAACATCTTTAGCTTGAGTCTGATATGTGAGAAAAGCACAGATTTGAGAACAAACCTGGTTCTTGGAGCTTCAGCTATAATCATAGAGGTCTGGGGTGCAGAGGTCATATCAGGATAGTGTGGGGAATCCCTGGGCAGACACACACAGGACATGGGTGATGTACTAACATACTTTGTAGAGGAGGGTACAACAGAGCCAGACCCCTAACAAAGCATTGACCAGCATTTAGCACCTTAATTGTGGTAAAGAGTGTAGTACCATCATCATTAATATTGACAAAGAGATTAATGACAGTTTGCACCCAGGCAATCTATATTTATAAATGCCATAGGATTATATTATCATTATATCCAGAATTTAATAAATCTGCTCAGAGACCAAATTGTCTTTGCTACATTGGGGAAATAGTCATAATCAAATTGTCTGGAGTGGAAACCAGGTACGCTTTTACATGTATTTGTCTAGCATCTCAATAAGATCTTTTAATATGTCACCACCTTGTCCGCCATGGAATTCCCTCTGTAAAGAATCATCATATGTATTTAGCATGCCTAATTACAGTACTCTGTGTGGCGTTCCCTAGCAAACCTGGGACTAGAAATTCATAAGCATAGGCTCCGAGTGTAGGCCTTGTATAAGCACATGATAAATGCTACGATTGAAATTGATATGGGCAGGTGCGCTTATACAGGCCAATACGGTAATGACTTCATCCTGTACAGTGATCAACATGCTCGTTACGTCTGATATATTTGGGTATGATAATAATCTGATAATACATTATTCCAAAGGCTGAAAACCGCTCAGTTCAGCACTAAGGATGTCAGTCGTGTCTGTGAAGCTCTGACAACAAATACCGGACTACAAAACCTGTTGTGAGTATCTGTGATTATCTATGATTACTGAATCACTAGGGAGCAGAGAGTTACTATACACCGCATATTGTACCATCAAGTATGATAACCACTACTATACTGTGTTTTTAAACTGAAGTATTTTTGGCCTAATGCACTGGCCGTTATCTGGGTGAATAGAGAAAACTAGACACAGAGGGCACCTCAGGGTGGTCTCAGTTATGTGCAGTGATGTAAAACATCTGCATTAACCCTGACTATAGTTGATGCTATGTCTGGATGAGTATTGACTATAATTAGCATAATGATATGGGTTTCAGCAAAGCCCTCCCGCCCTTTCCCGAGTAATTTCACATACTAATGTCCTGCCCCATAGCTAATATTGTCACCAATCAGGAGCCAGTTGGATGGCTGTGGCTACTGTTATGCCTACTATGCAAGGGCCACATTTATGGCAACCACCTGGGACCGCTTCTACTTATTCTTGTTTCAATCGGTACCATTACATAATGCAAATGTGAAAACATCGTAGTTACTCAGAAAACATCTTTAGCTATTGTTTGGTGTGTTCCACTTTGAAATCGTAAGGTAAAAAAAAACTTGATTTCATGATTTATTTCAAAATATTTATCTCGTGCCCATTTTCTCATAGTTACATTGGGCAGAAGAGAAACATGCCTTTCCATTGATACTTATATGGTCAAGCTAAGTTGTTTTTAAGAGCCACGGGTTTGACATTTGCTGCTTTGTAGAGGATATTGTTTAGTATATGTATTGGGGGTCTGCCAGGGGGTATCAGGCCGCTCCTGACCCGCCTGTCTCCCCATGTACCTGAGGGGGTAGCCGGGGAACCACTGGCCACGGCCCTGCCCCTGGCGAGGCCTGTAATTATGGGGTATAGGTACACAACATTGGCCCTAAAAGGCTAGATATCACAGTAAGGGTGGTAGGATTTATTCTGCTAATACAAAATGAATACACCCACAAAAATTACAAAGTCACATGTTGGGAAAATGCCTAGGAAAAAGGTTACAGCAATATTTCTAGCATGCCTAATGCCCGTAATTGACAGCTGTTGAGTCTCTGCACACTCAGAAAAGTCAGCGTCATTGTCGCTAAAACCACTCTCATGTGAAAGTCAGGCACTGCCTGACTCTCATGTGAGAGTGGTTTTAGCGACAATGACGCTGACTTTTTTGAGTGTGTGAAGGCCCGTAATTATGTTGGTAAGGGTACACAAAATCAGTCCTAAATGACTAAATATATAATGGTCTTGTGATAAGTCTAAATAATACAAAACATATACACGCCCAGGTGAGAGGACAAACGTTTAGAGCTTTATCTTAATCTTAAATCTTAATATCATAATTCAGTGTCTTATTTTGGGGCAGTGTCTTAAAATCAGGCAGTAATACTTTTAAGATAGTCTAAGTTAAGTCTTAAGATGGGATTAAGATAGTTTAAGATAGGATTGAAATAGAAGAAAATAGAAGAATAGAAGAAAAAGAATAAAGATAGGAGAAAAAGAAGAAAAAAAACATACTACATACTAGCTAGTAATAGTAATACTTTTAAGACAGTCTAAGACAAGTCTTAAGATGGGATTAAGATAGTTTAAGATAGGATTGAAATTCAGCTACTAAAAAAGTTAAGACAAGTAAGATTATCTTAATAGTCTGATTAAGATAATGCTCTAAACGTTTGTCCCCTCACTTTGGAGAGCTATCCCGTGCATGCATATGAGGGTGGCTTCTGGGAGAATAAAGCTGTGAATAGTGTGCATCGCTAGGTAATGGTCACACCTATTGTCTAGCTAGGGGGTCCATGTGACGGGTCTATTCAATGGGAGTTTTCCTCCAATCAACAACTGATCGATGGGCCATTTTATTGATGATTAATCTTAAACTCTGATGGTTCTAAACATGATATATAAAATATTAAAACATCTGTGACTTCCCGATGATATAGCGCATAAATATTAACAAAAATTATAGTGATAAAATAAAGTTCGAATTTCTCTGTGGTAATGCTCTTTGGCTGCCGTTGAAGTTCAATGGGGTATTGGAAATCCCGAGCCACCCCCCGGCCCCTCCCCTTTGGAAATTCTTTTAGGTTATTTTAATGATATTTTAATGGGTTAAACCAGATAAAATATGTATTCCTAAATAGATAAGGTAAATTTAACAATCCAAACTTTCTGTTCCTTGATATATTTAGCTTGTCCTGCAGCAGGTGGACCACAGAGAGCATTGATGCCTTCACCCTGTTCTTGAAAACTAACTGTTCCCTGCAGTCTCTGGCGTAAGTATCTATATCATCAGGACACTAAGTCAGAACAACATAGTGACTTCATTTTTTCATAGGGATAGGCTGATGTTTGAGTGGTTGAATCTTATTATTTAATGTACCTGGATAATTGTCATCCTGAAGCAAGGTGTAATTGGAGCATGATTATTTGGGGTTACCATGCTCACGGGAACATCCTTACATGTGCATGCTGCCACCTAAAGCATCGGATGCAAGCTTGCATGTGGGTACTCATCCCAAATAGAATTAAATAATTCACAAACAAAATTATCAGTTTACTGGATACTAGTACTTGTATCCAGTATGGCAGGCTTGGGTTTATAACAAGGATTCCCCAAAGAATAAACTGCTGCTGACTGATTGTCTTCCTCCATGCACTGTGTAGTCTCAGTTCACAGACCTGATCTAGCTCATATTGATGTCTGGTTTAATGGTGTGTAGGAGGAATATTAACATAAAAAGAGAGGGCACATTGGTGATCATCTACATGTAATCTACAACCCAGATGTGGCAAAGAATTCTAAAAACTATTTCCAATATGAAGCTGATTGTTAGCAATGTATAGGAATTACATATTGAAGTAGTTTAGAGGGAGTCGCATCAAAACTCTGCATTCCGATTTCATTTTATTAACATCATATATATGTACATTGGGCTGAATATGTAAAATGGTGTTTATCCAAACAGTCTGCGTGATGCCCAACTCTCCCCCCAGCAGCTGGTGAACCTGCTCTCAGCCCTACAAAGAAGCAGCACCTTTAGATGGCTTGAGTAAGTAATATGTCTAATAAGTTATAACATGGCTTTGTGTGTGTGTTATTCCCATGCAGTCAGTTGCAAATATAGACATACACTCCATTAAAGCTGAAGAGTGTAGACTTACCAATATGGACAGCAAAACACAGTGTTAAAAATGTTAAAAGTCAAACTTTAATCTCATTTACATTTCTGAGTGTAATTCAACAGTTGTTGCTAGTTGTAATAAAGGGTATGTACTTAAAGAACTTCAAATGTGTGTATTTCATTACCACAACCTCCCATAACAGGCATTCATGTAAGTTTGTACATTGTGGAATTGCTGGATGCTGATTCAGTGTCAGTTAATATGTTATCTACATGTGTGTTATTAGGAGGTCATGTTAGATGCATTGTGTGTGTCATTCTGCTGGTAACTGAGCACCTTCTTGTATCCTGTATCAGCCTCAATGCCTGCACCTTGGGGGATGAGAGTGTGGCTGCAGTCACTCACTGCCTGCAGCTAAACCAGACGCTGCAAGTCATTCAGTGAGTATACATTGTGTATGATAATACCTAAACTACTTGTTATGTCACATTCATATTATAAGTGCAACCGTGCCCAGATCTTGAAGTTGTGATCAATGCGAGGGAATTTCTCCCTTGTATGGTTTAATTAAGTGTTTTGTGTTAGTGTAGAATCTCTGAGATTACACCTGATGAAACATTCCTAAAAGATAACAAACAACAGACCTCCACTAAACATTATCAACCACTACCAAGCACTGTGTGACCATACCTAATACATTGCGTGACACACACACAAAAAAAAAAACAAATCACTTTAAAAAAATACCATCATAAGTAGGGCATAGGTCTAGTGGCTACCATGGCCTGTTTTTTTAATCTACATCTAATGGCAAATTGTAGCTTGTGTGAATATGTGTGAATATGTACCATTTCTTGTCCTATGGTGCATGCTGTCATATTGTGCCAATCAATTACATAGAACGACAGTCACACAAGGTGCACCTTCCTGAAACTAACTCAAACTAATTTGCTAGACAATGGTATCTGCTGCTGCAGGACATGGACTGACAGGTTAAAGTACTCTCAGGCCCAGGCAGTGTAAAAGCGCAACAGACAAGACAGACAAGACAGTAAGTCTCTGTTTGTGTGCAAGTTGCACTCTCCAAGCAGAGTGCTTACTTTTAAAACCTATTTGACAAGTATGCAGCTCTGCGCTAGCCTCTGTGAGCAGCTCTGTGTAGATCTACTTTTCCAATCCTCTCCGAAGCAGAGTGGCTTGGGACCACCAATTCAAGTATGGAGTGAAACTCCGATCACATAGAAAATGCTATATAACAGAAGGCTATGAATTTTGTGGTAATTACCACATAGGACCTATATATACACACAACCCATGTCAGGGTGCCTTTACCCGATAACAAATCACCTAGAATCACAGGGGGCATTTAAATCAACTTTCTATTGAGTGTGCAGGGGGGGGGGGGGGACCACAACCAGCTTTAGCCATTTCCCCTTTATACTAGCCGTTTCTGGCATGGCCATTTTAGGGAGGAAATACTTCGGCTAAGCCTCTGCTCATGCACACTGCGGGGTATACAAAAGGGCTGTCATTTTTTACTAGCTGGGGTGGGGGGGGGGGGCACTCCTTTAGGATTTGGAGAAATGGCTCCCCATAAATTCACATGTGCCGGTGAAATCACATGGAGTATTTATTTGAACCTATTCGTTTTTGTCCGCATCCTCCCAGCTTAGAGCCTGTTTTTCCTGTGCCCCTTTAGCTCTACTTACAACCCCAAACTGGATATATATATATAACCTAGTGAAACGTTTGCCCATATACCGTTAATATGGTAAATTCCTGTGAATAACCCGTGGGTTATACACAAACTAAACCTTTAGTGCGGGTTATACAATATTCTCAAAGTCTAGGGGCGGGTAAGACGAGGGTTTTTGAAAGAATAGGATAGTGCTAAAATCACAATTCTCAGGTGCAGGTTATAAGATTCTCCCTAAGTCGGGGTGTGAGTTATACGCGAGGTGCGGGTTATACACAGGGATTCATGGTAATGTTCTATGTAAATATGTATATGTTTATTAAGTAATACTGTAAATGTAGATATTTTCGTGCTGTACATATTTTTCGCGATTTTTAAATAGCTGCGAAAATATGTACAGAGCGAATATTTATACAGTATTGAATCAAATGGCCAAGTCTTCGGAATTTGCAAATTTTAGTACCAGCAAAAATAATGTGAACAAAAAAAATAGATCTACTGAATAACTCTATAGATAGTTAAGAGAGTGTTCATGGTTTAACAATATGATGGGGGGTGACAAGTTTTCTTGTAAATGCAGGGAAATTCGTCTACCCCCCCCCCCCTAAGTATAGGCAAAAAGTTTTTCCTTTCAGCTTAAAATGCTGCATCTAGTGGGACTCGAAACCTTGTGTTGCCAAGCATCTAGCATAAAAAGCTACACCATAACAGGTCGGCCAGGGATATGTGTAACATCATAAAACATCTACTGTTTGGGCACCCGTATCTTACTTTATTTTCATGATTATGAAATCATTTGGTCAATAGAATAATGATGGTATATTGTATTCAACGTAATAACCCCCCTGCTCCTAATAAGCGCCCATGTTTTTTAGGACATTTGCAAACTAGAACAAAGGATCAAATCTCACAATAAAATATCCTTGATGGGCGATAAGAGGAAATTCAGAGGGTGCCATGAGGACAGATAGAGTCTGTTACAGTCTATTTTGAATGGGTTGAATTATAGTGTGCACTCCAAAAGTCTTAAATTGAGCAGAAAACTGATAATTACCTGAATTCTTAGCTGCATTCTGGTGAATAATGTCTAATAATGTAGGTGGGGCAGGAAATATAGCTATGTTAAACATTCTGGTTCATTTTTAACCAAATTGATTTTTGAGCCTTAATCATCGAACCAATTCACTTTAAGTACTAAAATGTCATAAAAATAATCTCATAAGTGCCCAGGGCACTCATTACGTCGAATACGGTATTATTCTTAAAGTTTGACTTTATAAAAAAATTATTGGCAAGAATTAGGTCTACATGCAGAGTCTTTCAAACAAATGCCAAGGTGTCCAATGATGTGGTGTAGTTACTTTACAATCATTGGGGTTCAGCCTACATGGATAGGATTCATGTACCAACGCCTAGACCACGGTGCCTGAACATAACATATGATATGGAGAACATGTATCTATAACCCAAACCTCCCGATTGAATATGTTCATATATAATGGATATTTTTGTGCACTTACATTGAATAGGCTATGTTGGATTTACTCATGGATTCTGATCCCCTATTTGTTGTGACCATATATTATGGGTATGGTGGCTGTTTTATACAAAATACCACAGCTCTGCGCAGGTTTTCCCTTTCAAATATCTGGTCACATAAGATAATATCATAATCTTTTTTTTTCACAAAACTGTTTTTTTTTTCATGCACCAAGGGGTCCAAATATAATGTAGGAGTATGCTTAAAATATTGTGTGTCCATGTACCGTAGTGGCTGGGCCATACATCAGAAATATTGAGGCAGGTAAATATATATAGTAAATGTATAGTAGAGGGGCAAACTTGTATAATCATATAGCATGGCTTCACGCCTAACACCCTTTTCCCCTCAAGAAGCAGACCCTCTTCAAGCTCTTGTCATGAATAAGGGCATTTCTTTCATTAATATTATGTTATAAATATTGAAGAAAACATCCATTTACAGCTACCTGATAGGTCATTTTAATGGTTTCTTGGGCCAGGAAACATGATAGTATATCTTGAGACTCCTGAAATTTCTACATTACTCATTGTCAAAGAAAATAGTTCTGTGGTAACAGGCTATATATGGTGTATTAGAAAACATCCATATCTACAGCCTGGTAAACAGTTGTATGGGTCAAGGGTGATTATTTTATGTTTTAATGCTTTCTGAAAAGGGTGTTAGGCGTAAACCTACAACACTGACCGAGAGGGTTAAAGTTCAAATGTGTTATTACACTGCCTACTACTGCTCACCAAGAACTGGGTGGTACCAATATAGCACACATCACGCCCCCCCCCCCCCCCCGACACACATATACGTAACGATGTGTGTCCAGGGGGGGGGGTGTTGGAGTATAGGGCACCAACATTTAGAGAATAGAAAACGATATAACGTCAGTATAGGCATACAGAGGGATGAGAGGTGAAGCATGAGTTTTAAATTGTCTTTACCAAACATTTCTTACACTTTCCCATGGGCTTGTTTATGTTTCCTGTGGGTTTGTTAATGTTTTACGTGGGCTTGTTTACTTTTCAATGCTGCAGTCAGAATATTTCAGGGCATAGGGAAATGTACAACGTCAGACACTAATTGGCACTCTGAGACTGGTGCATGCTCAGCGTGAGGCTATAGCAGAGGTTAGAGTAACTGTTGTAGATTGCACCTAATAATAGAACAGTGGGGGGGGGGGGCAAACAAAAGCCACTTGGGTGAATTTTACAGGGTATATGAACCATATCTCACAAAAATAGAGGTCACATAAATACATTGTAAATTGTTATAATATAAATATGTATTTCGGTTCTCTCTTATATTCAGGTTAGTCCGTGTGGGCCCTGTGGACCTGCTGACCAGCCTTCGGCTGTGTTAGTTTTAAAACTATATCATATCTCTTATATATCATATGTATAACTATAGCAAAACCTGCAGACTAAACTATGACTCAGGTAAGAACATGTAATAAAGGTTGGGGGCCATTCAAATATTACGTAACAGCATAGGGGGGGAGGGGGGGTCATGAAGTTTGTTACAAAGTGTTACAGGGGGGAGGGGGGGGGGGTCTAGCAAAGTGTTACATAACAATTCTCAAAAAATATATATACAAGAAAGAAATCTCTAATTAGGAAAATGCACCACCATCTAACAGCCAGGTCTCAGCAACATTATGTTTCTCTCACCTTATCCCTGTTATATTGTATACAACATTTTGGCCCTCCCCCCCCTACCTGCCCTGCCTAAAAAAGGTATTGATTTTGTGAAATGGACTCATCTCCTGACCTAGATCCGATCTTGGAACACTGGACAGGGTAGAGGATGCACATCCTCAGGTCTCCCCTAATATAATAATAAGGATATTAATAAACCAGTAATCATAGATCACTAGATTACAACTTTTTTGCACTAAGGGAATGGTCATTTTTTAACAACAGAGGGGGATCCGTGGATTGTCGCGCGAGCGGGTCAGAATTTTTTTGGTTCCCCCCTCCACAAGAGGGGTCGAAAATTTTTCAGTCCCTCCCTCCAGGCAGGTTGAAATTGAGCGCGGCCGACCCCTCCCAGTGGGCACAAAACCTTGATTCAACGTTGGCAACTGGTTGATATAGGGTTACAGGGTAGATCAACATGTTTTCAACATTGATGCAATGTTACTATTTCAACGTTGTCAACCAACTCCTGTTTCAACATTGATGCAATGTTTGGATATCAACCTTGAATCAATCATGTGTTTCCCACCTTTCCCACTAGGTGCCTTCACAACCTACTCCTTAGCAAATCCATCTACATGCTACATCTATTTTCCCTGATTGTAAGCTCTTATTTTCTCATCAATGTATACAATTGATCAAAATCTCATTTATTTTCATTGACAACTATGGTGTGTGCATTTGGTTGACATTTGGAATTAAATGACACAAATAAATGCATGGTTTCAGTAAGACACCCTTTATGTTGCTAAGAATAATACATAAAACCTCAGTCCTGACCAGGCTAGTTTGAAATGGATATAAATGCCTCTTAGTGTGATCACCAGAGGTCATTCATGTACCCCTGCCGTAGATGGTGCTAGAATTAGCATTTAATCTAGGAGATATAAGGGGAGGATGTTGTATTGAAAATATATAAATTGCAAGGAATGTGTCTTCATAAGAATACTGCATTTAGGTTGAAAACATGACTATATTCTTAATCTCAAATTATCCATCAGCAGTCAACATTAAATCAATGTAAATCATCATTTATTATATTTATTCGTTGTTGATTCACAATTGCCATATCAATGTTGAATCGCTGATGAATGATCAACGTTGATGACCTCATCAATATCAACTAAATGACAACCCTGTATCAACTGTTGATATCATGT
>OX381717.1:30242536-30440536 GCA_947462335.1 Harmothoe impar
ATCCACATACACACCACCAAGGTACAGTTATGTTTTAGTCACTTTATTTATCCGAGACTAGTCTAGTCACCCCCCTTCATGGTGGACAAGGGAATCTGCCTCTCTCTAAATTAACCATGACTTTGTACAGCACTAGCGTACCCTGGTGGTAGAGGCTTGAACCAGGTGGTCTAGGTAGTCAGATGCTCAGGCTCAAGGTTGGCCTCTCTATGCAGTTTACCTTGGTGGGTCCTTTTAGTTTACTTTTTTTTGTATACATAATTTAGTGTAGGGGCACGAATAATACGTGTACATATAGGTCCGTGGAGTCAGAGCTGGAAGTGCCTCCAGCGGACACTAGGTGGCAGCACCTACGCCATGTCCTTTCGGTTATCCGGTAGCGGAGCCAGGCAGGGCACTCCAGACGGCGCTACGGAGGAGTGCCACGTCGACACTGCTTGGTCAGCGCTCAGGGTATATAAGAGGCCGAGGTTGACTACCTCAGGGAGTTCGTCCCAGGACGAGCTCTGACCCACACCTTTCGTACCTTCGCTTTGATAGGGGCACCTACACCCCTCCCACATTATGGCTCCTGCACCAGCCATGCTGGCTCAGGACCTGACTGTCCGGTATTGCTAACTTCGAACTATCGATAGAATCCTGTGTGTCTTCGAATGGTTAAAAGACCAAGTGAACCGAGTAGAAACCTTCGTGTACTTTTGAGGCTGTGATCGAATAAAACCTGTTGCATTCAAACGGAATTTGGAACCTGTGTTCGCGTTATACGTATACGAAACCCCTACATTGGTGCCGTGACCAGTTCGGGTGAAACACAGAATAGCACAGTCGGTTCGGGTGAACATGGCTGAACAGGCAAAGGGTGGAGCTTCCCTTCACCCTATTTCGAGTCCTGATCCGGAGGTGGTAGCAGCCCTTGAGAAACACTATGGGCCAAGCCGTTCGAGTTCGACACCAGAACCAAGGAGAGGCAATCCTGATTCTATTCGAAAGGATCTGGGGTCAAACCTGGAGGATTCTTTGTTCGAGACTGGTGGTTCGAAGAGGCACATTGCTCCTATGCCAACACAGGGCATGAGCATGCTGCATGCTGAACGACACCAACGGCAAGAGGTGACACGTCGTCACTTCGCCGAAGAGAAGAATCGATTCGACGAAGCAAGGATTGCAGAGATGGACAGAATGAATGCGGAATTTGAAGCCTTGAGTCATCGGTTAGTACAGCTCCGAAACAAGAATGAAGAGTTGGACGGGGCAACAATGGAGAAGCAGAACCGCTTAGACACAACAAAGGCGGAACTGGAACATATGGAAGACCAGTTCTCTCATCAGCAGAATGTCTTGCGGCGACGAACTGAGGTTCTTGAACAGTGTCAGGATAAGACCGTACAAGAATCGGACGAGCTCCATGACACGATACGAGAGGCAACCAAAGCGATGATGGAAGAAAAGGATCGTCTGGTCCAGGAACTGAAAGATTTACAGTTGAAACGAGAGAAGGAGTCAACTCGAAGTGGCTATTCGGGTTTCGATCATGTCAATGGTGGCATCTACAACTCGACGTCTGGTGGGGGTGGTGCTACTACCTCATCCGGAGGGAGACCGAAGCGGGTGACCATTGATGCAGGTGATTCGGATGAGAGGTCGTCACGACGTGAACAACGCCCAACGTCATAGGATGATGACTATTCGAATCCCCCCAGCCGGTCGAGCTCTCGAGAGAGAGACCAAGCCGTTTCGGTTCGAATGATAGATCTTCGAGATCTGATCCGAACGAGCATTCGAGTGGCCCCACAAGGAGGTCAGGGAGATCTCCTACAAATGCAGGTAGAGGAGTCTGTCGACGCAAATCAATGTCCCCCAGGATGAAGTTGATTTACGATTCGAACCCCTGCATTGCTGAGATGGGAGTTGACTGTGTTAGCAGACAGGCTGATAATGCTGATATCGTTGATTGGAGCATTGAGCAGTCTCTTCTGTTGCACAGAGACAACCACAATGCTGCCAGACGCACTGCAAGCACTCCGGTTCCGTTCACAGGCAGGCAGCCATGGCAGGACTGGTTTGCAGACTTCATGGACGATATGAGGTACAATCCGTGGTCAGAGCAGGAATCGCTGGACGAGCTTCTTCGGGCATTGAGAAATCGCCCCGGCAAGCTAGCTGTTTCGAGATGGAGAACGATGCATGGTGCCGGATCATTTACCCAATTGGTGGAATGTGCCAGTTACCTGATCGGTAATGTGGGTAATAAGGATCCGCTTCGGTTGTTTCGAAAGAGGACCCAGAAGCCAAATGAGTCTCATCATGTATTTGGTCTAGAATTGCAGGCTCTCTTGCAAAGGGCTAGACCACGATGGCAGTTAGATGACCCACAGTTCCTAGATGATTTGTTCTCGCAATTCATTGAGGGATTAAGGGATTCTGATGAACGGATCGCAGCATGTGATAGTTGGAAAGCTGGAACTTCTCTTACTGATTTGTTCATGGCCATAGAAGACTATGACAGAAAACGGCATCTGCCATCTTCGAGAGTACTTTCGAGAACTTCCAGTATGGTACAAGACCCACCAGCCTCTGATACAGAGGAAGGTGATTCTGGAAGGGAGGAGGAGATTGGCGCAGTTGCTCAAAAGAACAGCGGCAAATCTTATTCCAATTCCAATTCGAAGCACTATCCGAAGGCTGACAGGAAAACACCTCCTGTGACCCCCGGAGCTACCAGCGCACCTTCGACTACATCCTCAACTCCCAGTTCTATGGAAGAACTCTTGTTACGGTTGACTGACTTAATGTCTGGAAACCAGCAATCAGCAGGGAGGAATTCGAAGCCAAGAGTGGATAAGACCACCAGGAAGCGTTACAGGTGTCAGGCCCTGGGACACTTTGCAGCAGAATGCCCAGCCGAGAAGCCGGTACCAAAGCCTGAAGAGAAGAAAACGGAAAACTAGAGGGGGTTGCTCGGGATGGCAATGTAGTAACCCCTAAGGTGAATGTAGGCCAGCTTATCACCAGCGGTGCAAGCGATGAAGTCTGAGGTACAGAAGAGATTGGAAGCTTAGGAGAGGGGCCTGATCAGTCCCTTCTAAGTATGTCCAATGAACCCAGAAAAGTAGACATCCGAGAAGGAAGTACTGGGGAAGCGGGGAATTGGATACAGGAGCTGGAAGTAGTCAGCAGTGCCCGATTGTCCCTGGATCATCCCTGTTTGAAACACTTGAAACGGCGGGGAGTAGATCTTGGTGTCACCAAGGATTTCGAACGCTTCACCGTCAACCCATCACCAGTGGATGGGAAGAGGTGGTATTTGACTGTAGCAGTGAAGGGAAGGTCTGCGGAATTTCTAGTGGATACTGGGGCTAGTCACTCCATGATCTCCAAGCGATTCCATGACCTTGTAGCCGATGAACCAGATAACTTCACAAAGAGGGTAAAAGCTCATTCGGCCGACAGTAGCTGCATGCAGACGTTTGGTAAAGCGTTTTTCGAAGTCAATATAGGTGGACAGGATTATCTCCTGTCGCCTACTATTGCTGATCTGAGTGATGATGGCATCATTGGATTAGATTTCGCTGCGTTGTACGGGGCAATGTTGGAACCTTGTAGGGGGATGTTGAAGATAGAACATCCGTACAAGGTGGCCGTGCAATGCGTGTTGAGGAAGGTATCTTCTGTAGCCTCGGTGGTACAGACGGTTAAGATACCCCCAGGACAGACATGTGATGTACTGTTTTCGAGTGACAATATCTTCCGAGATCAGATGGCGGTGGTTGAACCCGATGTGGTGAGACTCGCATCCATTGGACTCGAGAGTGCAGATACTTTCGTAGGCAGCGGCAGCAGGAATTTGATTCATATTTCGAATCCTGGAGGTGAAGTCCGTTATCTGATGAAAGGTACTCCCGTGGGACAGGTGATCGTTGCACAGGCAAGCACCAGTATACTCTCAGAAGATACCAAACCGAACCTTGAAGGGATGTTCGATTTGCGTCCAGAACTCCAGAAGTTGGTGGACGATTCAAGCCTGGTGACGGGGGAACAGAAAGATCAGTTGAGGCGGGTATTGATGGAATATGATGCAGCCTTCGGGGAGCCCACTGGTTTGGGACGAACTGATATGGTGCTACATTCCATTAATACAGATGAAGCTGTACCTTTCAAAATCCCTTATAGACGCCTACCTTTGAAGAAGAAATTGATGGCCGAGAAGGAAATCGCTGATCAGTTATGTTTGAACTTTATTCCTGGAAAAGATCATGTCCTGTTTACCCTGTAATTTCCAAATCATAAATCCAAGATATGCATTATAACCACACCATCAATACCTTTACAATGATACCTTTTGAGTCCCAATACTCTTAAAAATAACTTCAGACTGAGCATTCAAAGAAATCTTATGTTCACACTTCCCAGTAAAAAAAAGATCACACTTTACACTCCTGCGGCCCTCAGAACGGCACACGGGAGATAGGTCAGTGGCTTATTTTAGGGGCCATAGACATTTTCATAGAAAGTTAATATAACTATGTAAAAAGAAACAATATTCTGCATATATGCTCTAATCACGAGGAACCATGTTATTTTGTCAAAGGAATTGTTTCCAGTGTCCCCCATGTATGATTTATTAAGTATACATGCCCCTAGTAGGACCTCCGAAAGTCCTACTAAATAGCCTGCTGGAAACGCTCGTTTACCTGTCAGTGAATTCTCTCCAGCCAAGGATAAATAACTTATTACTTAATCCAGTTGACTAAAACAGGAACAGATATGCCCTTTTCATAGCCCTCAAGCGATTTTACTCTGCTTCATTGCAAAGAGCCAAAAAATGATACCCAGTGTATTGCACTCTGGTGCTGAGCGCATGACCGTGACACAGACCAGAAGTCCATATCCTTAGCACAACCATAGCGTACTGATGTGGGGTGTAAAAACGGCCCTCCAAACGCAAGTGCTTTTTGTCAGGGGACCCCCAGAACGTACTGATGTGGGGTGTTAAAATGGCCCTCAAAATGCCAGTGCTTTTTGCCAGGGGGCCCCCAGAGTGTAATGATGTGGGGTCTAAAAAGGGCCCTCCAAATGCCAGGAATTTGGATGGATGATGGCCTCAAATGCCACTGGTTTTCACACATTTCAAGGATTTCAATGCAATATATAATGCCTAGATTACACTAGATTGTTCATATTTCTTTTATAATGTTAATGTATGATAAATGGTTTTATGACTACTGCCTTTATATACTTCATAATTTGATGCTTTATTAGTAGTAATTAACCTTGAAAATCGATTATATCCTAATTTTGCAATATTTGAAATAACATGTTAAATATAGTAGTTCATCTTGTGATTGTATTATACCTTAATCTAAATTATTTTGAGTTGTCAGTATGGTTAAATGCTTCTAGTTGAGCATCATCTAAAGATTTCATCAGTTATACCATATGATATCATGAATTTCATGCTAATTAGCAGTTTTTCCAAATACACATTATCAGGACTTGGCACTTCTGCCTGTGATATGCACAGGATAGCATTAAAACGTTTTGATACGTTTTTTATCTATTTTGCTCTTATACTACAACTTGAAAATATAACGTTTTAGAACGTTATGGCAGTGGAGGATCTATTGTGCTCTTATGCTCCCCTCCCCTTCCCTCCTCTCCTCGATCCCCACTTTCCCCTCTCCTCACTCTCCCCCGTCTCCCCCAATCTCCCCTCTCCTTGTTCCCCTCCCTCCCCGATCCTCTCTCTCCCCGATCCCCTCTCCCCCTCTCCCCCCTCTCCCCGATCCCCCCTCTCCCTGATCCCCCCTCTCCCTGATACCCCATCTCCCTGATACCCCCTCTCCCTGATACCCCCCCTCCATGCACTCCCCAATCCCACCTTTCCCCTCTCCCCTTGCTCCCCTCTCCCCCCGATCCCTGATCCCCGTTCCCCCCACTCTGTCTGCTCCCTGATCCCCCCTTTCCCCTCTCTCCCTGATCTTCCCTGTCCCCGATCCCACCACTCTGTCCACTCCCCGATCCCCCCTTTCCCCGATCCCTCCTTTCCCTTATCCCCCCTTTCCCCAATCCCCCCTTTCCCCGCTCCCCCTGCTCCCCGATCCCCCTGCTCCCCGATCCCCCCGCTCCCTGATCGCCCCACTTCCCGCTCTCCTTTTTCACGTTCTCCAAAAGCCCAGGCCCGCTCTCCCCATCCCTGATCCCGTTTTCTCTTGGTACTTATGAATTGTACTGCTACCTATTTGATTCGATTGGTACCAATTGGATTTTATTTGTACCTATTTTCCTGTTCTCCCTTTTCCCATTCTCTGCTCTCCCTGCTCCTGATCCCCCGCCCCCGAGGGAGAAACTGAGAACGGGAGAAACAGAGAACGGGAGAAACGGAGAACGGGAGAAACGGAGAACGGGAGAAACGGAGAACGGGAGAAACGGAGAACGGGAGAAACGGAGAACGGGAGAAACGGAGAACGGGAGAAACGGAGAATGGGATAAACAGAGGAAGGGAGAACAGGAGAAAGGGAAAACGGGAGAAAGGGATAAACGGAGAACGGGATGAACGGTGAACCCTATAAATGACGAACGGGATAAACGGTGAACGCTATAAACGACGACTGGGATAAACTGATAACGGGATAAATGGTAAAGGGAGAACAGGATAAACGGAGAACGGGATAAACAGAGAACGGGATGAACAGAGAAAGGGAGAACGGTGAAAGGGATAAACGGTGAACGCTATAAACAACAAACAGGATAAACGGATAACGGGATAAACGGATAAACGGATAAACTGAGAACGGGAGAAACGGAGAACGGGAGAAACGGAGAACGGGAGAAACGGAGAACGGGAGAAACGGAGAACGGGAGAAACGGAGAACGGGAGAAACGGAGAACGGGAGAAACGGAGAACGGGAGAAACGGAGAACGGGAGAAACGGAGAACGGGAGAAACGGAGAACGGGAGAAACGGAGAACGGGAGAAACGGAGAACGGGAGGAACGGAGAACGGGATGAACGGGGAAAGGGAGAACGGGATAAACTGAGAACAGGATAAAAGGGGAACGGGATAAACAGAGAACAGGATAAACGGAGAAAGGGAAAACAGGAGAAAGGGGGAACAGGAGAAAGGGAGAACGGGATAAACGGAGAACGGGATAAACGGTGAAAGCTATAAATGACAAACGGGATAAATGGAGAACGGGATAAACGGAGAACGGGAGAAAAGGAGAACGGGAGACACGAGAACGGGAAAAACGGAGAACGGGAGAAACGGAGAACGGGAGAAACGGAAAACGGGATAAATGGAGAATGGGAGAAACAGAGAACGGGATAATCAGAGAACGGGAGAAACGGAGAATGGGAGAAAGGGAGAAGGAGATAAAGGGAGAATGGGATAAACGGAGAAGGGGATAAATGGAGAAGGGGATAAACGGAGAATGGGATAAAGGGCGAACGGGATAATGGGCCAAAGGGATAACGGGCAAATGGGATTACGGGCGAATGTGATTAAGGGAGAACGGGATAAAGGGAGAACGGGATAAAGGGAGAACAGGATAAAGGGAGAATGGGATAAAGGGAGAACAGGATAAAGAGAGAACAGGAGAATGGAAGAAGGGGATAAACGGAGAAGGGGATAAATGGAGAAGGGGCTAAACGGGATAAACTGAGAACGGGATCAACGGTGAACGCTATAAAAGGTGAACGGGATAAAGGGCGAACGGAAGAAATGGAGAACGGGAGAAAGGGAGAACGGGAGAACGGGACAAACGGAAAGCGGAGAAGGGGATGAATGGATTAAGAGTGAACGGGATAAAAGGAGAAGGGGATGAACGGAGAAGGGGATGAACGGAAAACAGGAGATAGGCAAGGTCACATGACCTTAGAAACGTTTGTACCAATATCAATAGTTATTTACATTTTGACTTTTCACTACATGTCTGTAATATGAATACGGGATAAACGGAGAACGGAATAAACAGAATACGGGATAAATGGAGAAAGTGATAAATGGAGAAAGAGAAAACAGGAGAAAGGGAGAACGGGAGAAAGAGATAAACGGAGAACGGGATAAACCGTGAACGGGATAAACGGTGAACGCTATAAACGACAAACGGATAACTGGATAAACGATAAACGGATAACAGGATAAACGGGGAAAGGGAGAACGGGATAAACGGAGAACGGGATAAACGGAGAACAGGATAAACGGAGAACGGGATAAACGGAGAACGGGATAAACGGAGAACGGGATAAACAGAGACCGGGATAAACGGAGAACGGGATAAACGGAGAACGGGATAAACGGAGAACGGGATAAACGGAGAACGGGATAAACGGAGACCGGGATAAACGGAGAACGGGATAAACGGAGAACGGGAGAAAGGGAGAACGGGAGAAAGGGAGAACAGGAGAAAGGGAGAACAGGAGAAACAGAGAACAGGATAAATGGAGAACGGGAGAAACGGGGCATGGGATAATCAGAGAACGGGAGAAACGGAGAACGGGAGAAACAGAGAACGGGAGAAACGGAGAACGGGAGAAACGGAGAACGGGAGAAACGGAGAACGGGAGAAACAGAGAACGGGATAACGGGAGAAATGGAGAACGGGTTAAAGGGAAAAGGGGAAAATGGAAAAGGGAAAATGAGAGGCGGGGAGAGCGGAGAATGGGAAATTCAATATAGAGCAAAGGCAAAGGCATAGACACGTAGCACACGCCACCCCGACACGGCGAAACTGCAACGAATATGGTGTTGCTGCTGACGCTCCGATCGACTCGCTTTTCGGCCGAGATGTAAAACAGTGGTTACGCGCTGCCGGGCGCTAACGCTCACAGCCAACTGCTCACCCCCAGCCACCTGCTTTCCCACAGCCACCTGCTCACCTACAGCCATCACCTGGAATTCGATTATATATGACTTCCAATATATGAAAGTAGGGTAGCTTCTTCTGGCGATTACGATTCTGCTGTCAGAAATGAGAAATAACGTACTGTACTCAAATTAGATAATTCATTCTAATGACAAAAGCGGTATACGTGAGGCTTGTGGTGGCAAAGTCGCCCTACTGCTATGGTTAATTGTACATAAGGTTGTAGGCGGCTATATGTTCTAAAATGTTTTGTTTCAGCAACTGTGCCGCCATGGTTGGAACCTATATATATCAGACCAATTAATGTACACCCTACAGAAGTGCCAAAACGTTCTTAAACGTTTTGTCTTGGCAACTGTGCCGCCATAGTTGGTTTATGTGTATTTAGAACCTATATCAGACTAGTTAATGTACACCCTACAGAAGTGCCAAAACGTTCTAAAACGTTTTTGTCTTGGCAACTGTGCCGCCAGAGTGGGTTTATGTGTATTTGGAACCTATATCAGACCAGATAATGTATATTCTACAGACATGCCAAAACGTTCTGAAACGTTTTGCTTTTACAAGTAGAACTACCAGAGTGTACTAATGTGTATTTGGAACATATTTTGGACCAAATTTTGTTTATCTACTATGTTTCATAACAGAAGTGCCAAAACGTTCTAAAACGTTTTGGTTTTCCAGCTAGAGCTTTCAGAGTGTACCAATGAGTATTAGCCATGGGCATTTAAATTAAATAAAGAGGAAAATCAGTCCTTGAATACACATCATTACGTTCTGGGAGCCAAAAACTTGAAAAATCCATTACACATAATACGTTCTGGGGGTCCCCTGACAGAAAGCACTGGCATTTGGAGGGCCCTTTTTACACCCCACATCAGTACGTTCTGGGGGTCCCCTGACAGAAAGCACTGGCGTTTGCAGGGCCCTTTTTAGACCCCACATCAGTATGTTATGGCTGTCCCACTACAGAAAGCACTGGTGCTCCTAAGGATATGCTGGTTATTTCATGCATATGGCTTTCGAAAACTTCATACCCCTTCCTCACTAGAAGGGGACACCAGATAGAGAATATTGGGGGGGGGACAGGATCCGGAGGGCCAACAACCCCCCTGCCTCTAGCAATATCAATATATTGCCCATTCTGACCTAAGACTGACACTGACCAACATGCAGTGCAAGTCTACCCCCATACCAATACTATCCCTTACAGGAGGTCTTGGTTTATTTTTATATGCAAAGTTCTTTGCATCCTAAAATGCTACTGATGAGTCAATTGACGAAACTGAAAAGCTACAGTTACTTAAAAAATAGGCTAGAACAACTCTGACATATTCAACAGTGTATTCATAGATATCTTATTATATTTGTTATATGGGGTCTCATATTTTTTTCATTGACAAATTTGTGCCCGTTAGTTATTTTCTAATATCATATTTTCGTCGTTGTGTGGAACCTTTCCTATTTTGGATGATATGTGTTTTCCAACAGACGTAGTACACAAAAATATGTACTTTACCGTGTACCCTGCTCATTTTGGGCACATTTTGGGTACAAATTAGCGGGTACAAATTAGTGGGCACCAATATTAACGAGCATAAAATATTGTAGCGTCCGCCGTAATTAGGAAGGAGACAGAACTTGTTAAGTACAGTTGCTTCATTGTCCTGGCTCTCCTTGGCCACACCAGCTAAGTCTTTGTCTGAGATCCTCTCTGCTTCCAGCGTCAAACCAGACTGACTAAATCCTTCGTCCCCCCTTCTTTATATAGCTTGATGACATTTCTCCGACGCCGGAGACGTTCTGTCCTGGGCGCTGCCGAACTTCGCCGACGCCCCCGTCTGTGAACCCGCAGCCCCCCCCTCCGTCGGCTCTACAATATATTATGTCCGTTAATATATTTAATCATCTTGCAACACCATCATATCATGCCTGTTAGCATGCCCTCAAAAACATGCCCACTATTATAATATTTCCTATATTAACGGGCATGTATTATGTAACAGACCCCTAGGGTCTGTTACATGATATGTACTCGTTAATCAATGGATTTCAATAATAACGGGTACATTCCTACGGGTATGCTAATGGGTACAAAGGGATGCCCGTTGGTTTAAAAAAATGAGTCATGGTCATCAATTTATACCCATCAATGATACCCATATTGGGCAGGGTACATGGTAAAATACACAAATTTGTGTAAAACGTAACAATTTTGTAGGAACACATATCAACGAAAATAGGAAAGGTTGCATACCACAAAGAAAATATCCTATAACTGAATAATTAAAGAGCACCAATTTTTCAATGAAAATGATATAGGGCCCCATAAAACAAATAGAATAAATTATCCGCAATCACCAACTGCTTTCTATCATATAATTTGTGAGTATGGCTGTACGGTCACTATATCTTGTTCATCATTTTCCTATGAAAAGACATTGTATGTTTATAAATTTCACCAAAGATGTGTATACACACCTTTATATATATATACTTATTCAAATTTAGTTAAAAATAGGGGTATCATATGTTTTAGAAACAGTTAAACGTGTGATAGACACATGTATAACTTTGACCTATGCAACATGATATACATAATATCAAAGGGTATGATTATTTATTAACGACCACCTTCTTGTGGGCATGGTAACACTGCACAACTTCATATAGAAAACACAGATCATACCCTTTTGCCTTAACAGCCACCAATATCTAACAGGTATGGTTATTTACAGCCTTGCAACACTGAACTACATTTATCCCATTTTTCATACCAGTTAATCAATTATGTAACAGACCCCTGGGGAAAATTCTATTTGATTTATTGGCATGTTGCTAGGTATTTGACCAAAAATTTGACCATACCTTTAATTTCAGATGCTCACAAGAATCCAAAGAAGCTCAAGTCAAAATGGAACACTTGTGTTCAGTTTTAGCTTGTGGAGCAGTGGAACCTTGAAGCCTTGATATCCTGTCTTACGACAGGAACACACAGTTTTAGCTTGTTTAAAATATAATAAATCAATTGTAAAAAAGATAATTTCCCCAGGGAAATGAGGGGGGAAATGGGTCGTCGGTCCAGGTTGGTTTCATTTTGGTGGCAGGATGAGCGCACTGCAGGAGAAATAATATATACATCATAGAAACCTCCACTCATCTAGGGATAACCTTGAGACATCTGCAACAACAATTAAAACATTATTTAGCTTGATGTCCCAGATGGGAAAATCACCTAAATGTACTTGGAAGATTCACCCACTCTAACATGACCTATCCTATGGCTGCTATAGCTATTCTTAGCCTTGTGAGAGGTTCATGTTCATGGTTGAAGGCAATAACTAATTTGAGTGCTACCTCAGATGCCCCCAGTCCTCAGAGCTTATATGCAATAACTTGTATGCACCTAATGCGAGGTTGTCTCCCTTAATTACCTTGTGACCCAATTTGCTGTAGGAAAGTTTTCATGGTTCAAATGAAACGACAATAACAACAGCAAGACGACAGAGGTGGGCTTTCTCCATCCAAGGCCTATACACTCAATAAATCAACCATACATAGCAGGTAGTGCTTGTGCCAATCAGTTTGATTTCTCCTGGGAAAGGGAAGGGGGGAGGCAATAGGGTCAGTCAGTCTAGGTTCAGTCCCAAAGAGTGACAGGGGGAGCAAACAGGCGGATGAATAATATACATCATAGAAACCATCACCTCATCTGAGCCAGACTTGACAGATGGATGCTTACAGTTAACACCTGACCACATGGTTGGGCAAGTTGCATTCATATAGCCTAATCCCAAATACATTAATCGAAATCTATTTAGATGTTTCAAAAACTAAAACATGACATTTGTATCCTGAAAAATTTACATACACTAGACAGGCTTTTGCATTCCCTCTTACAAATCGCTAACCGATGACACATTTCCTGCCAAAGATCGGATTCAAATTCCCGACCTTGGTCACTATGCATCATGAGGGGAACCCCAAGATGCAATACCCGACCTTTCACAAAAGCTTTTGCACAGGTTGCTGCCTTGTGATCCGCTAATGGAAACACTCTCGTATACTTAGTATAATAATCGGTGATGACCATCATACAAGTATTTCCCTATGGGGTAGTTTTAAACTCGCTGATGATATCTATTGCGACCTGCTCAAATCTTACTCCAAACAACTCATGGGATAAGGGCATTGTACCCATCCCAGGCCCAGGTTTGTTTTTACAACAATCCGGGCAAGTAGCAATCCATCTTAATAGATCTCTACTCATCCCTGGCCAGTAGTATCTCCTACTCAGACGTTCCAGGGAACGTTTCTTCCCAAAATGTCCACTGGTCAGGTGTCCATGGCAATAATACATAATATCCCTCCGCATTCCAGAAGGTATTACCACTTGCCGGACTCTCCTACCTGATGGATTAATCTTCCACCGGTAGATGATTCCGCTCTGGACCTCTAACTCCGCCCATTGAGCTATTAGTCTTCTCATTTCCCAGTTTTTCAGGGAAATCTCAGGCCGCAGAGGCCGTATCTTCCTAGGTAACAATACCAACAACCGGCTAAGGTTAGGATCCTTTTCCTGGAACTTCCGGATGGTTTCCATAGACCATTCCAGAACCTCGGTTCCCTTGATTTCATAGGGGATCCTTGCTCCGGCTATGACAGCTTGGTGCTGACCACAGTCATCACAGTTGGTGTTTTCGCACTTCCTGATAGGATGTTGAGAAAGTGCGTCAGCATTTACATGCTTTACCCCAGCTCTATGCTGGATCTGACTTTGCTCCAAACCAAACTCGGAAAGGTGCCCTAGCCAACGTCCAATCATTCCCTCTGCATCTTTGAAATTCAATAAGCATCTCAAAGAGGAATGATCTGTTCTTAAAGTGAAATCTGACCCTCAAAGGAAATGCAAGCAAGCTTGAACTTTTTAGTATACACTATCACAGCCAACAATTCCCTTTTGGTGGTACAATAATTTTGCTGAGTCTTACTCATAGTATTACTAGCAAAGGCAATGGGAACCTCCACTCCGCCTTGGACTTGGCTGAGGGCTGCCCCAATGCTCTCATTACTAGCATCCGTATCCAATATAAAATGACCATCTGGTGTGGGATACTTCAACACCGGTGTCTCTACAAACAACTTTTTTATTGCTTAGAAAGCTGCATCCTGTTCCTTCCCCCAAGGGAACTCTTCCTTCCTTTTTCCGGGAGTCCAGTGCGACAAACACTGAATCGCATAGGCTACCAGGGAATACCCCGGCAGGAAATCCCTATAATGTGAGCAAAATCCTAGAAAGGATCGCACATCTTTAGGACCCCTTGGTACTTCCCATTCAGTCACACTCCGGATCTTTTCCGGATCTGCCTAAACCCCCTTGGTGGAAATAATCCGTCCCAGGTAGTTAATGTCCTTCTTAAACAGATTACATTTCTTTGGTTTCAATTTGAGACCGTTAGACATGATTTGGGGCCGCAAAGGCTTGCCGACATCTCTTCAGCATAGCCCTCAGGGCTTCCTGATCATTCTCAGCCGTTATGGGTGACCCTGTTAACAAATCATGCAGTTCCTCATCCCCTCCTTCTTCTAACCTCAGATCTTGCTGGCTACCGCTGACTGCCTCCGCAAGTATCACTTTCCCAACTTCAGTGCCTTTTTCAAGATAGACTGTGGAGTTTCCGGGGTTGAAAATGGGTGTCACTGTCCATCTGGAATTCCCTACTAGGGTATCCACAGATTCCAATCCCTTCCGGGATAATACAGCCATATCTGGCTCAATTAGCGCTAATCCCCTCTGGATTAGCCTCCCTGAACTGACTAACACGTCACAGGTCGTTCCCGGGGGAATCTTCACAGTCTGTGCCACACTAGCGACACTACTTATAACTCTCAACTTACAGAGTATGGTCATATCGTATGGGTGTTCAATCTTCGATTTCCCACTTTTCGGATTCAAAGTCGCACCGAAAAGCGCCGCAAAATCCAACCCAAGGATACCATTATCTTCAATCTCTGTTATGGTCGGGGCCCAAACAAATTCTTTCCCGGCAAAAGGGATTATCAGAAAAGTCCGCCCAAATGTCCTCATTCTGGTACCATCGGCCGTGCATGCGTTTACCATCATTGTAAGGTTCTCACACATACTCGGCAATAAGCTGATGAATCTCCTAGAGATCATGGAGTGGCTAGCTCCAGTATCCATAAGAAACTCCCCAGTCTTTCCTTGTACAGAACAGGAAACGTACCACCTCTTCCCATCAGTTACTGAGGGATTCCTAGTAAACCAGTGAAGGTCACTATCAGTGCCCTGGTCGAATCCACATCCTTTCAGGTGTTCCAGACAAGGAACCTTAACCAACTCTTTGGTTATTGACTCCTCTAAACTGGCACTAGGTTTCCCATACGCGCACCCATGGGCGCCTGTTGCACCAGCCTCCCCAGCCTCATGGTTTCCGGGATATACAGTCCCATCTCCCTTCTTGCTGGACGCATTCACTGCTAATGAATCTTCACCGCCAACCTTGGTGATAATCTGGCTTATTTCCTCAGGGGTTACCGTCCTGCCAAACTTGGTAGCCCCCTCTTATTTCCAAAAACCTCACTTCTCAGAACAGGTTTCTCTGCTTTGCACTCGGATGCAAATTGACACTCGGGCGGCGTCGGGTTTGATTCTCAAACACTTCGTTCATGCGTTTTATCATGGACTCCATTAATGTATTTAACAGGCTCTCTGACGCATTTGTTTTATCGGGAGTGGTCTTCTCCGGGATCTGGGTTTTTCTGACTGGAATCAGTCTTAGACTCCTGAGTATCGGGTTTCCGGGGGGTTTCCGAATAGCCTTTGTTACTCGGAAGCTTCCCGGAAACTGAGGATGAGCTAGCCTTCTGACGTCCTTTGAACGTCAGGGCGTCTACTCTCTCCTCCCCTTCAGATTCTTCCCCGGAAGAATTGCCTTCATCTAAGGAATGTTCAATTCCAGAGACGCGCTGACCCCTATTCCCAAGCTCGACCACAGACTTTTGTGTGATCAGGATCACTCAACCCGCTAATGAATCTTACAAATAGGGATTCTATATAATATTCTGCATCCCTACTCCATTCTGGTCTAGCCTGCCGCAACAATCGCTGCAGTTCCAGTCCATATATCTTGGCAGATTCCTTAGGCTTCTGCGTTCTCCTCTGAAACAGAGTCCAGTGATCTACTGTCACCATTTTCCCGAAAGTAAAACAAGCTAATACTTCCAACTGGTTATATGTAGCTTCCGGCCCATTAGTGTCTCTCCACTCTTCTACCACTATTTTACCAGGGCCATCACTTAACCATATAACAAATGCTCCCAAGGATTCATCCTTGCTCCAGCCATTGTACTTACAATCATCTAAAAGTGATTGATATTCCTCCTTCCATGGACGTAGGCCCCCGTAAGGTTTAGTAACCCGCGCGGTTCTTTTAGCTGCATAATTAGAATGCAGTAATTGACCAGACATGCGTCTACTCCAAGCCAACAGGTCTGTACCGTCTTGACCTCGGCTCGAGCAATCCAAACCGAAATTGCCTATAGCAGGGTCTCGATTATGCAACCGGTGCTCAGCAGGGGTCATTGTAACCCGTTGGTTCAAACCAATCCTTTTTATCGGTGCATCGTCAGAAGATTTATCTGAATCTGATTCTGCACCCTCATCAAAGCATGGGCCTTGATAGCCGGTCAGTCCTACTGCACTTTTCCGCACAGTATGTGACCTTCCCTTAGTTCCCTGCTGCGACCCCTTATTCAGCTCCTCTGTCCCTTGTTTCAGGACATACCACTCTCTGGAGTATTGTTTTAACTCCTTGTAAGAAAACGAGGAGGTAGTTGTTGTTTCCCGAGGGACCATGACTACAAAAGTGCCCTAGAATCTGCTGAAATTCACCAGTCGGGCCTGCACTGACTGCCTTCCAAGTAAACACACAAGTCTTATATAACCACTGGTCCTTTGATCACGTGGCCAGGTGGGTGGGTCGGCAGCCCACCTGAGAGCGGCACACGGTAACCTTGAGACCACCCGAGTCCTCTCCCGGGAACTGTGTGCGCTAGCTCCAGGTAGAGAGCCCGAGTAAACAGTAGACGTTACCCGGAAATACCGTGTATGAGATTAATAGGTAATATCATGCCCCTACACTATCTTGAATTAAGAATATAGCAATGAAATAACTCAATGAATGGTGACTGCCCCGTCCGGGTATCAAACACGGGCAGACCGTGTGGAAGGCAGACGCGTTACCCCTACACCATCGCGGCACACAGTAGACCAATTGCTACGGCCACTATAGTGCTAGGGACTACGACCCGACGCCGGCATAGTTTACGCGACTCCCCAAGATGTCCACGGGCCTACGCCCCTGCCCCCCTGTAGATTTGTAGTGCTGAGGACTACAGTCATAGTACTGAGGACTACAGTGTTAGTGCTGAGGACTACAGGTATATAACCTATATATGCTGAGCACCATACTGTAGATAGCAGCATCGAAATCAGGAACGCATTAGCTTAGTGGCATGGGACATGATGAATAAATAGATGGGAACTGGGACATTTCTTAAAATTGACATGGTGACATGGCCATTTCTTACTATCGACATTGCGACATGAGCATTTCTCAAGATCAACATGGGACATGGGGGCCCCCTTTGTCTGCCTCGCCAGCTAGTATCACAGAAGGTATGCCTCTACACGGTGCAGGGAGGTGGTCTAGTGGTAACGCACTTGCCTTTCATGCAGTCGTCCCGTGTTCAAATTCCGCACAGGGCATCACGTTTTAGGGCAAAAACGAACAGGAGGGCCTTTTTGGAAATAGTGGGATAAACGCATTAAGGGGTAGGTTTTTTGGCACTTGTTCGGTACTGTCCTACCCTTCAGTGCATCAATAAATGATCAATGCAAGTGATGAATACAAGTGTTTTCTCTATCAAATTACATTTGCAGCACTGTGAGCTTCAATTTGATACAAAATGTGCCCATATTTGTCCAGTATTAACATGTTTTTCCATTTAAATTTGCAAAAACATCAAAAAAGTCTTCAAAACACAATATTAGTGATGCTTTGTTCACAAACAATTAAACCATTTGGAGTCGCCTAATAGTAGCAGTACCCAGCTGTTATGTGAAAGCAAGTCAGCATTCAAGGGCTGCTTAGTTCACAAGATCAGTTTATACAAGTTTTGTTGCATAACGGCCAGTTGATATGACCGGAAAATTAGCATAATTTGGTTAGTCAATAAGTTTTGATGATTTTCAACTGTAGATTGGGGTGTGAGACCAATAAAAAGGTTTTGTAAGAAAAAGGCTAGTTGATACTTTAAGTTTATTTGGCATCTCACAGAGTGTGCTTTCCCTGAGGGTATGATTTCTCTGGTGAAAAGGGGGGCAAAAGGGATATTCAGTGTAGGGTCATTCCCATGTGGTGACAGGGGAGCGCACTGGGGGACAAGGAATAAACATCATAAAAGCCATCCCTCTCCACCCAGCCAGAGATAATGTTGACAGGCATGTAAGAACAATTAACACATTCAATTACCTTAATGTCCCCAATGGTTCACTCACCTGAACATACTTAGGAGATTCAACCACTGTTGTATCTGGAGTAGCTGCAGAGGTTGGACAGGTTGTTGGCACTACCTCATTCTACAATCCTCTTTTTGAAGGCACCCCCTTCAACAAGTGAAATAACCCTTCAATAGACTAAAAGAGTGTGCCTTTGTGTTTATTCTCTATCTTTTTCATTTGAGATTTTCAAAATTATGATAGGGGGAAGCCCTCAATGACATTTTATACCTCGTTAAAATGTTAATAAACCACCATTTTGATGACGTCATAGGGTCGTGAAGTACAGCCGTGAGTTGTTTCACGGGGGTGTGAAATACCACGCTCTTTGGTTAAATCAATGGGGCTGTCGTATTCCATAAAATAATAAATCATAGAAACCATCCCCTCATCTGAGCCAGACTTGACAGATCCATGTTAACAATTAACACCTGACCGCAGCGTTGGGCAAGTTGCGTTCATATAGCCTAATCACCACCCCAAAAAAAAAAAAAGGCTATAGACAAACTCAGTCCTTATACAACAGAATTATACCCATGTATGGCAGCATACCCTTACAGTATCACCCTTTAATACCCTACTGGGGAAGACGAGAGTGCTTTTCTCCCCTTTATATTGAACCAAGATACATGTTTGGTTAGGTTCAACCAAAAAACTAAATATACTCATACTAACCCTTACTTGCAGTAAATGATTATCATAAGATACAGCTTTGGGAGAATTCCCCTTGGAGGGGTGGACTGGCTGCGGCCCTTTTCTCTCCCGTCAGCCCTTACCTCTAGAGAGATAAGAGTCCAGTGCCTACCACTGGCTGACTTAAGTAGAGGTGATTCTCCCTGTGTTGGTGAAAAAATGCCCTGAAGAATTTTCTACCTGTAAAGGGGAAGCTCTGGGATTTTCCTGGACTGATTAGGCCTATTGGAATCTCATTATTTTCACTAACCCATGAGGGACGACTAATCTAAGAGAATGCAATTCATCTTCCAATACAATAGACCTCATTCATATCTGCAAAAACCAAGGCTGCTACCAGTGAGAAGAAATAACATTGATTGCTGCTGCTTCTAATGAGAACGGATAACTAATAAAGTAAAATATAAGTCAACATGTGAACAAGAAAAGAAAGAGTTTAGAAATATTGGACAAGAGACTGTTTAGAAAAATATTTAACACCTAAACATGCACATTTACTAACTGTACACTGTTTTAGAGTGTATAGGTGGATTGGGCCTGGCAATAGTCATAGGATGTACAATCCTGGAGTCCAAAAAGATTCATCTCATAGTGCAACGAGTTAGAGGATGGTGAATATGTGGTAGGTCAAACATTTTCATCACACATGAAAAATTGACACAGATATGTTGACTTAAACCTGTGGAATGATAAATGTATCTTTAAGCCATAATTATATCGCTGAACCATGGAAGAGGGGCATTCCCTTGATAGTTAAGGACCCTGTGTATCTAAAGCAATCTCTCTTGCCAAGTACCTAATGAGGCATCATTGCTGGCGTCCAACACTAAGATATGCGACATAGGAGTCCCAGCTTTATCCAGGGATAACACAGGCCCTCAAGGATGCCAGTTAGTCACAGTCAATTACGCAAGACATGACATGTTTAAATCTTGTCAAAACAACAGGGGAGTTAAAGGGGGTGAACGAACATTTCACCCATGTTACTTATTTTTGTCCTCCGGATTAACATTCATATGCCATTAGCCCTGAGTGCTATATATCATCATCAATTAATATCATATCCGGAGGGGGGACGGGAGGTTTATAAGGATTTAACTTTAGCCCATAATTATATAGATTACAGTGATATAACTAACGTACATGTATATAGTCAGGTCCCTGCAAAGCTGGCCTACTGGTACATGGCTACCTCCTTGGCCGCCCTCATCACGGAGGACGCCTAGGGTGTGAGTCATAGCACCGTCCTCATGTATGGCTGCCACTCAATACTGTACAATAATTGTAATTATAAACATGTATTTTAACTAGTTTATTGCCATTCTTGATATTTACAATCACATTCAATCGAAAGTAATATCTTTAATGTGTGAACACCTAAGTTTGCAAGTGGTTTCATGGACAATAAAAACAAATGATATCCCCTTAGTTGAGCAGATCCATAGAAAATTGATGGACAGTGGAACTTTAACTCGAATGTGATTTTGTTGGTAACTTTTAGAAAGATGAACTGCTAGATACATATTTCTTCTAGGTAAATCCAGAAGATCTAAGGCCCCCCTTCTGGAGCAACTGAGCTATATTGAGTTTAATGATGCATCAGGATATATTCAGAGCAGGGTATGGTACATTGTATACTAATGCTGCTGTCGATGGTAGGTAGTCAGGCACCTCCCACTGTAGGTTTGAGTTGCCCCCCTCCACCCCACTCTCCCCAGCCTGCCGACCCATACCTACCATAACCAAAAGCTGTGAGAAAGCTGCCCCCCCTGGCGCTCAGTGTACAGATGACAGCAGTCTTTCAAACATTTGTTACAACACCTACCTATGACAAGAGGGGTGGTGGATAGGTTAGGGGTCCTTAGATAGGTTCCGAGGGGCTGTGGACAGGTCAAAAGGGTCCTAGAAAAGGGTTGGAGAGACTAAGGATAGGTGAAGAGAGCCCAGCTAACAAAAAAATGTTATCTTACGACAAAATAACGTTATAAAATTTCATATAACGTTATGCCATAGTAAGGAGCCTTAGAGAAACGTTATTTAACGTTATATAACGTTATAAAGTGTTGTATAACGTTTTTTGTTTACTGGGAGGCAGTAGGTGGGTCAAGAGTGCTGACGGTTAAATTAAAAGCCGTCAGGGAAGAGGTAGGATGGTCTGTAGGGAGGTAAGGAAGGGCCGTGGATAGGTTAGTAAGGTCCTTGGATAAGTAGGGGCCAATGGAAAGGTGAGGAGGGTCCTAAAATAGATCAGGAGTGACAATGGGTAATGACATTTGATAATGCAGTTGATAATAGCAGTGCATATTACATATTGTACCAGGTCAAAGAAGCACCTGTAAGTAGTCCAGGTCAGCTAAAGGCCCCCAATCCCACCACCACTGACATCCTGCTGGCCAGTGAGGGGCCTGTCTCATCATCATCAAGGATTTACCAATGACAGAAAAGGTTTCTGGAGATCATGTTAAGGTATATCTGAGTGCTATGGTTTAATAATGTCTTGACTAAGGTCAGAGTTTGGAAATGAATACAACTGAAACATCGTATAAGGAAGCACTTTCTCCTTGTACTTAAATAATACCTAGATATATATGTACATCATCTCCTCATCTGCAGGAGGACATGAGGGTTTGCGTGCTGTTCATCATGATATCTGGCTTTGTAGTCAGTGGTAAGTCAACAGCTTTTTCTGTCCACCTTGAAACAATCAAGTTTATTTATGAATGAACCACACATCATGTTGCTAGGTGGCAACAACTAAACACAACACTGTAAAAAGTATCCATTAAATATGCAGAGAATTGTCGCATAATCAAACAGTGTAGTAATGTAAATGTAAGCTAATGTAAAAACAACCAATTGAAATGGACCATTGTTTATGTAACAGACTCCTAAGTCCTATGCATTGTATGTTTTTAGCTGATGCAGGGCCATGGCCATGCAATATGGGCAAAGGACAAGTTCAGTGTAACGATCATGGCACCTGTACACACCACCCTCCTGGTGTACCTGGTCTATTCTGTGATTGTAACCCGGGGTGGACGGGTGAGGAATGTGAAACTGGTAAGTAAAAAATGCTTTAATGCTGTTGTTTAACAGCTGGCATATGTCTTAAACTATCAACTGGCTTTTGTTTCACAAAACATATTGGGCCCCCTATGGGCACAACATCACTTATTATGTGGCTAATAAGTGCTGCACTGGGTACTAACCAGTTCCGACAGTGCTAAACTAAAATGCTTATGTAGCACTTATGTGCACCTGGTAGCTAACCTGAACCATAACCCAAATCAGTCTTTGCGAAAACATGCAGGACAGTGGGAATGTCCTTCTAAAATGCCACTGGTCCAGCAGATTGACAAGTGTAGCATGACTAAATGTCCAGTATCATGTTGGGCTTTCATGAACTAGGAAAATCAAGTGAAGCTTCAAAAGCTGAAATATGTATCTCAATATACTGTGTAAAGTTATATATCTATCCTGATTTGGCCATAAATTATTACAAATTAATTGTATTTTTAATGGACAAAACTCTTTTATACTTAAAAATGAAGAAATCATCAGATGTTCTCTCCCTGCACGGAATCACCATTATAACCTGCGTATCAGATGTAATCCGGGCATAGCCTTACAAGCCAGTACAATCAGAAGGACAGGTCGGAAATATGCCAAACATGGCGCTCAAATTGAAAACGAGATCACAGCACCCCCCTTGTGTGCAGTGATAGAATGTGGCTATCCGGTCCTCCTAAAATGTAGCTCGTCCTTCAGCATTCAACATTGGCAGGACCGGATGTCTTGTGGGATGAAAAAGTTTTCGCAAAGACTGCTAAATAGTACTGAAAGACTGAACCCCTACATAATTTCCCACACAATCTTACCACTAAACTATTGATCGTTTTCAGATATTGATGAATGTGCTGCCTCCCCTGGCCCCTGTGACACAAACGCAGATTGCACAGACACCGATGGCTCCTACACCTGCGCCTGTAAGGCAGGCTACACGGGAAGTGGGACCATGGGTGACTGCACAGGTAACTATAACACTCTTCTCATGTCCTTACAATTAACCTTGCAGTGTGCCTAAGTTACCCAAACTGGGCAAGGCAGCGAAATCCCCTGAACCACTATGTGGCTGTGAATGTTCCCTGTCCAGTCACATGGCAGGGAATGTGAAGCCTTATTTCACAAGGTGGTAGGCTATTGAATAGGATTTGTTAGGTAGAGCTAGTTGATATTTGAGGAAAATTTGGTATAGGGAGAGAACGTGGCTATCCTGTCCTCTTAAAATGTAGCTCGTCCTTCTGCACTAAACATTTGCAGGACTGAGTGTCTTGTGGGATGAAAAAGTTTTCACAAAGACTGCTAAATAGTACTGAAAGACTGACCCCCTACACAATTTCCCACACAATCTTACCACTAAACTATTGATCACTTTCAGATGTGGATGAATGTGCTGCCTCCACTAGCCCCTGTGACACAAACGCAGATTGCACAAACACGGATGGTTCTTACACCTGCGCCTGTAAGGCGGGCTACACGGGAAGTGGGACCGTGGGTGACTGCACAGGTAACTATAACACTCTTCTCATGTCCTTACAATTAACCTTGCAGTGTGCCTAAGTTACCCAAACTGGGCAAGGCAGGGAAATCCCCTGAACCACTATGTGGCTGTGAATGTTCCCTGTCCAGTCACATGGCAGGGAATGTGAAGCCTTATTTCACAAGGTGGTAGGCTATTGAATAGGATTTGTTAGGTAGAGCCAGTTGATATTTGAGGAAAATCTGGTACAGGAAAATAGCATTGGTCTATATGTTTTGTGATATAAAGGTCAGTTGATATTCCAAGTCAAGGTGGTGTCTAAGGCAAGTATATATACTGCAGCCTGACCAGTCACATGGCAGGGACTACCCCCTAATCACAGTGACCCTTTCTCACTTCCTAGTAGAAAGCATCATAGTTTACCTCAGTTAACCACCCAGTCTACAGGACATTTGCATGTTTGTTATCAAATTCAATCTTCAAAGATCAATAAACCTTAAATAAAAAAATCTGAAATTTCCTAAATAGATGAAAGTCATATTAATTGCTATGCACAATCTTGTTATGATGTATAAATGGAGCACTGGTCAATAGAAGGGAAAGCTGCATTCATCATGTGGTTGATACACTCTTGAGAGTGTCAGGTTGAATGCATGAAGATGATAACTACCGTTATCCTATAAAACAGTGACCCCCCCCCCCCAGTGCGCTCATCTCATCCCCCCAACCAAATGTCTTCACTGACTAGCTATGTCACAGCTGCAGGAGGAAGGGGATGGGAAAAACTATTTATACAACATGAAGATGATAGATTGAGAAAGGATCCACGTCAGAAGACATAATCATGAATAATTATGATGTCTACTGACGTCAATAAACTATTAATTATGTTGAACTAGCTGGCAGACAGCCTACTGTGAGCTAATCATGGAACAATTAGCATCTGGTCATATAGAGAGGAACTGTCAAACTACTGAATAACAAATTACGGGTAGTTATGTTCACTGTAAAATATGTGTGTTGCATGACCATGCATTTAAAGAGTAACAACCTTTGAGCAGCGTAACAGAATAACACACTTTTTTGATAGTGCTGCATGTTGCTTTAATGCTGTTGATTAGGCATTGATGGAAATTGCCAGTAGATGGCAGATCTAAATTATACTTAAAGTTTCTATCGTAGAACCTATACTTAAAATATAAACTGGCCATTATATCACAAATCATATAGGCCCCTAATGGGCATAACATCACTTATTAATTGACTAATATGTGCTGCACTGCAGTGAATACCAACCAGTTCCGACAGTGCTAATGGCTATTTCTCATGACTGGTCGTCATTTGAGCTGGACCTTATTTTAGAATTCATGAGCAGATGAAAATCCTTTTGCTTGTAAATAATGAAGGCGTTTGGCCAACTTTTTGCAAAGTTATGGAAGCTTATATCAGAAAACCTTTCCTAAAGTAGCTTGGCAAAGTTCAACAAATGGTCTAGGGCATGGTTCCAATCGCCACTCTCTATCAATATAATAACTTAACTCTAATTTTTCTTTTTTTAAGGTATACTTTCTTTATGTGGGTAGTTCTTATGTGTATAGTAGAGGCTAGGGATCATATCTATAGATATTCCCTATATATTGACATATTTTGTGTAGCTTTTTCACTGTGTTGAAGGAAGTAGGTAATATCATGCAATATTCCGGGATGCTCTCTCTATCACGGTGTGCGGTATCTAGGCCCTGAGGAAGATAGGCCCCCTGACGTTCAGCCACCTGATGTTCAGCCCCCTGAGCTTCAGCCCTCCGGATTTTTGGCCCCTGGTGATAGGCCCTCCTGATCTTAGGCCTTCCTGAAGATAGGCCATGTGTCTAACATCCATTTTCAAACATACAACCACCAAAAGCAGGTTATGTTTGGATGAAAGAGAAACCTACTTTTGAAACACCCAATAACCCAACACCCGACCAGGTTATGAAAGAAACCTTTTGGTATATTTCTGGGTATACAAACACCCAATTACCTAACACCCGACCAGGTTATGAAACCAACACGTTTTAGTATATGTCTGGCTATTCAAACATCCAGTAACCCAACATCCAACCAGGTATGTTTTAGTGTATTTCTAGCTATTCAAACACCGAGAACCTTATGTCCGACCAGGCATTGGCGTTGGGTAAGGTGGTTGGGCGTTAGGTAGCGTGTGTGGGCCTTGGGTAGGGTGTATGGGCGTTGGGTAGCGTGTGTGGGCGTTGGGTAGGGTGCTTTGGCGTTGGGTAGGGTGTTTGGGCGTTGGGTAGGGTGCCAAGGTGATAGGTGAATGGTCGTGTAAAATTGACACAGACATTAGTGACAATTAGGCTGCTCGGATGTTGGGTTAATGTATGTGAGAAGACAGGATGTTATTGTCTGATTTGGGAGATTGCCAACATACACCTTAGGTAGCTGCATTGAGTGTTTGGTAGGGGTAGGATCGGGTGTTTTATGAGCACATGATCGGATGCTTGATAGACACGTGGTCGGCTGTTTGATAGGCACATGGTCGGGTGTTTGACGGGCACATGGTCGGGTGCTTGACGGGCACATGGTCCGGTGTTTGACGGGCACATGGTCGGGTGTTTGATGGGCACATGGTTGGGTGTTTGATGGGCACAGGGTCGGTTGTTTGATAGGCACATGGTAGGGTGCTTGATGAGCACATGGTCGGGTGTTTGATAGGTACATGGTCAGGCTTCATAAGCTGCTTGGACGTTGGGTTACTGGGTGTTTGAATAGCCAGAAATATACCATAACATGTAAGTTTCATAACCAGATCGGACGTTGGGTTACTGGGTGTTTGACATACTCGAATGTTAGGTAAATGGGCGTTTTCTAACCTGCTCTTCCAATTTATTTGTTGGACGTTAGATGTCTGGTTGTTTGGATGGTATATCTAGTCATAACCTGCTTATAAATGGCCTGCAATCCGGGGGGCCTATAATCAGGGTGCCTATCATCAGGGGACTGAAATTCCACAGGGCCTATGATCAGGGTGCCAAAATTCCCCAGGGCAGTTGCTCAGGGGGCCTAATTTCCGCAGGGCCTAGAATCCTAGTACCCTCTATCACATATCCTTAGAAACTGATATTTTCATTAATAGCTGTACTTTCCACTGAAATAGTTGCGTCTATATTCACTTTTTGCAATGGTAGGTGAAACTAAGGCTCCTTATGAACAATTAAGTTTATAGCTGCTGTACAATAGAGAGGATATAGGCTGTTTTACAGAAAGTGACGATTGGAACCAAGGTATTTTTGTGAACTTGGCAGTTGTATTACTGTCTTTAGGCCTTCAAGTATTTATATGATTCTTATTCCCACTGTTTGTCATTACTGCTGGTGTATCTACCAGCCCTAAAGCCTATCTTTCAAGTAATTTACCTATCTATATTTGCTCTTAACTCATACTTCTAGCTTAATATTCCCTCTACCTCTCCTTATCTTGCTATGATTAGGCAGATAGAATGAAATGAAGTGGTAGGAATCAATAAAAATGCAAGTAAATGGATGAAAATACAACTCATTAGTTACACATAAGTTTATAACAGCTCTAACATAGAGAGGATGTAGTCCATACTATAAATCCTGATGATTAGAACCAGCGTGACGCTTGGAACCATTGACATATATACATATCATTACCACCTGACAGGGTTGCTGCAGAATTCTCTCATATTTGTATATTATTCCCTTTAAAATAGAGATAGTTGACATTTGATATGAATAGTTAAAGATAGATACTATGCAAGCTATGACAATGGATGTGGCCTGATAGAGAGTGACAATTGGAACCAGGAAATTACCACTCACACATTTTTGCCATCATGAACTTCAAGTTAACAACATATCATCCTTTTCTTTTTTTAATATAAACATATAAGATATACCAGTCCAGCATGACAATATAGTTTGATATAGTTAGCTAATTGCTATGAGATATGGGAGGTGTAACTTATGATGATAGAGCGTGATGATTGGAACCATTGAATCATACAAATGGATCATACCACCAACAAACCCCACTAATCGGTATATCAAACAGGTTTTACACCTTAAACATTTCAACTATTGTTATTCTATATGAAAATAATAAGAAAGGTCATATTTTTGTCATAATGCTTTAATTTCTACAACTTTTAAAATTGACTGTTGATGAAGATTCATGAAAAATGCCATATTTTGCTTTTTTATGGGCTCTGACACACTTAATATCGGTCATAGGGAGGTAAAAGTACGTACCCCAATGTAGCTCTAGCTGAGCCTGACCTGATAGAATGAATAAATGCTCATAACATCCAGTTCCAAGAGATATGTAGCCTAATAGAGTAAAATAGGCCTATGACGACCAGTCATGAGAAACAGCCTAGCATAACAGGCTCATGTGAGACTAATGTGCATCAGGTAGCTAACCTGAACCATAACCTAAAAATATGGTACTGTATAACTAAAATCCTACACAACCCATAACATAATTATAATTATGTTATATAGTAATGCAAGATCCAACCCCTACAGATGTTACCTGACCCTACCCTAATGTTTTTCCTTTTTAATTGATAAAAAGCATTACTTCAGACTACCGTGAAATGATTGAATTTAGTTTGAGTTACCATTATGAAAAAGACATATATTATTATCAGTTGCAACGTTGATTCCAGTAAACAGGTACAAGAAAGTATGATGTGAGTTTGCCCGTCACACTCTGCTTCTAGTTTCAGTTCCTGTTCACAGTTAACTGTGAGGCCTTTCCCTGGGGGGTTATTTCCTGACTTTTCTTGAGGCACCACAGACAAATCGGCTGGTGTTATTTTATCAAGTTATTTTGATGTAAATCATGGCTGGATCATCTGACATTATCTAAACAACTTCAGATTATGTTAGTTACTGCAGAATATATTTGTACATTCTGTGTTTTTTTCCAGATTCCAGCATCCCGATAACAGCTTCTTGTGATGGCACAGTGAATTCAGACACCAGTGTGCTGCAATCCCCCAATTTCCCCGGAAACTATGCCAATTATGAGTACTGTACATGGTTAATCAGTGTAAGTGCTGGTGGGGTAAGTGAACCCGACGGCATGTCCTTATAAAGTATTACATTGTAAACTTAGGCTGCATATGTGGTAATAATTCTAGCATAAACCTATTTTGAAGTGCCAGATGAGAGTCATTTTTGACCTGGGTTTAATTCATTACTATATAGTAATGAAAGACATTCTGATATTCTGATATATATATAGAGAGAGAGAGAGCAAATATTTGTAAGTAAGGATTCTGACCAGGAGAGCAACCGTATTATGCAGTTGGCCAGTATTCCGAGGTAAACCCAAGAACCCAGACTACTTCATTGATTTTCAGTTTAGTCTTTTTTCTGACATATATGAGGTATAAGTGGCCCATCTGTATCATCTCACTGTATCATAATTTATTTCAATGCAAATCAAATGAAATTATCAAGTTTCCTGAACTTCCAAAGCCAATGTCTTTGAACAATGTCTTCCCAATCAATATGTGTTTACAGATATAGTACAGGACACAGAAACGAGAAGACACCTTAGCTCGGTTTAGTTAAGCTTAATACTTTAGTGGTCAACCATAACTTTTATTCATTCAGATATTACAAAAAAGTTAGGTTTGGTATCTATATCATTCTATAATTTATTTCAGATTGTGCAGATTGATTTTATAAGCTTTGAGTTGGAATATGAATCCTACTGTGGTTACGACTCACTTACTGTTTATGACGGAGCAACTGCAAGCAGTCCTCAACTCGGCCAATTCTGTGGAACAACCTTCCCTGCTACACTGCAGTCTACAGGGAGCAACATGCTGGTAAGGTTCCTTTCTGTCTTATCAGTGCTCAGCCAGACAGATTCCTGAGAGGAGGTAAATGATGAAATGTAATTGCCTCCATGTTCATTTAAAGTGGCATAATCACACAGTGTATCCCACTCACAATTCTAGTACTATTCTAGTTTACTATGTGGTTAAGTGTGAGGGGGGAGACGGTCTCTTTAAATGACATACTGTGTGTAATAAAACAATAAATCTGCCTGGGGATCATTTCTAGGGAAAAAATTGCATAGTAGCGATAGCCTTTGAATAACATGTTGTTGTTTTGTTTATTTTTGATAGTTGGTGTTCTCGACTGATTTTTCTATCGTAGAGCCAGGATTTCAGATCAGCTATAGCTCTGTGCCAGCACCCTGAGGCATCGGTATGGGATACCTTACATTCATCATAGGTTTACCAAATATTAACCCTTTCCCTGCTGGCCTTGAAAAATGCCATTTGGGACTTAACCACCGGCCCTATGCCATGGGAAAATGCAACTGTGCAAGTATGTGCTCCCTGGGACAGTAGCTAAGGAGTAAAATAAGTTGTATTGGAGACATGATTTACACTTTTTTGACAAGGGGACATAGTATTCATGTTGAATATTTTTGGATTCATTGAAAAATTCTTATTCTTTGTTTCATAGCAGTAGCTGTAATTGAGTAGTATTGCTGCCCAAGGGTAGCACTTTTGCTGCCCTATGGCAGCAGCGGTTTTTCAAGGGTATTTTAGATGCTGCCCAGAGGCAGCAGCGGCCCTTAAAGGGTTAATGATATTATTTGATCTACTGCATGAGTTACCTTTACTGATTTTGTTTTAAAACAATTCATTTAGAAAGATACAGGGAGGATGAAATATTATGCTGCTCAATTAAATTTTCATCAATTTCTTTCTTTCAGGACAGGAATTGACAGGAGCATTTGATGCAAGAAAGAATAACACGTTTTGATTTGATTGCTGATAAGAAACATAAAGATATCATGCATCATGAAAACAATAAGGAAAATAGCAGCAGAACACCATCAAATCAGATTGAGTCTGATTCAAACTAAAATCACTTAGCTGGAGTGAAACATACAACTTTTTCTCTTTTTGTAAAGCAACGTATAGATATACAATTTCTTTTTATTCATTTCCTATCATGTTCTAGACATATTATGGATATCCTTGCACAACAAGTACTCTTTCCAACAAAATACTTTACCAAAATATATTGATTAATATGTCGGTGAATTATTTTAAAATTACTTAAGGCAACTTTCTTTTCCACAGATTTGTGCTTTATTTTATAAATGGTATCATGGTATGTGGTAACGATGCATGACTGATGTATCACAGATATCCTTGCCCAACATGTACTCTATCTAATGATAAACTAGGCGTTTTTTATGGCTTAATGTGTAGGAAATAACAGATCATATCACATGTTTTAAAGTTTATTTACATGGTGAACAACAACTTGTACCAACTTGTGATTGGATTACCATGGTGATGATTAATGTTTGCATATTTCTTATTATTAAATGAGAATTATGCCAGAATTCAGTTTTCATCCTCTGAATTGATCCATGATACCATTTTCTTACCCTGAAACTATAACAATACAAACATTACGATCAAGCTAGAAAGCTGCATGATAGGTATTAACTTACAGCTTCTATTAATCGCATCAAAAAACACTTATCAGTAGAACATTTGTGAACATAAGTTTTTCAAAGTTTTATTTTGAATAATTTGAAAACGCTTGGATCAAGAAGTGGTAGTCATACTCTTGCAGTAATTGTCTCTTCCAAGTCCTCTTTACATTGAATATGCACAATAGATATATATGTCTAATAACCATGCAGTACATGTATGTTTCTAAAAAGTGGTAGGACTGGAGGATTAATTATGTTTAAAGTACTGGATGGATTATATAAAATCCCTTAAAAGAACTTGTTTTGCATAAATTTAAGGACTATTGTCTGTGTTCATGAAATGTGTTAAAAATGTGTGACTTATGTATAACATACGTCCTTGCCCAATATGCACTCTTTCTAATGATATACTAGGCTTTTCTTTATGACTTCATGTGTATGAACTAACAGATCATATTGCTTCTTTTGAAGGTTTATTTACACTGTAAACAACAACTTGCACTAACTAATCAAAGAAATATCATTTTTTAGATGGTGGGTGGATTATTTATAATTATCTACTAAAAGAATTTTCTTGTCCATATATTTGAGGTTTATTTAATAGATTGGGTTTACTGTAATGTTTTTAACAATGCGTGACTAATGCATTATAGATATCCTTGCACAAAATGTATTCTTTCTAACGATATACTAGGCTTTTCTTTATCGCTTTAGTTGTAGGAACTGACAGATCATATTACATTTTTAAAGATTTATTTACACTGTTAACAAAAACTTGCACTAACTAGCGATTCAATAAACAATTTGCGGTAAAGTAATGATCAATGTTTGGATAATTCTTATTCAATCTTTTGTATCTTTTTGAGAAAAAATTCAGTTTTTATCTAATGAACTAAGAAGTCAGTACTAATCACCTTAAGTGTGAACATCTTGTGTAACCCTAGGGAAACCTTCAGGAAAATATGAACCCAATTGCCACTGCATAATACGAAGGACATGCTACATTTATGAACTTTGTAATGCTTAAAAATTAGTGATTAATTCAACTACAGAATAAAACAACCCTTGTATGTTGCATCATGATAGTGTATGTCTGATAATGTGTCAAGGGCAGAGTAGAAATGAGTTGACTACACTGATAATTTAGTTTCAAGTTTTTTGTTTTATAAGTTGTTCAGTCTGTTATATGTCTTCTAAAATAAATAAATAAAATGCTTGCTTTTTTCAACATTGGAATCTGTCTTTTTTCTTACCATTGGAAGGATAAAGATATACATTTCAAATAAAATAATCTTTCATACCAGCTACACATTTTAAAATATATTCGTCCCCTTTATATTACATTATGGATACCAATAGCAAAAACTTTCCAAACAAATACAAGATTTAGATTGTCCTCGACTTTTAGGTCTATTTATGCTTGCTATGGAAAGGTTATTGCCTACTATATCCCTCATTCTTAAACTGAACTATAAAACATTGATAGTGTTAATTTGAAGCATAGTCATTCAGTACTCACAATTTTCATAATTCACAAAAATGGCCAGCTACATGGAATGACAAACAACAATCATAATGGCACTGGGGATGACTGCGTTCACAGGATCATAACCAACAGTTCCAAAGGGGACAAGAAGCTATGGGGGCCGGGGCCAAGATGGCTGCCAACACATGGTTATTAGTTACATTAACATGGCTGGAACTGATAGATACATACACAAGGACATCTACCCAGGAACAAGATGGCTGCCTACATTTATCATTATTTGTTACATTAACATAATTATATACATATAGGAAAACAGGATGGAGGCTATTGGGTAATTGGTTGTGATGAGGGGACAATATGGCTGCCCACATATGGTGATTTAATATATAAAGATGAATAGGATAAAATGATGCAGATCTACACCAGATTTGAGGGATCAGGATGGCTTCCCACACATGTTGATGACCAGCAATTTAAAAAAAGGACAAGATAGCAAAATGGGGAGCACTGTGGCAGGTCTACAGTAGGACAATAGGACCATTTACATGAGTTAAAAGTGTTAAAGGGAAACAGAACGGCGGCTGTGTTATTGGGAACAGAATGTCTACATGGCTTCCTATGTAAAAGCAGTTTTGGTCGGAAACTAGAGCATAAAGTAAATTAATCTATGGTTGGGAACATTTGCTGTTATTAAATGCTGGTGAAATCATAAGTCCAGCTGTCGTTCTATATGTCTAATAGTTATTTATTGCAATATCTTTTGCAATATGTGGGTGTTTCCGGCACTGAGCTAAACACTTGTGTTCTGCGTTGGTGCATCATGCAGACACTTGGGTAACTTATCTATTATGAACAGTCAGCATGATGCAAAGATGCACACAATGAGTCACCTACTGGGAATGTTTACGCACCATGACAAGAACTAGCAGAGCACATTGAAGCACTATGATGGCCTTCAAGGACTTTAACAATGTGGAGACCTGAGCAGCCAGATGACTGCCCCAGAGTACCCCCCGCCCCAACCATCAGGGTTGCATTCAAGTACTTTGCCAGCCCTTTGGTCAGCAAGATGCTCCAATATAGCACTCACTATGCCTTCTTAGTAGTTAACCCCTTTGTGATGTAATATAGATTCATTTGCTGGCCTGATGCTAACAGGTTCCTCAGAAACCATTCCCTTCCCTCCTAAATAAATCATAGTTAAAAAAAGAAATTCGAGCCCTCTCATATTGTGGGGGGGGGGGGTCGGGGTCTGAATTAAACATGGAAGAGACAGTGTGTGCAGAGGGTTCGTTTCCCTTTGTGGGTGATGTAGTGCTTCCTAGTGCAGCCCTGGTGATTCATCTGGTCTGCCCGTTTCACACTCCCTGAAAAGTGTATACCGTAAATTCTCGCGTAGAAGCCGCGGCTTGTAAGCGAGTCAGACTCAGCTTTCTTTTGATACCAAACATGCCTATATAGGGTGCGGCTTATACGAGAGTTTTTATTAGTATACTACAGTACCAAAATCGCAATATTCAGACCCCCTCTGCGGCTTATATACTTTGTCAAAGTTAGGGGTGCGGCTTATACGCGAGTTAGGCTTATACGCGAGAATTTACGGTACCATGTGTACGTCATGTGTACATCATATTCTCCCCATTACACTCTCTCAAAAGTGTGCACCATCTGTACATCATCCTGTTCGCCGTTTATCCCGTTTTCCATTTATCCCCTTCCGTTATCCTGTTTGCTGGTTATCCCGTTCTCCATTCATTCCGTTCTCCGTTCATCCCGTTCTCTGTTTATCCCATTCTCCCTTTATCCCGTTCTCCCTTTATCCTGTTCTCCATTTATCCCATTCTCCGTTTATCCCCTTCTCAGTTCATCCCCTTCTCCGTTCATCCCCTTCTCCTTTCATCCCCTTCTACGTTTATCCCCTTCTCAGATTATCCCCTTCTCCGTTTATCCCCTTCTCCGTTTATCCCCTTCTCCATTGATCCCCTTCTCCTTTTATCCCGTTCTCCTTTTATCCTGTTCTCCTTTTATCCCGTTTTCTATTTATCCAGCTCTCCTTTTATCCCGTTCTCCCTTTATCCCATCCTCCATTCATCCTGCTGTTCTCCATTTATCCTGTTCTCTGTTTATCCTACTCTCTGTTTATCCCATTCTCCGTTCATCCCGCTCTCCATTTATCCCGTTCTCTGTTTATCCCGTTCTATGCTTATCCCGTTCTCCGTTTATCCCATTCTCCGTTTATCCTGTTCTACATTTATCCCGTTCTCCATTTACCCCGTTCTGCGTTTATCCTGTTCTCCATTCATCCCGTTCTCCGTTTATCCCCTTCTCCGTTTTCCCGTTCTCCAGTTATCCTGTTCTCCATTTATCCTGTTCTCTGTTTATCCCGTTCTCCATTTATCCCCTTCCATTATCCCGTTTGCTGGTTATTCTGTGCTCCATTTATCCCGTTCTCTGTTTATCCTGTTCCCCATTTATCCCGTTCTCCATTTATCCCATTCTCAGTTTATTCCATTCTCCGTTTATCCTGTTCTCCATTTATCCCATTTTCTGTTTATCCTATTCTCTTTTTATCCCATTCTCTATTTATCCCGTTCTCTATTTATCCCGTTCTCCGTTAGTACGGTTCTCCTTATATCTCCTTCTCCGTTCATCCCCTTCTCCGTCGATCCCGTTCTCCATTTATCCCATTCTCTGTTTATCCTGTTGTCCATTTATCCTGTTCTCTGTTCGTCCTGTTCTCCGTTCTCCGTTCTCCCATTCTCACTTTCTCCTTCTATCCTGATCTTATCAGTTGATTCTGTTCTCCATTAATCCCATTCTCTGTTCATCTCCTTCTCCTTTTTTCCCATTCTTCATTTATCCTGTTCTCCGTTTATCCTGTTCTCTGTTTATCCCGTTCTCCATTTATCCCCTTCCATTATCCCATTTGCTGGTTATCCCATTCTACATTCATCCCGTTCTCGTTTCATCCCGTTCTCCGTTTATCCCCTTCTGTGTTTATCCCCGTCTCCATTCATCCCGTTCTCCCTTTAGCCCATTTTCCCTTTCTCACGTTCTCCATTTATCCCATTCTCCACTTATCCCATTCTCCACTTATCCCGTTCTCTGTTTATCCCATTCTGCATTTATCCCGTTCTCCGTTTATCCTGTTCTCTGTTATCCCATTTATAACTGTCGCCCTCTCTCCTGGACAAACTCGTCTGACTGATTACTATCAGCCGAGCTTGACCGGTTCGAGGCTCCCCTCTCGCCTTTACCGCCGGCCCCCTAGGTGTGGCTTTCAGCGCTTTTATACGCGCCTTCTCTTCCGCGCTGGAAGATCTGGTTCGTACTGTACGAACCACCTCATCCACCAGACAGGATATAGCTATATCCCGTGTGACATCATGGGCATCCATGTATTCCTCTACGGGGCCTACATCCAGAGTATATGAAACTACTTGCTGGGCGGTGGCAGCAGCAATTTCGTACTCCTTCCGGGTTTTTGGCTCACGGAGCTTCCCGATACGGGCCCGGTACCTGTTGACACTAGTCAACATCATCCCGGCAACTCCACAATTCGGATCCAGGGATAGAATCGGGAGTGCCGGCATTAGCCGCTGTATATCTGCTATATGCAGATCAAATACAGCTCTTCGTAAGCAGTAGCATACGAGTAGTCCTTTTTGAAGTGCCTCCCAGTACACAAACCAGTCCGGGGGCAACTCCTCCTGCTCTTCCACTAACAGGAAGAGCAGTATCGCCTGCCTTATAAGCGGGTCAATCCGGCAGGGTGCTCCCTCCGCCGTCAGACGTAACACGTCCTCGTGCAGGTCCACTTCACGTCCATCGTAGTTGGACATGAACCCTGCTAGTTGTGGCGTGGCCGGGCGAGGTTTTGCAACATCCACCGGCGGCTCTCCATGGTACACAGTACCTGCTTCCTGATACTCAGTTTCACTAGTATCCGCCTGCCCGTCAGCTGGACTGATGGCCTCTATATCCAAGCCTTCCAAGTAATTGGCGGCTACGTTCGCTGGACGCAACGATGACTGAGGGTCAAGGTCCACGTCCATAATCTCCCCTTGGCCCAGGAAATCCATAGATTCCTGGTCCTCGAGGTCAGGTTGAGTATCAACCAAGTTCCCTCCGCTAGCGGAGTCGCCCTCCTGTGGAGGGTCCACCGATTGGTGGTCTGTCGCTGAGGACATACTTCACACTCAAGAAAAGTGTTCCGATGGATATTTTATAGGGGGTCCACCTCCCCTTCAGCGTACGTCGTGTCCGAGCCCTTGCGTCTGCTCTGGACCTCCTCTCAACCCCAACTGGCGATTCCCGCCGAGCCGCGCGCCTTATGTAAGGTACGCCACTGCGCATGCGCAACCCCGCGCGTCCCGTGACCTAGTTCCTTGGATCCAGGTCACCCACGCGTCTAATTGTAAACAGGCACCCTCATTCCACGTGTTAATCCTTACGCTCTGTCAACTCGTCGAGAGTATCAATGAAATATAATATGAATGGCATAATGAAGCACATTCACTGGATTATCCGTCCATCACCCATGGGATCCTTGACAGGGGGACTATCACGATCATTCCGACCGTACTTACTTCCACACATAACTGATTACAACATGAAAAATATTTAACAAGATTACAGGACACCACACTCGTTGTGTACCGGCTTAGGTTATACCGTCCCTAGCTAGAAACCGGGGACTGCGTCTTATGTTTTTAGGCATAACATTAGACCTGGTTCGAGGACACGCCTTCTCCAGAGTGGATTTAGCCTTAACCACACTCTTCCGGGTCCTTTTCCCTTCAGCCAGCGAGACTTTATTGCCCGCCTTCTTCCCCGACCTTTTTGGGGTGGCGGGTTTATGCACCATTAGTTTCCGGGAAGCCTCCTTCCGCGGCCTTCCGCGTTTCCGGGGAGGTTCCTTCACTAATTTCCGCTGCTCACTTTCCTCTATCAAAGTATCAACTTCCAACTCATATGAGTCCAGGGACAAATCTCTCCCCTTCCACTCTCTTAGTCGAGCTACATTAGATTTATACATCTTTCCCTGTAATGAACGTATCACTACAGTACTGTCACTTACTATGCGGGTAACCACAAAGGGCCCATCCCAATTACTAGCAAGTTTCAGAGTCGATAACGGCTCATGTAATCTCACTACCTTATCACCAACTTTGAATCGTCGCGGCTTAAGGCCTAGATCATAGCCGGTCTTCTGCCAGGTGGCATTCTTCTGTAATTCAGTTCTCACCAATTCATAAGCATATTTGAATTGATCTCTTAATGACTCCACAAACATAACATGGCAGGGGGTTTCCGGGTTCATCCCTACCACCCCAAATACCAGGTCAGCGGGCATTATTAAATCCTCCCCGAAAACTAACAGATTCGGGGAACAGGAGGTACTAGAATGGACAGTGCTATTATATGCATGACATACATAATCACACTGCTCATCCCAGCCGTCCATTTTATCATTTGCCAGGGATTTTAACACCTGAAGCAATGTACGATTGAATCTCTCAACCATTCCATCACTTTGTGGCCGGTAGGGATTTGTTTTCGTTTTACAAATCGCCAATCGGTGACACATTTCCTGCCAGAGATCAGATTCAAATTCCCGACCTTGGTCACTATGCATCATTAGGGGAACCCCAAGATGCAATACCCAACCTTTAACAAAAGCTCTTGCACAGGTTGCCGCCTTGTGATCCGCTAATGGAAACACTCTCGTATACTTAGTATAATAATCGGTGACGACCATCATACAGGTATTACCCTCAGGGGTAGTTTTAAACCCACTGATAATATCTATTGCGACTCGCGCAAATCTTACTCCAAACAACTCCTGGGACAAGGGCATTTTACCCATCCCAGGCCCAGGTTTGTTTTTACAACAATCCGGGCAAGTAGCAATCCATCTTAATAGATCACTACTCATCCCTGGCCAGTAATATCTCCTTTTCAGACGTTCCAGGGAACGCTTCTTCCCGAAATGTCCACTGGTCAGGTGTCCATGGCAATAATACATAACATCCCTCCTCATTCCCGAGGGTATTACCACTTGCCGGACTCTCCTACCGGATGAATTAATCTTCCACCAGTAGACGATTCCGCTCTGGACCTCTAACTCCGCCCATTGAGCTATTAGCCTTCTCATTTCCCAGTTTTCCAGGGAAATCTCAGGCCGCGGGGGCCGTATCTTCCTAGGTAATAATACCAACAACCGGCTAAGGTTAGGATCATTTTCCTGAAACTTCCTTCTTACCCCAGCTCTATGCTGGATCTGACTTTGCTCCAAACCGAACTCGGAAAGGTGTGCTAGCCAACGTCCAATCATTCCTTCCGCATCTTTGAAATTCAATAACCATCTCAAAGAGGAATATCTGTTCTCAGCGTAAAATCTGACCCCCAAAGGAAATGTTTGAACTTTTTAGTATAAACTATCACAGCCAACAATTCCCTTTTGGTGGTACAATAATTTCGCTGGGTCTTACTCATAGTATTACTAGCAAAGGCAATGGGAGCCTCCACTCCGCCTTGGACTTGACTGAGGGCTGCCCCAATGCTCTCATTACTAGCATCTGTATCCAATACAAAATGACCATCCGGGGTGGGATACCTTAACACCGGTGTCTCTACAAACAGCTTTTTTATTGCTAAGAAGGCTGCGTCCTGTTCCCTCCCCCATGGGAACTCTTCCTTCCTATTTCCGGGAGTCCAGTGTGACAAACACTGGATCGGGTAGGCTACCCGGGAATACCCCGGCAGGAAATCCCTATAATATGAGCAAAATCCTAGAAAGGATCGCACATCTTTAGGACCCCTGGGTACTTCCCATTCAGTCACACTCCTGATCTTTTCCGGATCTGCCTTAACCCCCTCGGTGGAAATAATCCGTCCTAGGTAGTTAATATCTTTCTTAAACAGATTACATTTCTTCGGTTTCAATTTGAGACCGTTAGACATGATTCGGTTTAAGACTTCCTCCAGATTACTTAGACAGCCCGCAAAGGTCTTTCCAAACACGATTACGTCATCTAAGTAAACCAGACATTTCCGCCATAATAAATCACTTAACAGCGTCTCCATCATGGCTTCAAAGGTGGCTGGCGCATTACATAACCCGAATGGCATCACCTTATATTCAAACAAACCAATATGGCTGGAAAACACAGTTTTCTCCATATCTTCAGGCTTCATGCCTACCTGCCAATACCTGGACTGTAAGTCCAGTGTACAGAACCACTCATTCCCTCCCAGGGAATCAATCGTCTCATCTATCCTGGGAAGAGGATAGGAGTTTTTCTTAGTCAACCCATTCAGTTTCCGGTAATCAATACAGAATCGTATACTACCATCCTTCTTGGTTACCATACACACGGGGGAAGACCAAGGACTCATGCTGGGAACAATAACATTATCCTTCAGCATTTTCGCGATCTTTTCCTCAGCTACAATCTTCTTTTTGAGGGGTAGCCTCCTATAAGGAATCTTAAAAGCGGGGTTATCCCCGGATTTAATTTCGTGCAATACCTTATTAGTTCTCCCCAGGGGTTCACCTGGGGCTGCAAAAGCTTGCCTGCATCTCTTCAGCATAGCCCTCAGGGCTTCCTGATCATTCTCATCTGTTATGGATGATCCCGTTAACATCTTAGTTAACTCTTCATGCAATTCCTCCTCCCCTCCTTCTTCTAACCTCAGGTCTTGGTGGCTACCAGTGACTGCCTTCGGAAGTATCACTTTCCCAACTTCAGTGCCTTTCTCAAGATATACCGTGGAGTTTCCGGGGTTGGAAATGGGTGTCACTGTCCATCTGGAATTCCCTACTAGGGTATCCGCAGATTCCAATCCCTTCCGGGATAATACAGCCATATCTGGCTCGATTACCGCTAATCCTCTCTGGATTAGCCTCCCTGAACTGACTAACACGTCACAGGTCATTCCCGGAGGAATCTTCACGGTCTGTGCCACACTAGCAACACTACTTATCACTCTCAACTTACAGAGTATGGTCATATCATACGGGTATTCAATTCTCAACTTCCCACTTTTCGGATTCAAAGTCGCACCGAAAAGCGCTGCAAAATCCAAACCAAGAATACCATCATCTTCAATCTCAGCTATGGTCGGGGCCCAAACAAATTCTTTCCCGGCCACAGAGATTGTCAGAAAAGTTCGTCCAAATGTCCTCATTCTGGTACCATCGGCCGTACATGCGTTTACCCTCATTGTGAGGTTCTCACACATATTCGGCAATAAGCTGACGAATCTCCTAGAGATCATGGAGTGACTAGCTCCAGTATCAATAAGAAATTCCCCAGTCTTTCCTTGTACAGAACAGGAAACGTACCACCTCTTCCCATCAGTTACTGAGGGATTCCTAGTAAACCGGTGAAGGTCACTATCAGTGCCCTGGTCGAATCCACATCCTTTCAGGTGTTCCAGACAAGGATGACCCGGGGGAAGCCTGGTTCCTCCAACCTTAACCAACTCTTTGGTTATTGACTCCTCTAAACTGGCACTAGGTTTCCCATATGCGCACCCCTGGGCGCCTGTTGCACCAGCCTCCCAAGCCTCATGGTTTCCGGGATGTACGGTCCCATCTCCCTTCTTGCTGGACGCATTCACTGCTAATGAATCTTCACCCCAACGTCGGTGATAATCTGGCTTATTTCTTCAGGGGTTACCGTCCTGCCATCCTCGGTAACCCCCTCTAATTTCCCGAAACCTCACTTCTCAGAACAGGTTTCTCAGCTTTGCATTCAGACGCAAAGTGCCCCTTTACTTGACACCTGTAACACTGGACAGTGTTACGATCGACCCTCGGGCGGCGCCTGGTTTGATTCTCAAACACCTCATTCATGCGTTTAATCATGGACTCCATTAATGTATTTAATGAGTTTCCTGACGCATTTGTTTAATCCGGAGTGGTCTTCTCCGGGGTCTGGGTTTTCTGACTGGAATCAGTCTGTGGTTCCCGAGTGTCGGGTTTCCGAGGAGTTTCCGAATAACTTTTGGTACTAGGAGGCTTCCCGGAAGCTGGGGTAGAGCTAGATTTCTGACGTCCTTTGAATTTCAGAGCGTCTATTCTCTCCTCCCCTTCAGATTCTTCCCCGGAAGAATCGCTACCATCTAAGGAATGTTCAATTCCAGAGACGCGCTGTCCCCTATTAGCAGGTATCATACCAGCCAATAGAATTTTCTTTTTGTCATGTTGATCAATCGCCATGAACAAATCCGCTAGGGAAGACCCAGCTTCCCAAGCTCGACTACAAACCTTAGCGTGATCTGGATCACTCAACCCACTAATGAACCTTACAAATAGGGATTCTATATAATATTCAGCATCCCTACTCCATTCTGGCCTGGCTTGCCGCAACAATCGCTGCAATTCCAGTCCATAAATTTTGGCAGATTCCTTGGGTTTCTGCGTTCTCCTCTGAAACAGAGTCCAGTGATCACCTGTCACCATTTTTCCAAATGTATAACAAGCTAATACTTCTAGTTGGTCGTATGTAGCTTCCGGCCCATAGGTGTCTCTCCACTCCTCGACCACTATTTTTCCCGGGCCATCACTCAACCATATCACAAAAGCTCCCAAGGATTCATCCTTGCTCCAGCAATTGTACTTACAATCCTCTAATAGTGATTGATATTCCTCCTTCCAGGGATTAAGCCCCTGTAAGGTTTTGTAACCCACGCAGTTCGTTTAGCAGCATAATTAGAATGCACTAATTGACCTGACATGCGTCTACTCCAAGCCAGTAGGTCTGTACCGTCTTGACCTCGGCTAGAGCAATCTAACCCCAAATTACCAGGGTCTCGATCATGTAATCGATGTTCAGCCGGGGTCATGGTGACCCTCCGGTTCAAAGGAACCTTTGTCTTGGGTATATCGTCAGAAGATTTATCTGATTCCGATTCTGTACCCTCATCAAAGCGTGGGCCTTGATAGCCGGACAATCCCTGTGTGTTTTTATGCACTGGGTTTGACATTCCCTTTGTTCCCTGTTGGGACCCTTTAGTCAAACTATCCCTCCGCCCATTCTCAGGGTCTTTATTGACTCCCGAGTGTGTTTCAGTGAGGCGGATATGAATAAGTTGCATCTGGGCAATATTTATAATTACCCTTGCTATCATAACCCCCCGGGTTCCCATATTGAGCCGGGTCATCTCCCGAAAAGGGATTCAATGAGCCATAACTATGGTTCACTACTTCATCTCGAAATTTATTTTTATAATGTCGAGACACTTCCTCTTCTGGAGACATTTCCCTGTTAACCTGGCCAATACTGGCATGATTAACTGGTTCCCGTTCAAGAGAGCGCCCGGTGACATTCACTCTCCTTGAATCCTTCCCTCTGTTTTTATACACAGAGTCCTCCACATTCCCCAATCCATTATCATTAATAAATGGATCAAACTGAGGTAATGCATCCACCTTACTAGCAGTAAGAGTGCTGTCCCGAACAGTTTCCGGCCTGACCGCTGGAAACTGTTCCTTCTCAACTTCCTCCCCCTGCTGCTCTATTGCCTTCGACAATTCAACCCGCAGGAGAGTTTTCCTGGCTTCCAGGGAACAGACAGCTTCCACCTCTGCTTTCCGCTTCCTTTCTAATTCTTCCGTTTCTTCCAGGATTTGCATCCTGGTAGATTCGTTATCCCTGACCAACTGGTCTCTGCCCTTCTCGAGCTCCTTTGTCCCTTGTTTCAGGACATACCATTCTCTAGAGTATTGTTTCAACTCTTTCTCATACCTCTCCTTAAGAGACTCGGAGTGTTCATTCTCCTTCTGGTTCTCAGCGATTCGTGTTTGAATCTTTTGAAATTCATGCGATTCCTGAGCTACCTTCTTTTTCATATACCGGTTGTCCTCTATCAACCGTTCCCTCTCCTCCATCAGAGCTCCCTTTGTTCTCTGATTCTCAGAGAGAATCTCATCCCTTTCTTTTACTAGGGATGACAATTCATCAGTCAATGCAGCATATTGATCCTCCATTGACTGTTTGTCCAATCAGACGTTTTCCCAGTAGAGGTCATCCTCTTCCCGAGCCAATCGCTCGTCATATTCCCTCTGGAATTTCTCATCCCCTACATAGGGTTCCACCCAGGAAAGATCTTGCACTTTCCTCTTCTTCTGCTCTGGCTTCAAGCCTTCCACAGGGTCCACCCCTGCCACTTCCAGGCGAGTTGATTCCAACTCCCCTTCACTCAGCTCTGTGCCTGAGCCCCCCGGGCTACCCCCAGTAGCCATTGTCCCTCCACCTAAGGACTTCCTGTTCAGTTTAACCCGAACATATTCCCGAACAATTACCTTGTTCTGCTACCTTCACTGCTACTGGTCACGGCACCAGTGTGGTGGTTCGTGGTTATTCTAGGTCAAGGAACAACGATCACGGCAGTTTCCAGGTGCGAGAATATATCAGTCTTTATTCATAAGAACAACTCCAGTTCCTTTACTAGGGAACGATCAGTGTAGAATCAATACACACAGGTAAATCAGGTTTCTCTATAAATAGAGGAAACGGTCAGTATAGTCTTAGTATACAACTCTGTCCGCACGGTTGGACATGTGAAGTCTATCGTCAGTCGGGCCTGCACTGACTGCCTTCCAGGTAAACACACGGGTCTTATATAACACCGGCTCTTAGGGCACGTGGCCAGGTGGGTGGGTCGGCCGCCCACCTGAGAGCGGCACACTGTTACCTGGAGAGGACCTGCGCCCTCTCCCGGGAACTGTGTGCACTAGCTCCAGGTAGAGAAGCCGAGTAAACAGACGTTACCCGGAAATACCGTGTACGAGATTAATATGTAATATCATGCCCCTACATATGTGTATATTTATGTCTATATGTATATATGTATATGCGTATGTATATATATATATATATATATATATATATATATATATATATATATATATATATATATGTAAGAGGTACAGGACCACCACAGCGGCCATAGCCACTAATCCGTCCACTCCACCCCCAGCGCCTACCACAATGAGTGAGCCAAATTCTGAAATGCGTGACTTCATGAAGGAGGTGAGGGAAAATCTAAAAACTTTAATTACACATAAAAATGATACGACCACTCAACTTGATAACATCCTTGCCAAACACGATAGTATAGACACTGCCATTGCAGGCTTACATACTAGCATTGCGAACAACAAAGCTCAAATGAATGCATCAGTTGCTGAAGTACGCTTAGATGTTGGGGAAAATGAAGTTAGGATCGAAAAGATTGAGGAAAGGATCCAAAAGAGAGAAGAAAAGGAAGAAAGATCCGAGGACAGTCAGAGAGAGTTAAATGTCATAATTAGGGGTGTACCTGAGGTACATGGGGAGCCTATGCACGTAACGATGAAAAATCTATTTATGCATATGAAATTGTCATTTGTATACGCAGTAACAAATGGAGCCTCGAGGATGGGAAAAGCCCCCCCCCCCTGTACCCGGTGCACCTACAAAGAAAAATTCCTGGTCTCGCCCAATCAAACTCAGGTGTACAACCAACCCCATGAAATCAGAAATTTTTGGCATGAGGGACAGTGTAAAGGGTGGAATATATGAAAAAGTAACATTCTCCAACGATATGAATGATGACGAACTTTTGAGAAGTAAAGAAGTCCAACAGATAGCTGCAGCGGCCAGAGCAGTCGAGGGGACTGAGGTTAGGCTAAAGGGCAATACTGTAGTGATTGATGGTGTATCATTTGACCACTCTAACTATAATGACCTGCCCCATGGTATTACTACCATATCTGCGTCTACAAAAATTTCCCCCCGGGGAATTTTCTTCCAGGGGCACCTCAGCCCCCTCAGTAATCTTTATAATATCAAGATTACAGATGAAACCAATGGATTCGTAGGAAATTCCGTTGAACAATGCCTAGTGGTACGCAAGGCTGAATTTCATAAAGACTTGACTCTTAGAGACCTGGCCAAGAAGACGACAAACCCATATACCCTAATGAATATAGGTAGACGCATTGAAACCAGCCAGGCCTGGAAGGCTAGAGAGCCAAACGACCTATACATACTTAACCACTACAAAGCAATCCAGAACCCGTCCCACTCAGACCGACTGGTCAATAGCCCTACCGATTGCTACCATGAGGCGACTAAAAATAGAACTTATGGTTGTGGTGTGCTCCTATCAGAAGTAGGTAGGCTGGCTGAGTCCCCTGTACCCCGGCCTGACTACGATGACGAGATGGGAAATATCCTTCACAAGCTAACACGTGTCCTGAAGGGAGAGACTGTCTAATCTACTAGCGCTATATATATTTGTATATATATATATATATACTTATTTATATACCCTCGGACATTACTGTGTCATTGGTCTAATCATGAGTTACTTCTCAACTCGCCCCAGGAAAAGAATTCCTAAGTTCCGCATATTGCTACTTGCGGACTCACGAGCGAGAGGTCTGATTGTGAAGATACATGAAGAGGTGGAAAAGCAAGGCTATACCAATGTCAGCTTCAGTATATTATACTACCCTGGAGCCAATATCACTGATACGGTACGACGAGCTATGCCTAAGCTTAAAGAAAGAGACAAATACGACTTGATATATTTATGTACAGGAATCAACAACCTGACCACCCTGTTACGTAAGAGATGTGTAGTGCCTAATTACGAGAGTACTACTCTACTGGTCAGGCATCTGCTTGGAGATTATATCTGGGCTAAGTACGCACTTGCGCCGTACACAATGAAAACAATCATTTGTGAACTTGTCGGTATGTCCATGCGTACATACAACACATATGGCGAGCCTTTTCCTGATGAGCAAAGGACTATTAATGAAGGAATGCTGGCCCTGAACCCCCTAATTAGAGGTATTAACACTCTGGATCACCTATTCACCCCCCATATGGTGCAGCATGTCCATAAGAGTAGGCATGGGAGAATGAGCCATCGCTATGTGGGTACACTAAGAGACGGGTTGCATTTCAATGAGGCCACTAAGGCTAAATTCGCTAGGAACATTGTATACACACTAGCTGATAACATCCATGCTACCTGCAATTAGAGCCGCGCCCAAATCCGGGGTGGGGACGCGAGTTCCCATTGACTTTGCATTGAAAACCAAAAGCTGCCTGCTGAACTGGACGCGCCCCGCCAAATACACTGTCATAAACTATGTACCCTCTTAAAATCAGCTTTTTTCCATATTATGGCAATACATGCGTGGCACTCATGCATAACATATTAATTATACCTTACTACCCTTGTAAATCTATCAATTTATGCTATATTATTGTATTTAAATGCTAATCACAATATAATGTCTTCTTTTTCATACGAGCGCACGCCACTTGAGGTTTCATTGGGACATTCTAAAGCAATATTCAACTTGACTGTATGTAACATCGTCAACTGTGAGTAGATATCTTATATACTAATAGATTGTAAAAATAAAAGTTAGTTCTTGGATGTGTACCAGTGCAACAGGGTATCGACTCGTGGTGATTTCATGAGAAGATAAACAAAAAATAAAAATCAGACATATTATTACTAATATACTTAAGATTGTAAACTAATATTTAGCATGTATGAAGACTGTGGTGACTCACAACCATACATGATTGATACCACATTACGGTCATATATTTTGAAGTGATATAACTGATATATTACCCTGTACTTGTATACTTTTCAAATTGTTTAGTTCATGGATTTGAGGTAACTTTTTGGTGAATAAACCACTTTAATTATAATCAAATTGTATGAATTAGTGATTCACGTTAAAATTTTGTCATATTATTATATTCCTGTTTCTCGTTAGTCTGTGAGTCTCCTAGGGTGTATTCCCCTGCGCCAGTGGATCTCTCACCATGATAAATTACAAGCAAAATTCATATGTTGATACCATTGGCTCTATTGCAATTAGGAGCGAGTGTTGGAGTATGGGAAGAGGAAGCATGATATGTATCCTATTCATGGAACTCTTATATTATAATGAGTGATCTGCCTGTAACAGGGAGAGGTTTGCATATTATACATCACAATGCAAGAAGTATTAAAACTAATACTACATTGTTTAAATTTTATATTAAACACTCAGAAGTGGGTTTATATACTGTTTCAGAAACATGGCTGAACGAGGATATACCTGATGCCATTATGGGTGTAGATGGGTACACACTCCTCCGTGTTGATAGGAAACGATTAAACCTCAATGGTGATCGTATGGAAGGGGGAGGTGTGGCCGTTTATATTAGGGATGGTATCACTTATACTCAAAATGGCCTGTTGCAGTATTGCATATGTACTGATCACTATGAGATCCTATGGGTTAAAATTATTCTTGGGAGATATTAACATAAACTATTTGGATAAAAATGATGAGAAATTTAATGCGTTATTGGACATAGAACAGGAATTTGGTCTTGATCAATATATTACATCACCCACTAGGAAAAATGCCATTCTGGACTTAGCCTATTCGGACTGTAGATTTATTTCTAATGCCAGGGTTTTAAATTACAAATTTAGTGACCACTGCCCCATTTTAATTACTAAAAAGAAATTGAAAATAAATTATGTTACTAAACAATTTATTGGTCGCTCATGGCGACATTACAACCCAGCCACTCTTGAAAATGCACTTATAAATTATGACTGGACAGCTTTACATGCTACTAGGTGCCCTAACGTTGCTTGGGACATAATACATACTGCAATTGATATACATTTGAATATTATGTGTCCCATAAAGCAGCATCAAATTACTACAAGGGATGAACCATGGCTCACTCCAGATCTGAAAAGATTAATTGTGGAAAAGGATTTTATATGGAGAAATGCCAAACAAACAGGCCTCCCGGAGGATGAGAGGGAATCTAATAGGATAAGTAATAGGGTCAAAAACCTGGTTGAAAATGCAAAAAAAAGGTATATTAAAAACTATGAAAAGGAGGATAGTAAGACATTTTGGAGAAAACTTGAGGAGTTATTGCCTAACAAGACAAAAAATAATATTATATGCTTAGTGGATCAAGACTCTGGCCAGCCCATTGAGCATTCCAAAACTGCTGAGCACATAAATAATTATTTTGTTGGTATAGGTCCGAAATTTGCTGCAAATTTTAATATCCCTTGGACATATGCTGGTACCACAACCAACCTCACTTTAGATGATCTCATTATTACACCTGAAATGGTTTTTAATACAGCTAGATTAACAAACACTAGAAAAGCCTCAGCTATTCCTTATATGAATTCTAGAGTAATTAAAGATGCTATGTTGGCCATTCCAGATAAATTTGCTTATTTATTTAACCTATCTCTGACGTGTTCTACCTTCCCTACTAAATGGAAACAGGCTCTTGTAACCCCATTGCCTAAGCCAGGTGATAAAGCAAATGTGACAAACTATAGGCCTATCTCACAAATTCCTCTTTCTGGTAAAGTGCTTGAACGTATAGTTCATACTCATATATCCTCTTATTTAGAGAATAACCATTTATTAAATCCGAAACAAGGAGGTTTTAGAAAAGGGCATTCCACTATTTCCACTGTAGCTGATTTTACAAATGATCTATTTCATAGCATGGATGATAATAACTTTACATTAGCCACATTTATAGATATGTCCAAAGCTTTTGACGTGGTAAATCATGCAATTTTGCTTTCCAAATGTTCTGAATTAGGTATAAAAAATGATGTTTTAGGCTGGTTAAAAGACTATTTGTTCCAAAGGTCACAGAAAACAGTGGCAAATGGCATAACGTCTAGTAAGGCTTTTCTCTCCTGTGGTGTCCCTCAGGGGTCCATTTTAGGCCCTTTATTATTTTTAATATATGTGAATGACATAGACAGTCTATGCCAAGCTACCAAAATTAGCTCTTATGCTGACGATACTGCAATGGATAAGGACCCTGTCTCGACATATAGGAAAATGCAAGATGATCTTGATCATTTTTCCCGTTGGACTAAGCTAAATAGATTGACTGTAAATACAAAAAAATCCCAAGCCATGAAATTTGGAACCCCAGGACAAATCCAAAATTTTAGGATCCCAGCAATAAATTTAGATAATAAAGAACTAGATTTTGTAGAAAATTATAACTATTTAGGTGTACAGCTGGACCAATTTCTAAAATTTGATAGACAAATAAATAATATGAGATGTAAATCTGCAATTAAGCTGTATATTTTTGGTCGCCTCAGACGATATATGTCATATGCACAAGCCTTAAGAGTATATAAAACCAAAATGTTACCCTATATGGAATATGGTGGTATTCTAGTTCATGATACTAACAAAACACTACTAACCAAATTACAAAGACTTCAAAATAGAGGTTTAAAAATAGCCCTTTACTCACCCCCTAGAACAAGTGTTGAAAAAATTCATAAGGATGGTAAAATAAATTTTTTAGAAGAAAGAAGACAAAAACAAATTGCCATTCATGCCTACACCATGACCAAAAATGATACTAATCTGGCAGTACCTGCCAGAGAGACCAGACTACATGATGGCCCTGTCCTTAAGACATATGATCGAAGACTCCAAGCTTTTAAGCGTAGTGTTACTTATAAGTGTTCTCATTTTTGGAATAATCTAGGGGTTGAGGAGAGGTGTATTCCCACTCTGGATGCCTATAAGATGAAAAGAAAAAGCATACTTGCCTCTCTGAGAAAGTAGTATTTCTCTGCTATACTCTATACATTACTATGATTTTCCTATTTACATGTTTTTCTCCTTCCAAATGGCCAGCATTACTCCTCTCATAATATACTTTATATTTATAATTAGTTCTGTGATTGCCTGGTACACGCCACTTGTCTGTAAACTGTTGCTATTATGAGGCCCTCAGGAGCCAGGAGAATATAGGCACCGTCCAATTTTTATAAAGGAGCCTAACCTGTTCCCTCCTGAATAAATATTACTTTAAAAAAAAAAAAAAAAAAGTGAATTATCAGTTCAACTCTTAATCAACTAGTACTACGATTGTAAGCTTACTAGTAATATGCGGCTGAACAGATTGCTATGGAGAGGTAATTTTATGTGTGTGTGTGCAGTTACTCCCCCCCAACTCAATGCTCAATTCGCAGGGTAGGGGCAGGGTGAGGAGGAGGAGAGAAGGTAGGCCTATACTATAAAATGTGTTTCTTTGATGAACCTCCAAGCATATTTTCATTTCAAAGAAATGAATATGATGCACTGTGTTACTCCTTTATCTTCATACAGGGCCTTTACATTCATTGCAAAGATAATCATTTTTTGATAAACCTGAAGTAGGCCTAATTTGACTTTAGTTAAGGAAGCATATATATATTTATATGCCTTTCAATATTTAACAAATAACAGCCAGAAAAAAAACCCATTTAGTTCTAGATAGGTCGAGCATTTTTTAAGCATACCTAAAGACTATTGCAATTAGGAAGGAGACAGAACTTGTTGCGCAGTTGAAATGGATAATTTTATTGCCTGGCTCTCCTTGGCCACACCAGCTAAGTCTTGTCGGAGATCCTCTCTGCTTCCAGCGTCAAACCAGACTCCGTCCTGTTTCTCCGACGCCGGAGACGCCCCCGTTTCGAACGTCTCCGCATGTAGGTTTAAAAGTAGTTTTCTTTATATTTTACAAAATCTGAAGTTGAACTTGGAACACCATGATAAAAAGACTAAAAGTCAAAATTTCTGTTATAATTTTAGGCACTTCAGGCACACATCAACGACCTCACCTACACCTCAGGGTCTCTTCAACATGCCTAGGGGCTCCACACCACGCCTAGGGGCTCCACACTACGCCTAGGGGCTCCACAACACGTCTAGGGGTTGCCTAACAGGCATATTAGCCCGCAAAATATGGACTTTATGAGAGGGAACTTCAGATACAAGTTTAGAATATATCCCAAACACCTCCAATGACTAATGCCTTCGGAAACACAGATCTATAAAAGATACTAAACCCAGTATCTTCTCAAACAAGTTAATATCTTAACGTCCTCACTTGTGTTTACCTACAGATATGTTCACTATATAATGTACATATGAATATGAGCAAATTTGAGAAACCTAAAAGGTGTATGCACTTTTGCAAATAACATTATATTGATAATGTTTAGCTATGATTTTCTGAGATACCTAATAATCTTTTAATTATACTGGGGTTATGTGTGGGGGCATATGCCTATTCCGTGACTTCTCTTAATCCCAGCCCCCCCTCATCCCAAACCAACATACTGTAGGCCTACTATATGGAATTCACAGACCCCCTCCCCCACCCAACACACACATCAGGTAAGGATTAGGGCGGGATAAGAACCGGGCCGCGTTCCTCTGACCAAGATGGCACTACAGGCGAGATCACCATAGCAATGCGTCCTCCTTATCTACCACTGCTGCTGCGGTATCCAGATTCTTGCAGAGGGGCACAACTCAAATGTTTAGTATTGTTTATCTTAATGTAGATATGCCTAAGGAGGGATATAGTGCCTCTGGGTTAAAAACTGCCACTGTTGATCAATGCTACCCGTGATCTTCTTGTATCTCGCAAACTTTTTTTCTATGGGCTTATGTTTTGAATAAGCATCCACAACTCAAAGAGCCTCCTCCACTTGCTCGCCATCTTTCCCATTGAAATGGTGTTGTACGAGTTTTGTGACGCTGGTGAAACTAGCCAGCGAATTGACACTGGTGTATTCCGACACTATGCGCCTATATGGTCACTATGGTGTATCATGCTGATCCGTCTGGAGTGTATCAAACCTGTTCAGCATGATCGGGCTGCATTCATGGTGTATGGGCTGCATTCACGCATCATGATGACCAGGGGCATACTTTCTGAGAACAGGATGGGGTGTGGGTGGTGTTAATGAATTTTAGTGAGGGGGAGGGGTGATATTGCAACCCGTCTAGAAGGGAATGATGCCAACATATTTGACCCCTTTTTAGTAAAAAAAGGAAAAGCCCATGATTTTAGTTCAAAAGATGGGCCAGCGAATTTCTGTTCATCAAGAATGTAAAAATATAGAAGGCATGCTCCAATCCTTTAGAGGTTCTTGGCCATGTTCCTCACTGGTTCTGGCTCTGGTTCTGGTTCCGGTTCCCGTTTGCTTTAGGATGGAATTGGCCAAAGTTTGGGAGCGGCACACGGTTACCTGGAGAGGACCTGCGCCCTCTCCCGGGAACTGTGTGCACTAGCTCCAGGTAGAGAAGCCGAGTAAACAGACGTTACCCGGAAATACCGTGTACGAGATTAATATGTAATATCATGCCCCTACATATGTATATATTTATGTCTATATGTATATATGTATATGCGTATGTATATATATATATATATATATATATATATATATATATATATATGTAAGAGGTACAGGACCAGTCCCCTCCCCTCCCCCTCCAACCCCACACCTCCCCTCCCCTACCCTCGGCTCCCCTCGGCTCCCCTCCCTTCCTCTCCGCTCCCTTCCCCTGAACACTTATTCATACTTTAAATGGAAAAATAAAAATCAACCCCAAATTAACTCTCACCCATCTTTGACAAAATGCAGCATCCATCATGAACCATGAAATTTGTGATAGGTATACATTTATGTGAATTATCAGTTCAACTCTTAATCAACTAGTACTACGATTGTAAGCTTACTAGTAATATGCGGCTGAACAGATTGTTATGGAGAGGTTATTTTATGTGTGTGTGTGCAGTTACTCCCCCCCAACTCAATGCTCAATTCGCAGGGTAGGGGCAGGGTGAGGAGGAGGAGAGAAGGTAGGCCTATACTATAAAATGTGTTTCTTTGATGAACCTCCAAGCATATTTTCATTTCAAAGAAATGAATATGATGCACTGTGTTACTCCTTTATCTTCATACAGGGCCTTTACATTCATTGCAAAGATAATCATTTTTTGATAAACCTGAAGTAGGCCTAATTTGACTTTAGTTAAGGAAGCATATATATATTTATATGCCTTTCAATATTTAACAAATAACAGCCAGAAAAAAAACCCATTTAGTTCTAGATAGGTCGAGCATTTTTTAAGCATACCTAAAGACTATTGCAATTAGGAAGGAGACAGAACTTGTTGCGCAGTTGAAATGGATAATTTTATTGCCTGGCTCTCCTTGGCCACACCAGCTAAGTCTTGTCGGAGATCCTCTCTGCTTCCAGCGTCAAACCAGACTCCGTCCTGTTTCTCCGACGCCGGAGACGCCCCCGTTTCGAACGTCTCCGCATGTAGGTTTAAAAGTAGTTTTCTTTATATTTTACAAAATCTGAAGTTGAACTTGGAACACCATGATAAAAAGACTAAAAGTCAAAATTTCTGTTATAATTTTAGGCACTTCAGGCACACATCAACGACCTCACCTACACCTCAGGGTCTCTTCAACATGCCTAGGGGCTCCACACCACGCCTAGGGGCTCCACACTACGCCTAGGGGCTCCACAACACGTCTAGGGGTTGCCTAACAGGCATATTAGCCCGCAAAATATGGACTTTATGAGAGGGAACTTCAGATACAAGTCAGGCATGAAACCCATTTAGAAACTGTTCCATATATCGAGGAAACTGATCCACATATCTAGGAACTTTTCAACATGTGTATTTAAATAACGCGTCCAGAAACTCTCAGATATATATTGAAATTCCGCTACACATTTGGAAATTCTTGGAACTCTGCCATTTGTCAATCTTTTTCCATGCCAATTCATTGCTGTCCTGTTGATCATTGATAGAAATCAGTTTCCACTAACAGAAGGAATTGATTTGTTGTCATTGTTGTCAAGTTAACAAACCCCTTTTTTGATAACTTTAGAATATATCCCAAACACCTCCAATGACTAATGCCTTCGGAAACACAGATCTATAAAAGATACTAAACCCAGTATCTTCTCAAACAAGTTAATATCTTAACGTCCTCACTTGTGTTTACCTACAGATATGTTCACTATATAATGTACATATGAATATGAGCAAATTTGAGAAACCTAAAAGGTGTATGCACTTTTGCAAATAACATTATATTGATAATGTTTAGCTATGATTTTCTGAGATACCTAATAATCTTTTAATTATACTGGGATTATGTGTGGGGGCATATGCCTATTCCGTGACTTCTCTTAATCCCAGCCCCCCCTCATCCCAAACCAACATACTGTAGGCCTACTATATGGAATTCACAGACCCCCTCCCCCACCCAACACACACATCAGGTAAGGATTAAGGCGGGATAAGAACCGGGCCGCGTTCCTCTGACCAAGATGGCACTACAGGCGAGATCACCATAGCAATGCGTCCTCCTTATCTACCACTGCTGCTGCGGTATCCAGATTCTTGCAGAGGGGCACAACTCAAATGTTTAGTATTGTTTATCTTAATGTAGATATGCCTAAGGAGGGATATAGTGCCTCTGGGTTAAAAACTGCCACTGTTGATCAATGCTACCCGTGATCTTCTTGTATCTCGCAAACTTTTTTTCTATGGGCTTATGTTTTGAATAAGCATCCACAACTCAAAGAGCCTCCTCCACTTGCTCGCCATCTTTCCCATTGAAATGGTGTTGTACGAGTTTTGTGACGCTGGTGAAACTAGCCAGCGAATTGACACTGGTGTATTCCGACACTATGCGCCTATATGGTCACTATGGTGTATCATGCTGATCCGTCTGGAGTGTATCAAACCTGTTCAGCATGATCGGGCTGCATTCATGGTGTATGGGCTGCATTCACGCATCATGATGACCAGGGGCATACTTTCTGAGAACAGGATGGGGTGTGGGTGGTGTTAATGAATTTTAGTGAGGGGGAGGGGTGATATTGCAACCCGTCTAGAAGGGAATGATGCCAACATATTTGACCCCTTTTTAGTAAAAAAAAGAAAAGCCCATGATTTTAGTTCAAAAGATGGGCCAGCGAATTTCTGTTCATCAAGAATGTAAAAATATAGAAGGCATGCTCCAATCCTTTAGAGGTTCTTGGCCATGTTCCTCACTGGTTCTGGCTCTGGTTCTGGTTCCGGTTCCCGTTTGCTTTAGGATGGAATTGGCCAAAGTTTGGGAGCGGCACACGGTTACCTGGAGAGGACCTGCGCCCTCTCCCGGGAACTGTGTGCACTAGCTCCAGGTAGAGAAGCCGAGTAAACAGACATTACCCGGAAATACCGTGTACGAGATTAATATGTAATATCATGCCCCTACATATGTATATATTTATGTCTATATGTATATATGTATATGCGTATGTATATATATATATATATATATATATATATATATATATATATATATATATATATATGTAAGAGGTACAGGACCAGTCCCCTCCCCTCCCCCTCCAACCCCACACCTACCCTCCCCTACCCTCGGCTCCCCTCGGCTCCCCTCCCTTCCTCTCCGCTCCCTTCCCCTGAACACTTATTCATACTTTAAATGGAAAAATAAAAATCAACCCCAAATTAACTCTCACCCATCTTTGACAAAATGCAGCATCCATCATGAACCATGAAATTTGTGATAGGTATACATTTATGTGAATTATCAGTTCAACTCTTAATCAACTAGTACTACGATTGTAAGCTTACTAGTAATATGCGGCTGAACAGATTGCTATGGAGAGGTAATTTTATGTGTGTGTGTGCAGTTACTCCCCCCCAACTCAATGCTCAATTCGCAGGGTAGGGGCAGGGTGAGGAGGAGGAGAGAAGGTAGGCCTATACTATAAAATGTGTTTCTTTGATGAACCTCCAAGCATATTTTCATTTCAAAGAAATGAATATGATGCACTGTGTTACTCCTTTATCTTCATACAGGGCCTTTACATTCATTGCAAAGATAATCATTTTTTGATAAACCTGAAGTAGGCCTAATTTGACTTTAGTTAAGGAAGCATATATATATTTATATGCCTTTCAATATTTAACAAATAACAGCCAGAAAAAAACCCCATTTAGTTCTAGATAGGTCGAGCATTGTTTAAGCATACCTAAAGACTATTGCAATTAGGAAGGAGACAGAACTTGTTGCGCAGTTGAAATGGATAATTTTATTGCCTGGCTCTCCTTGGCCACACCAGCTAAGTCTTGTCGGAGATTCTCTCTGCTTCCAGCGTCAAACCAGACTCCGTCCTGTTTCTCCGACGCCCGAGACGCCCCCGTTTCGAACGTCTCCGCATGTAGGTTTAAAAGTAGTTTTCTTTATATTTTACAAAATCTGAAGTTGAACTTGGAACACCATGATAAAAAGACTAAAAGTCAAAATTTCTGTTATAATTTTAGGCACTTCAGGCACACATCAACGACCTCACCTACACCTCAGGGTCTCTTCAACATGCCTAGGGGCTCCACACCACGCCTAGGGGCTCCACACTACGCCTAGGGGCTCCACAACACGTCTAGGGGTTGCCTAACAGGCATATTAGCCCGCAAAATATGGACTTTATGAGAGGGAACTTCAGATACAAGTCAGGCATGAAACCCATTTAGAAACTGTTCCATATATCGAGGAAACTGATCCACATATCTAGGAACTTTTTAACATGTGTATTTAAATAACGCGTCCAGAAACTCTCAGATATATATTGAAATTCCACTACACATTTGGAAATTCTTGGAACTCTGCCATTTGTCAATCTTTTTCCATGCCAATTCATTGCTGTCCTGTTGATCATTGATAGAAATCAGTTTCCACTAACAGAAGGAATTGATTTGTTGTCATTGTTGTCAAGTTAACAAACCCCTTTTTTGATAACTTTAGAATATATCCCAAACACCTCCAATGACTAATGCCTTCGGAAACACAGATCTATAAAAGATACTAAACCCAGTATCTTCTCAAACAAGTTAATATCTTAACGTCCTCACTTGTGTTTACCTACAGATATGTTCACTATATAATGTACATATGAATATGAGCAAATTTGAGAAACCTAAAAGGTGTATGCACTTTTGCAAATAACATTATATTGATAATGTTTAGCTATGATTTTCTGAGATACCTAATAATCTTTTAATTATACTGGGATTATGTGTGGGGGCATATGCCTATTCCGTGACTTCTCTTAATCCCAGCCCCCCCTCATCCCAAACCAACATACTGTAGGCCTACTATATGGAATTCACAGACCCCCTCCCCCACCCAACACACACATCAGGTAAGGATTAGGGCGGGATAAGAACCGGGCCGCGTTCCTCTGACCAAGATGGCACTACAGGCGAGATCACCATAGCAATGCGTCCTCCTTATCTACCACTGCTGCTGCGGTATCCAGATTCTTGCAGAGGGGCACAACTCAAATGTTTAGTATTGTTTATCTTAATGCAGATATGCCTAAGGAGGGATATAGTGCCTCTGGGTAAAAAACTGCCACTGTTGATCAATGCTACCCGTGATCTTCTTGTATCTCGCAAACTTTCTTTCTATGGGCTTATGTTTTGAATAAGCATCCACAACTCAAAGAGCCTCCTCCACTTGCTCGCCATCTTTCCCATTGAAATGGTGTTGTACGAGTTTTGTGACGCTGGTGAAACTAGCCAGCGAATTGACACTGGTGTATTCCGACACTATGCGCCTATATGGTCACTATGGTGTATCATGCTGATCCCTCTGGAGTGTATCAAACCTGTTCAGCATGATCGGGCTGCATTCATGGTGTATGGGCTGCATTCACGCATCATGATGACCAGGGGCATACTTTCTGAGAACAGGATGGGGTGTGGGTGGTGTTAATGAATTTTAGTGAGGGGGAGGGGTGATATTGCAACCCGTCTAGAAGGGAATGATGCCAACATATTTGACCCCTTTTTAGTAAAAAAAAGAAAAGCCCATGATTTTAGTTCAAAAGATGGGCCAGCGAATTTCTGTTCATCAAGAATGTAAAAATATAGAAGGCATGCTCCAATCCTTTAGAGGTTCTTGGCCATGTTCCTCACTGGTTCTGGCTCTGGTTCTGGTTCCGGTTCCCGTTTGCTTTAGGATGGAATTGGCCAAAGTTTGGGAGCGGCACACGGTTACCTGGAGAGGACCTGCGCCCTCTCCCGGGAACTGTGTGCACTAGCTCCAGGTAGAGAAGCCGAGTAAACAGACGTTACCCGGAAATACCGTGTACGAGATTAATATGTAATATCATGCCCCTACATATGTATATATTTATGTCTATATGTATATATGTATATGCGTATGTATATATATATATATATATATATATATATATATATATATATGTAAGAGGTACAGGACCAGTCCCCTCCCCTCCCCCTCCAACCCCACACCTCCCCTCCCCTACCCTCGGCTCCCCTCGGCTCCCCTCCCTTCCTCTCCGCTCCCTTCCCCTGAACACTTATTCATACTTTAAATGGAAAAATAAAAATCAACCCCAAATTAACTCTCACCCATCTTTGACAAAATGCAGCATCCATCATGAACCATGAAATTTGTGATAGGTATACATTTATGTGAATTATCAGTTCAACTCTTAATCAACTAGTACTACGATTGTAAGCTTACTAGTAATATGCGGCTGAACAGATTGCTATGGAGAGGTAATTTTATGTGTGTGTGTGCAGTTACTCCCCCCCAACTCAATGCTCAATTCGCAGGGTAGGGGCAGGGTGAGGAGGAGGAGAGAAGGTAGGCCTATACTATAAAATGTGTTTCTTTGATGAACCTCCAAGCATATTTTCATTTCAAAGAAATGAATATGATGCACTGTGTTACTCCTTTATCTTCATACAGGGCCTTTACATTCATTGCAAAGATAATCATTTTTTGATAAACCTGAAGTAGGCCTAATTTGACTTTAGTTAAGGAAGCATATATATATTTATATGCCTTTCAATATTTAACAAATAACAGCCAGAAAAAAAACCCATTTAGTTCTAGATAGGTCGAGCATTTTTTAAGCATACCTAAAGACTATTGCAATTAGGAAGGAGACAGAACTTGTTGCGCAGTTGAAATGGATAATTTTATTGCCTGGCTCTCCTTGGCCACACCAGCTAAGTCTTGTCGGAGATTCTCTCTGCTTCCAGCGTCAAACCAGACTCCGTCCTGTTTCTCCGACGCCGGAGACGCCCCCGTTTCGAACGTCTCCGCATGTAGGTTTAAATGTAGTTTTCTTTATATTTTACAAAATCTGAAGTTGAACTTGGAACACCATGATAAAAAGACTAAAAGTCAAAATTTCTGTTATAATTTTAGGCACTTCAGGCACACATCAACGACCTCACCTACACCTCAGGGTCTCTTCAACATGCCTAGGGGCTCCACACCACGCCTAGGGGCTCCACACTACGCCTAGGGGCTCCACAACACGTCTAGGGGTTGCCTAACAGGCATATTAGCCCGCAAAATATGGACTTTATGAGAGGGAACTTCAGATACAAGTCAGGCATGAAACCCATTTAGAAACTGTTCCATATATTGAGGAAACTGATCCACATATCTAGGAACTTTTTAACATGTGTATTTAAATAACGCGTCCAGAAACTCTCAGATATATATTGAAATTCCACTACACATTTGGAAATTCTTGGAACTCTGCCATTTGTCAATCTTTTTCCATGCCAATTCATTGCTGTCCTGTTGATCATTGATAGAAATCAGTTTCCACTAACAGAAGGAATTGATTTGTTGTCATTGTTGTCAAGTTAACAAACCCCTTTTTTGATAACTTTAGAATATATCCCAAACACCTCCAATGACTAATGCCTTCGGAAACACAGATCTATAAAAGATACTAAACCCAGTATCTTCTCATACAAGTTAATATCTTAACGTCCTCACTTGTGTTTACCTACAGATATGTTCACTATATAATGTACATATGAATATGAGCAAATTTGAGAAACCTAAAAGGTGTATGCACTTTTGCAAATAACATTATATTGATAATGTTTAGCTATGATTTTCTGAGATACCTAATAATCTTTTAATTATACTGGGATTATGTGTGGGGGCATATGCCTATTCCGTGACTTCTCTTAATCCCAGCCCCCCCTCATCCCAAACCAACATACTGTAGGCCTACTATATGGAATTCACAGACCCCCTCCCCCACCCAACACACACATCAGGTAAGGATTAAGGCGGGATAAGAACCGGGCCGCGTTCCTCTGACCAAGATGGCACTACAGGCGAGATCACCATAGCAATGCGTCCTCCTTATCTACCACTGCTGCTGCGGTATCCAGATTCTTGCAGAGGGGCACAACTCAAATGTTTAGTATTGTTTATCTTAATGCAGATATGCCTAAGGAGGGATATAGTGCCTCTGGGTAAAAAACTGCCACTGTTGATCAATGCTACCCGTGATCTTCTTGTATCTCGCAAACTTTCTTTCTATGGGCTTATGTTTTGAATAAGCATCCACAACTCAAAGAGCCTCCTCCACTTGCTCGCCATCTTTCCCATTGAAATGGTGTTGTACGAGTTTTGTGACGCTGGTGAAACTAGCCAGCGAATTGACACTGGTGTATTCCGACACTATGCGCCTATATGGTCACTATGGTGTATCATGCTGATCCCTCTGGAGTGTATCAAACCTGTTCAGCATGATCGGGCTGCATTCATGGTGTATGGGCTGCATTCACGCATCATGATGACCAGGGGCATACTTTCTGAGAACAGGATGGGGTGTGGGTGGTGTTAATGAATTTTAGTGAGGGGGAGGGGTGATATTGCAACCCGTCTAGAAGGGAATGATGCCAACATATTTGACCCCTTTTTAGTAAAAAAAAGAAAAGCCCATGATTTTAGTTCAAAAGATGGGCCAGCGAATTTCTGTTCATCAAGAATGTAAAAATATAGAAGGCATGCTCCAATCCTTTAGAGGTTCTTGGCCATGTTCCTCACTGATTCTGGCTCTGGTTCTGGTTCCGGTTCCCGTTTGCTTTAGGATGGAATTGGCCAAAGTTTGCAGACAGAATTGGCTGTAGGAGTATAGTGACTGCACAAATGCATTCATATAAATGATGTGAGGCCATAGCCAACACTTTTACCTACCCTAACGTTTTTATCTACTTCACTGACCCATGACCTTATTATATACAACTACACTAGTCCATACGCGAGGTGTATTGCCTAGAGACTCAAGGTCCTTTAGACAAACCAGTGCTGCCAACTGGCTTATCGCAGTTAGAACTAAGTCATAATGAAGGTGTAAAATTCCATACAGTCCACAAACTGTTTGTATGTTTTTAGAGACAAGCATCGGGTTGCTTCCACTGCCATTAGTCACATGAATTCTGGGATGTTTAATAAGAAGGTGAGTAGTATAGTATGTACCGGAACGGGACTATAGTTAAGTACTGTTTATTACTCAATCGACCTGCAGCCAATCAGAGGCCTCCATTTGGTCACGTGACCGGAAGTGACCTACTTAGGGGATTAGTGGTGAGGTCACGTGACCTAGTTAGCCAATCAGAGGCCGCCATTTGGTCACGTGACCGGAAGTGAGGTCATATGACCTACTTATGGACCGGAAGTGACGTCATATGACCTACTTAGGGGAGCGGAAGTGAGGTTATATGACCTACTTTAGGATCACGTGACCGGAAGTGAACTGATGAGTCACGTGACCGGAAGTGACGTCACATGACCTAATGGCCAACCGGAAGTGAGTGACCTGATTGAGGATCACGTGACCGGAAGTGACCTGATTGATCACGTGACCGGAAGAAGAAGAAGTGACGTCACGCGACTTAATGAAGAGATGAGCGTCTTTAAGGGGTCACGGGCTTTAAAATGTGATATCTTTTTTTTTTGGAGGAGGAGGAGGAGGAGGAGGAGAAGGAGAGGAGGAGGCGAGTCTCTTATTTTTTTCGGTAAACTAATAAAAAACACTACGATATAAGTTTTTGTTTTTTTTTCATTTTTTATTGTTTTACGAGCGACTGGAAGTGACTTATTGAACTAGGTAGAAGCGTTCTTTAGAGTGTATAAGGGGGGGGGGGGGGAGGGGAGGGGAGGGGAGGGGAGGGGGGGAGGGGGGCCCCTTTAAGATGCATGGGGAGGGGGGCGCTTTTAGGATGCATGGGGCGGGTGGTGGGGGGGAGGGGGGGAGGGGGGAGGGGGGCACTCTAGGGGGGTGGGGGGGCACTCTAAGGGGCCTTTGTCTCTTTTAAGAAAAAAAGAAAAGAAAAAGATTTCAATCGAGAGACACGCTTCTTCCTCTCGAGAGGAAGAAGCGTGTCTCTTCGTTTTTTTTTTGTTTATCACGTGCTTCGATGAGGCGATCAGCTGCGACTGGAGGAAGTGACACTTTAAGAGGGCGCGCGTCTTAATTGTTATGATATTTTTTTTTTTTTTACTTACTAATAAAGAAGACGTATGAAAATAAAACACAACAATTCACATGTCCGTCGTTCTCGTTGTTTCTTGCTTGATAAAGTCAAGTAATATCGCGATGCCGAGGTCAAACTTTCCCATGTCCTCAGTCAACACTCGAAGGAGTTCAAAAGGTGTACCGCCGGCACCGTCAGCTTCATCTTGCCACATTTTCAACACTCGGAAGGCCCACTCAGCGGGACTTCCTCCGTATTCGCATTCTTCAGCGATCTTATCTAACCTCTCAGGCGACAATTTTAAATGGTCCCCCACCTCTTTCCACCTGCTACCTAGACGTCTGCCGAGGGTGCCCAAGTGCTTATGCATCGCGCGCGAGTCAGGGTTTTCGAAATCCAACCCCTGTCTGTGGAGAAGGGACATCCACTGAGCCAACAGTTCCACGCGTCTAATGCGGGTGAAGACGCGACCGAGCTCTCCCCATCTATGACGATGCGGGGTTTCACCCCACCAGACTCGGAACATCGCCGTACACAGCTCCTCCGGTGTCTTGACACTGCGCTCTACTAGAGCATCCATACGGGCGGCGGTAACTTTTAAGCTACTGCCCAACTCTCTCCAACAGCCGCTCAACTCTTTACCTAGTTGACGAAGCAAGGCGTCGCTATAGGCTAACCGCCGCTGTCCTACCTCTCTGTTCTCCCCATCGGTCTGCCTCGCGCGTCTCACGTTGTCAAGCCGCATTAACTTTTTTTCAGGTGGACAAGGCGGTGAAGGCGAGCTTGAAAGTGGAATAGCTTGAGCCATCTCGTCTCGTCTTGGCGGTGGCGGCGGCGGCGGCGGCGGCGGCGGTGGCGGCGGCGGCGGCGGCGGTGGTGGCGGCGGTGGTGGTAGTAGACGTTACTGTGGTCAGAGGCGATATGGTTTTTTTCCAACAGAAATCAGAGCTTTTTATACAGAGGGAGTTTAATCCCATTTCCAACAGCACTCCAGCTGTGTAGCGACCTGTCCGCATGACGCTTTTTCAACCGCTCCGCTCCTTAAGAGCTTAGATGACGAGGGGTGTGTCATCGCTATCCGTGGAGACCAGCTGAAAACGGTGTTTCTTCCTCATCCATTAGCCTTACCTCCTACCCCCTACCTGAGGACGTCTCCCTCCCTCTGACATTCATTGTAACAAACGTCAGAGGTCAGGTGAAAATCGGATTTTTTTCATGCACAGCCTTAGTCTATTGAACTAGCCGGCCGCCGCCTGGCCGGCCCGGTCTACTCACCACGGCAGGAGGTGGTGATTTTTTTTTTGTCTTACACTTAAGTCGCTCACCACATGCACACGCCTCTACTCACAGACAGACACGTTCGTCTTAGGGGGGTCCTGCTTCACGCCACACGCCTCCTGTAGTTTTTTTTTGTACACACACTCTAAGCTCGTCACCGTTAATCCTTTATACAGCTAACGCGCGCTGAATGGCTGAATAGGGTGGTAAGTGGCTTAGCTCATGACAGTGGATCCCTCAAAAAAAAAAAAGAGGGGAAAGGGATCCAGCTGAAAACGTCATACCTTATGTCTTTGTGAATGGCCGCCGGTCAGTCGACGGCAGCAACCGCTTAATCCTTTATACAGCTAATGCGCGTTGAATTGCTGAACAGGGTGTTAAGCGGCTTAGCTCATGACAGTCGATCTCTCAAAAGGGGGGAAAGGGATCCAGCTGAAAACGTCATGCCTTATGTCTTTTGTTTCTCTTTGTGAATGGCCGCCGGCCAGCCGGCGGCAGCTGAACAGGGTCAGTAAGTAGCTTAGCTCTAGAAGCGAGAAGGCGTATATAAGGGGTCTGGAAACCTCCATTCACTCACTCATTCTTTTGCTGCTCTCTACAGTCACCACCATGAGCAAAAGACAACACCTAGCGCTGTCCAAGAACAAGAAGACTACGCGGAACAGCGCTCGTTTAGCGTCAGTGCCTCCTCTTGCTACTGAACATGAGACTACCGCCGCAGCCGCTTGGTCTTATCACCCTCCCGCTGTAGCGAGCGCTCGCGGCAGTAGTAGTAGTAGTAGCAGTAGTAGTAGCAGTAGTAGTACTAGTAGTAGTAGTAGTAGTAGTAGTACTACTGGTAGTAGTCGTCGTGCTAGCGACGTTGTTACACTCGCGACGGTACACGTTGCTGCTAAGCGCGCTGCCGCTGCTACTGCCGCCCCGCCTGCTGCGGCTGCTGCTGCTGCTGCTGCACCTGCTACCGCTGCGCCTGCTACTGCTGCGCCTGCTGAGGCTGCTGCTCCTGCTACTGTTGCGTCTGCTGCTGCTGCTGCTGCTGCTGCTGCTGCTGCTGCTTCTGCTGCACCTGCTGCTACCGCTACTACTACTGACGACAACGCTCCTGGCACAGCGCAGTACTGGCAACCGGGTTTTTACCTCCCCACTACTGTTGATGACTTTGATGACCTGCCGCACGTTGCACAGCCCCTCTCCTCCACCACTACATCGACCGACGCCCTCGACCCCGCTCGCGCTGAGAGTGACAGCTGTTCGGACACTCAGCCCCTAAACCGAGAAGAAGAGGAGGAGGAGGAGGAGCAGCAGCAACAGGGTGAGACAGAGAACGACGCTGACGACGAGGCGTACGAACAACCCGAAGGGAAAGGGGTGGGCGGTACGTTTTTCGGCTTCCCTCTTCGACCTTTCGACCTCACTTCCTCCACTAGTAGCGTCCCGTCCGGTCCGTGGCGACTGCCCTCACCGCCACCTTACGAGGGCGGCGGCGCTTCATCTTCTACCGCTACACTCAGCACCGACGGCGTGTGGCTGCGCTGTTCCAACAACGAGGCCTCGGATACCACCAGCGCTGACGCTGCTCCTGCTATCGGTTCTGCTGCTGATTCAGCTCACGCTGATGGTGTTACTCATCCTGCGGGTATGAAACGTTCTAAGGTGAGTTCCAGAACAACAAGGCCTAGTAAGAAGAGAAAAATACAAGAAAAAGAACGAGATGGACGAGAAGAAGCAGAGAAAACCTTCTCCCTTCCTCTCGGGTTAGAGTTCTGCTTAGACGGAGCTTTGACGCTGGAGATCTGGGAGGACGTGGCTAGACTGTCTAGGAGGCTGCGCTACACAAAAGACGGCCAGGTGAAAGAGGCGTCTCTGACCAGAAGCAAGCGAGTGCACTTCACGGCCGACGCGCTGCGCGAGCTCATAGCACGCATCGCCGATATCCGCGCAGTGGTGCGCATATGCGACACAGCGGCCGCGCAAGGAAAACCTAATCACACCCCCTGGTTCGCAGTGCTGGATGAGGAGGGCGAAGTGTACGCAGCTGTGAGCTACTACAGCGGTAAGAACCTCGTCCACGTGCGCAAGTACGAAGGTCCTGACAAAAAACCCACACAGCAGGGAGTGACGCTGTCCGCCAGAGCGCTCAAAGAGTTGGATGACAAAACAGAGATCATTCTGAAATATCTCGGCATAGATTCGGAATGAGAGACGCTCAACGCTCAACGCTCACGCACACACACACACACACACACACACACACACACACACACACACACACACAGCGTTTGACGTACGCTGTATGAGACAGACAGACGGATACACAGACAGCAGACAGAAAGATAAATAGATAGATAGATAGACAGATAGATTGATAGATAGATAGATAGTTAGACGGCTAAGTAGTTGGTAACTGAGTGAAAAAAAAACATGACACAGTGCGTATGCGAAAAGTGTTTCAAAATGTTTAAAAGACCGTACAACCACGAGAGACACGTAGAAAATTGTAGAGTAGTACCTAAGTTTTGCCCTCTATGCGGCGAAGGCGATTGCCGAAAGATCGCCTGTCGACGCGAATCTCTGGACGGGGTGACCGTCCCTCCGCGCATATGTGCTGTACCGAACGGGGAGGAAACGTTCACGGCGAATTGGCCTGCGATACAAACGGGCGTCAGGATGCACGGGACTCGCGTGAGTGTAACAAACTTCAGCTACTGCGCTACTTTCACGCCTCCCAGAACAACGCAACTCTCATACAACCGCTCCCTACTATAACTAATTCAGAAACTTTGGAAGAGCTCCTCTCAAAGATGGAAAACACCGTCGCTTGCGAGGAAGTACGGAAACTTTGCGACGCTGACACCAAGTGGCACGTTCTTTTTTCTACCAATTTGAACATTTGCGTTTACATGGGACCGGGGGAATTCCCCATAGGCGGTAGGATCACTCAGGCCGGTCGAGTTGGAAAGAGAAGCGGCGTGTTAGATTTTCCCAACAAGGACAACCTCTGCATCTTCCGCTGCATTTCCTTTCACTTATACAAGACCAGCAAGCGCGCTTCAGATTTGTTACGTCAGTTCTGTCCCGCTGCCACACCTGAATCCTTTCCGGGTCTGAACATCCGCGACTTACCCGCGTTAGAGAACTTGTTTGACGTACAGATAGCGGTTTACACCGCGTCGCGTCAAGTGCCGGGGCGGAAGTTGAGAAGACGCGTTACTCTGATCAGACCGCCTTCCAGAACTCTGGCCGCCCGAGGTAAAGTCAACCTACACCTGACGGCGAAAGGCGGTTTGCACGTCTCTCTCGTCACGGACTTCAACGCGTACGCGGGCATATACGAATGTTGCAAGTGTAAGGCGGCGTTCACCACCGAGTTCTTGCTGAAGAGACACAGGAACCAGCTTTCCTCTTGCCGACAAGTCAAGTTGCGCTACGTAGGCGGCATCTACCAAAATTCGAGAACGATTTTCGAAGCGCTAGCAGACTTCTCCATTTTTCCCCCCGACGGACATTCCGGAATCTACCCTTACAAGATCGCCTTCGATTTCGAGGCTTTCTTCAGACCGTGCAAAGAACCGTCGACGGAACACGTGTCCCTGCTGTGGGATCACGTCCCTTTGTCGGCTAGCGTCGCATCCGACTTTCCGGGGTGGGAGGGGCCCGTCTGCTTCGTCAGAGAATCCGACGCAGATTCCGACCCCTTGTTGGACCGAGTTTTAAATCACATAAACGAGAACGCCAAAGTCATCGGGGAAGCTGTGCTAGAACTTTACCGACCGACCTTAGCGAAGTTAGATGCGGCGATAGGTGAAGCTCTCCTGCTGGAGGAGGCGACGTTCACCCCTTCTCCAGGCGGCTTCGCTGCGGCTCAGACCAGACACCCGTTAGTTCAACTGAAGATGCGTCTTCTGAGATACATCCGGCAAGCTCCAGTCGTGGGCTTCAACTCGGGGCGTTACGACTTGAACCTGATCAAAATGCGCCTTCACTCGTTCTTCGCCTCCGGAGACCGAAGAAACCAAGAATTCAGCGTCATAAAGAGAAGCAATCAATACTTGGCGGTTTACACACAGCACACGGTTTTCTTGGACGTAGTCAACTATTTGGCACCCGGTTACAACTACGCGACCTATTTGCGAGCTTTCACCAGGAACGAAGAGAAAGGTCACTTTCCTTACGAATGGATGACGTCTACCAGGAAACTGGCAAACAGAACGCTGCCACCGAGATCGGCTTTCGACAGCGAGCTGACGGGCGTCAAAATGTCCGAATCCGACTACGCCGCATGTCAGAAAGTTTGGTCCGACGAGAAGATGCAAACTATGGAAGACTACTTGATCCACTACAACAACAAAGACGTCAAACCTTTCATACAAGCTCTGAAAAATCACGCTAAATTTTTCCAAGATCGCGGCATTGACATGTTGAAAGACGGAGTTTCTCTCGCCGGTTTGACTTTACGGTTCCTCTTCCAAAACCTAGAAGACGCGTTCACAACGTTCCCCCAGTCCGACGCCGTCCTCCATGCTCTGATCAAAGAAAATCTAGTCGGCGGTCCTTCCATCATCTTCCATAGATTTCACGAGAAGGGCACCACGCGGATAAGGGAGCACAAGTACGGCGAAGAAGCGAGACCGTGCCAACACATCCTAGGACTAGACGCTAACTCTCTGTACTTGCGCTGCATGAGCGAAGCGCACTGCACGGGCTATTACGCGGTGAGACGGCCCGAGACCGAGTTCAAGCCCGAAATTAGGCAAAGAAACTCTCACAGCGCTTTGGAGTGGTTACGCTTCGTAGAGCACGACCGCGACGTGAAACTGCGCCACGCTTTGAACGGCGGCGAGATGGTTGTAGGCTGTCGGAGAATTCGCGTGGACGGGTTTCACGCGGCCTCTAATACGGTTTTCCAGTTTCACGGGTGTTGGTTCCACGCTCACGAGTGCATACCGTCGCACCGATATCAATGCGCTTCACTGAGAGAGGAGAGACGCGACAGAACGACCAGAGTAAGCGCTTACTTGAAAGCGCTAGGTCACAAGCTGGTCGTCGTGTGGGAGTGCGAATGGCGAGAGATGAAGCGTCGAGATGAGCGGGTCAAGGCCTCCCGACAACGCTGGAAGGTTGACGCTTTGAAAGTGTCTCGAAACGCGATGAGCGAGAGCGACATCCTTTCCGCTGTGAAAGAGGAGAAAATGTTCGGTTTAGTTCAAGTGGACATCACTACGCCGCCTCACCTACGAGACTACTTCGAAGAAATGACCCCCGTTTTCAAGAACGCGACCGTTTCAAAATCGGACATAGGACCTCACATGTCAGACTTTGCGCAGGAAGAAAAGCTGTTGAACACGCCTCAGAGATGTCTGATAGGGAGTTACCACGGAAAAAATATTCTCTTGGGAACGCCGCTTCTCAAGTGGTATTTAGAGCACGGTTTGATAGTCACCAAAGTGCAGCTGGTGGTAGAATACCTACCTAAACGCTCCTTTGCCGGTTTCGCGGACGAAGTAACGGCGGCGCGAAGACGTGGCGACGTGAACGAGAACGAGAAAATTCTGTCAGACTGTTACAAGTTAATGGGAAACGCTACGTACGGTAAAACAATCTGCAACAAAGAAAAACACACGGCGGTGAGATACACTGACAGTCGGAAGTTCGAACTATTGGCCAATTCGTGGCGCTTCAAAAAGGCGTCCGAGTTGAGTTCCGATCTGTTTGAAGTCGAACTACAACCGAAAACAGTCAACAACAACCTCCCTATTCAAATAGGGTTCATGGTATACCAGTACGCGAAGTTGAAAATGTTAGAGTTCACATACGACTTCTTGGATAGATTCGTCGATCGGCGCGATTATGCCCTTTGTCAAATGGACACCGACAGTCTTTACATGGCTCTCAGCGGTGACACGTTGGATGACCTAGTCAAACCTCGCCTGAGAGAGACGTACTTCAGAGAGAAACGAAAGTGGCTTCCGACAGCGGTGTGCGACGATCACTTAGAGCTTTTCGTGAAGACAAAAACGGAAAGAGTGCGAGAATGGTGTCCGCCGCCCGGCGGATGTTGTGAGAGACGGTACCTTCACGATCTGAGAACTTCGGGGCTTATGAAAGCGGAGTGGGAAGGTGACGGGATCCTAAGTCTCAACCCTAAGACTTACATTTGCTACGATCGAGTCAGCGACACCGGTGAAAGAAAATCCAAAAAATGGAGTGCAAAAGGCGTACAGAAGAAACAAAACCCTCAGGAACCAGACGACTTCTTGGATGTTCTTCGCCAACGAAAAACTCTCATTGCTGTAAATAGAAACTTCAAAGTGGTGCGAAACAAAATGGTCACCTACACCATAGAGAAAGACGGCGTGCGCTACTTGTATTATAAGCGTCGCGTGCATTCTGACGGTGTGACAACGAGTCCTTTAGAGATATGAAAAAAAAAAAAATAAGCGTGTGCATCTTTTCAAAAATAGAGTGTTTATCAAGATTGAAAAAAAAAGAAATAAAAAAAATAAAATAAAATATTGTTGTGTTTTTATTTTCATACGTCTTCTTTTACTAGTAAGTCGCGCAGTCTCTTAAAGCGTCACTCATGTGACGACGTCGCTTCCAGTCACGTGATCCTAAAGACCCTCACTTCCTAAAACAAAAAACTTCTTCTTCCGCTCACGTGATCAATCAAGTCACTTCCGGTCACGTGATCCTCAATGAGGTCACTCACTTCCGGTCGGCCATTAGGTCATGTGACGTCACTTCCGCTCACGTGACTCATCAGGTCACTTCCGGTCACGTGATCCTAAATTAGGTCATATGACGTCACTTCCGGTCCCCTAAGTAGGTCAGTAGGTTACCCAGAATGCACCACTAATCCCCTAAGTAGGTCACTTCCGGTCACGTGACCAAATGGTGGCCTCTGATTGGCTGCAGGGTTACCCAGAATGCACCACTAATCCCCTAAGTAGGTCACTTCCGGTCACGTGACCAAATGGAGGCCTCTGATTGGCTGCATGTCGATTGAGTAATAAACAGTACTTAACTATAGTCCCGTTCCGATACATACTATACTACTAAGGTGCCACCATATATAACAAGGCGTTGATGATTCCTCATACCTCCATTCCTTGGGGTAGAATTAGGGGGGGGGGTAGGTAAACTTCAATGTTCCCTGTGATCAGTATTTATACCCGTTGCTAAAAATTTATATGATAAAACTGCTGTTGCTAGGCAACTGAGTAACCTAGCAACAAGAAAATGATTCCAAAGGATTCCTTGGGGTAGAATTAGGGGGTAGGTAAACTTAAATATTCCATATGAACTACCAAAATGCATGTAGCTAAGCATTTTTGTCAAAAATGTATTGGTTGCTAGGCAACCATGAATAATTAAAAATGCTAAAGGGTGGCATGTTCACACCCCCCTGGAAATACTTACCCAGACCCTATAGATGAATAATCAAGAGAGAAAAATACTATACCTGAGATTTTTGGGTCATGGTACTATACTGCCGGATTACTAGAGAGCAGCAGGGTAGTATACTAGTGCCTCCCTTGGACTCGACCTAGTTAGGTGTGTACGGTGCTTGGTCTATAAAGCCACAGCCTCCACTCTGATAATCATCAAGCTGAATTCAGTAAAAATCCAGTTTCCTCCACCAGAAAAACTTGTGAATAACCTCACGTTTGATGGGAAAAGGTTGGCTTACAGAACTACAATGGAGAGGGTGGAGAGTAATGTTCAAGCCCTCGGAGCAAAATATCCTGCGACTTCCCTGTTATTCGGTAATGACCACTCCCTCACACTTATTTAGACTGTATTATTCGTCGTTGAATTGCCACATTGAGATGCTCATATTCAGGCTGGAGTTGGGGCCAGCAGAGAGAGGTGAGACTAACTATAGCCAGGAGGACTTGCCGACCACCACTGTTAGTGAACCTAACTAAGACTGACTGCACCACAGTGCTGCCACCTGGCTTATTCCCTGGATACATCAAACAGAAAGTGAATAATCTTACCAATAATGTAATAAGCTTTGTAGAAAAAGTTCCCAATCTCAGGAAACTTAATAACTACTCAAGTAAAAAAATGTTTATAAATAATCAAATACACCCTCTTCATATTTTCATGCTAGGTGATGGAAAGCAAGTGTTTCTTATAGTGTCCTGACTGTGGTTGAGAAACTATGTAGGCCTCCCCATTATTGGTAGGCACATGGCATGACGTTCTACTAGCAGCAGCAGAGGTAAATGTAGACATCACTTTCAGCCTCTGATGCTCTATCACAATTGTAACTATTCTTTGTTCTGAGGAAATAGTCAATAATAAGCAGCAAAGGGAGGGGGGTGGATTTGAAGGAAGTCATCTCTATTACAGCAAAAATGATGGGGCCAGCATGGGGATTGACGACAAGCCCCATGTTTGTTTGTTTGTTTGTAATTCGTTTATTTACCCTGCAGGTATATAGGGCCAGGCCCTGTTTCTTACATGCAGCTCATGCGTATGATTATCAGCGATGGAAATCATGATAAAAATACAGAAAATCCTTATGGGAATTTTGTAAATGAATTCTTTTCATATAATGTAAATTTAACTTCATCCAGGCCCAAGATGGCTATAGGTCTAGGAAATGCTTAGATTACCTTGTTTCATGTTAAACCTATAAAGTTGGTTGTAAATGTATGAATAAGCAACATACTGACACAGAGATGCGTGAGCAAATCTGAGCCTGTAGGCTTATTTTATGGGCTGATCTTATGCCCTAGGCTGATGGAAAAATGCCTACTTATGAAGTAATCATATGTCGATGGTATTCCAAATGATTGGTGGATGATGTTGTTTCCACATGAGAGCTTATGACAGAGAAATATAGACAAATAATTTTAATCATGCCCTCAGGTGCTCCGGATTTAAGATGCCTGGTCTTTTGGCACCCTTAGTAGAGACCCCTTGCCCTTGCCATGACCTCATACATCTCAAACGGTCATAAATAGGCAACCTTCCGGCGTCTGTTTCACTGTCTTTAACAGACTTTTTGCTTCTGCAAATCATGTCGATTGGCCCCCAAAAAAGTTTAATTGATTTAAAAATGCTAAACAAAGTTCCTTTGAGACATCGGGACTAAAATCATTGGCCTCCCACTTTGAAGAGGGTGCTGTACCAGGGCGTGAGTGATCCGAGCACCTGCACTTATTCTGACAGTAAATAACACTAATAGAGAGTGTTTATGACCTATGTGCCTCCACTAGGGCATGTCTGCTGTGACCTCATTCAGACAGAAATAACTCTCTTTGTTATTAACAGGAATCAGGACATAACTGACACAGGCCGGCGGAGGCCCATTTAGTAATGTTACTGCTTAATCTGTGTAGGCAGCCATCTTGCCCCCCCCCCCTAGTGATGCTATTGATAACACAATGTAGGCTATAACTATGTCCCTGTGTAAGTAACCCTGTTAATTTAGTCTCTCTTGTCCCCTATGTCGCTCTAATGTGATGACCTTGTGCTTCACTTGCCATTATACAATTGGTAATTTGACCATCTTAGACACTATTATAGTTCAGACAGTAAATAACACTAACAGAGAGTGATTATTGATAATTCTGTGAAGGCAGTAATCTTGTTCCTCTATAGCAATGTCACTGATAACTCTGCGCAGGCAGCCATCTTGTCCCCTTAGAATTCCTGGTTGTAGTCCTGTGTAGGCAGTCATCTAGTCCATTATATAAAAAAATATAGCATAAATGATCAGAACATAGAAATAACAGACGCGGATATAGAGAAAGAATTGGACCTTCCCTTTACTATCAGTTTTAACTGGTATGCGTAATGACCATAATTGATTATAGTTGGTTCGCTTCTAAGAGAGGTTTTATGGTACACAAATTTCATATAAGCCTTGTCTTCACAATCATTAATTTAGTTCATGAGGTAATAGCTTAAAAGTATAAGCAACTTAAGGAGAATTGTTCCCAACATGTCATTGTCAATTATGATCATTATGTCACAAGAAAATTACATTAGGCCATGTTAATAGTTTCAAAAGAACGATACAAAACACAATACGATCTGTTAGTTTCTTAGACCTCAGCCACAAAGAAATAATAGTATATCATTAAAAACATTATGTGTAATGCAAGCATGTCTTTTCCCCCTATAGCAATTTTACTGATAACTCTGTGTAGGCAGCCACCTTGTCCCCGTATAGCAATGTTACTGATAACTCTGTGTAGGCAGCCATCTGGTCCCCCTATAGCAATGTTACTGATAACTCTCTGTAGGCAGCCACCTTGTCCCCCTATAGCAATGTTACTGATAGCTCTGTGTAGGCAGCCATCTTGTCCCCCATATAGCAATGTTACTGATAGCTCTGTGAAGCAGCCATCCTTTCCCCTATAGCAATGTTACTGATAACTCTGTGTAGGCAGCCATCTTTTTACCCTATAGCAATGTTACTGATAACTCTGTGTAGGCAGCCATCTGGTACATATATAGCAATGTTACTGATAACTCTCTGTAGGCAGCCACCTTGTCCCCCTATAGCGATGTTACTGATAGCTCTGTCTAGGCAGCCATCTTGTCCCCATATAGCAATGTTACTGATTACACTGTGTAGGCTGCCATCTTGTCCCCCTTTAGCAATGTTACTGATAACTCTGTGTAGGCAGCCATCTTGTCCCCCTATAGGAATGTTACTGATAACTCTGTGTAGGCTGCCATCTTGTCCCCCTATAGCAATGTTACTGATAACTCTTGTCCTCTTATAAACCTGATTGTTGTTACACTGTGTCTGTGGGGCCCTGAGCCCACAAAATTGCCTTGAGCCCACAAAAGAGTACCATTTTGTTAGCTGAAGGCTAACACCGGGCCTTCAGCCCACAAAAGTGGCTTTAAAGCACAAAAGCCTTCAGCCCACAAAAAAAATGTCTTCAGGCCACAAAAGCCTTCAGGCAACAAAAACCTTCAGGCCACAAAACAAAGATGCCTTCAGCCCACAAAACGATTATACATACCATATGTACTGGTCTCACAGAGCAATTGGCATTCAGGTCAAACACCAATTGTACATCTTATATCCACCTGCCTTCAACTCACAAAACCTCTCATATCAACTTGCCTTCAGCTCACAAAACCTATATACTAATCTCACATAAGAATTTAGCCTCTAGCACCAACTTGCCTTCAGCCAAGAACCATTTCATGCTGATCTTACATACCAATCTAGCTTTTCATATCAACTTGCCTTCAGCTCACAAAGCCAATACATAGGATTTGTGAGCTGAAGGCAAGTTGATCTCAACTACAAGCCTATGAACTGATCTTACATACAAATCTAGCCTCTCATATCAACTTGCCTTCAGCCTTCAAAACCTATATAATTAAACTGATCTCACATACCAATCTAGCTTCTCAAAAGAAACTTGCCTTCAGCTCACAAAACCTAGATATACTGACCTTCAGCTCACAAAACTTATGTTCTGATCTGACATACAAGCCTATGTACTGATCTTACGTACGAATGAAGCTACTCATATTAACTTGCCTTCAGCTCACGAAACCTGTATACACTGATCTTACATACCAATCTAGCCTCTCATATCAACTTGCCTTCAGCTCACAAAACGTATGTACTGCTCTCACAAAAGGATATATCAACTTGCCTTCAGCTCACAAAACCTATATATACTGATTCCACATAAGAGTATACCAACTTGCCTTCAGCTCACAAAAGCTATATATATATACTGATCTTACATACCAATACAAGCCTATCTACTGATCTTACATACCAATCTAGCCCTCAAATCAACTTGCCTTCAGCTCACGAAACCTATATATACTGATCTCACATAAGAATATATCAACTTGCCTTCAGCTCACAAAACCTATATATACTGATCTCATATACCAATCTAGCTTCTCATATCAACTTGCCTTCAGCTCACAAAACCTATATATATATACTGACCTTCAGCTCACAAAATGTATGTTCTGATCTGACATACAAGCCTATGTACTGATCTTACATACCAATCTAGCCTCTCAAATCAACTTGCCTTCAGCTCACAAAACCTATATATTCTGATCTTACATACCAATCTAGCCTCTCATATCACCTTGCCTTCAGCTCACAAAACGTATATACTGCTCTCACATAAGGATATATCAACTTGCCTCCAGCTCACAAAACCTATATATACTGCTCTCACATGAGGATATATCAACTTGCCTTCAGCTCACAAAACCTATATATATACTGATCTTACATACCAATCTAGCCTCTGATATCAACTTGCCTTCAGCTCACAAAAACCTATATATACTGATCTCACATAAGAATATATCAACTTGCCTTCAGCTCACAAAAACTATATATACTGATCTCATATACCAATCTAGCTTCTCATATCAACTTGCCTTCAGCTCACAAAACCTATATATACTGACCTTCAGTGCACATAACGTATGTATTGATCTGACATACAAGCCTATGTACTGATCTTACATACCAATCTAGCCTCTCAAATCAACTTGCCTTCAGCTCACAAAACCTATAAATAGGGTTTTGTGAGCTCAAGGCAAGTTTATGTTAAAAGCTAGATTGGTATGTGAGACTAGTATAGAGGTGCTTTGGGCTGAAGGCAAGTTATTTTAAGAGGCCAAATTAATATGCATATATTTTTTAAGCTGAAGGCAAGTTGATATGAGAAGCACTATTAGTATGTGAGCTGAAGGCTAGTTCATATAAAAAGCTAGATTGGTAGGTGAGACCAGTTTGTATATATGTTTTTGTGGCCTGAAGTCTTTTGTGGCCTGAAGGCTTTTGTGGCCTGAAGACATTTTTTTTGTGGGCTGAAGGCTTTTGTGCTTTAAAGCCACTTTTGCGAGCTGAAGGCCCAGTGTTAGCCTTCAGCTAACAAAATGGTACTCTTTTGTGGGCTCAAGGCAATTTTGTGGGCTCAAGGCCCCACAGTGTCTCCCTATAGCAATGGTCTATATGCTGCCATTAGGTCCTATACAACACTGTATCTTTTTGTAAGTGGCCATCGTGTCCCTGCCCCCTAGAGTATTTGGTTTGGTTTTGGACTGGTGTAGGCAGCGATATACATATATATATATATATATATATATATATATATATATATATATATATATATATTTATATACATATATGGACAGTCGAGGGAAAAGGGTCCTCCAAAGGTTAAACTCAATTATAAAATTGAGGTCATCAGCTTTCCAGTGATATATTTCATTAGCAGGTACCACTTCTAGTTTTTCAGAACTGGCTCCTTGAATATGTGTGGGCACTGTCCAATCTCAGATGCGAATAAGCTCTATCTTACTTTGTTTTAGAGATATCTCTATCTAATTAGCATAATTATGAAAATTCCCAGATATCCAAACTTTTTCAAACATTTAGTCACAGCTTTTAATCTTAAAATGGGATCTACATTCCGTTTTCAGCATGGAAATCTTTGTGGGGCCTGTAATCATTTATTTCTTGAAAAATTCAATTTATATATATATATTTTTTACAATGTGCTGACATAAGGTATATAGGAAGCATATTTATATCTGGAGGGTAGGCATAGTATAAATGGCCAGAACACAGACAAAACAGAGTCAAATCTTGAAAGTAAGCAAGCAGTTTATTTCTTACATATTAAGGTATTAAACAGCCATTTAAAGAAAAACATTTGATAAAGATACAGAATTGCATCAGTCAAATATTAAAATCAACTCCTTCCTTATTTGGTCAATAAGTACCTCTACACATTTATTAGGCCTAAAAAAGTAAATGTTTGTTCAGGTAACAAAGCCCCCCCCAAAAAAAAGCGGGTAGGTAGGTTGATATTTTAATCTTTTTAAGGTTTATGAGACGCAATTCCTCCATTTTTCTCATTATTTTAGTAAAAAGAAAGGGAGTCACTTTTTTTTAGCAAAACCCTTAAAAATGCCTTCACAAAGTAAATGAAAAAAATTCAGGTTGGTGCCGAAAACAATGGGTTGGTCAGGATACCTCAACGCAACTTTCTTTTTTTGGCCTTCCATACTTCACATCATGATTGGGATTTTGCGGCATACAACGTTTTTTTTTGTGTCAATTACTAGCTGTATCAAAAACATATGTACACTTTTGAGTTTGAAACATATTTATTCACACTGGTAGTTTCACACATGCAAGAAAGTTTTTGTCCGTTGATGGTAATTGTTCATTTTGGATTCTGGAATGCCACTGGTACAGCTAGGACATATGTTAGTGACATATGATATGGAATACAAGTGCCATATTTTAACTAATAGTTGTATTTAACAAATACAGATATCAGAGATGTGAGCTACGACTCATAGAAACAATGTCTAATGTAAACCTTTTTGATAAGTCAACATCTCATATAAACTGACTCTTATTTTGAGATTCGTTGATTTACAGTAATTTAGAGAACTTTTAACAATGAAATCCTAGGATCAAAAGTCTCCCATTTTGGCTGAACCTTCATTTTTGAAAAACTCCATAAGGTGATCAATAAAACATTTTTCATGAAAGCATTACAAATTATTAATTGTCCAAAATGTGTAGTTGAATCGCAGGTTAGTGCAGGTACGTGTTAACAGTTCAAATAAACCCTTAAAAACGCAATAGGGTTGGTTAGTTTCCTTTATTATACGATCGGGCCACTCATCGTGCTTTTTCTGTGATATCCCCGTGCTGATATCTAGTGATATCGGCACCCTTCCGGTGGATATCAGCACGTTTCCGGGGGATATCATCCCGTTTCCGGTGGTCCTGAGCAATTCCGAAATTTCGTCCCCCATAAAATCCGAGGTTCTATGGAGACTCGAACACGCTACATCAAGACTTGAAGTCCGATGTGCTAACCACCACGCCGTGAAGGCGCTGGTAGAGGTGGGTGGCGAAACAAGGAGTCTACAGGCGGATTTCCAGCCCTGTAGGACCATTATTTACCGAGTTACAGAAGAAAAGGCATTTTTTGGTCTAGTTTCTTTGAAAATCCAAATTTTTTTCTAATTTCTTTTTTACTATAAAGGTAGAAGTTGGACTTTACTTAGCCTTTCGTTAAAATAATTCTAGGGACTTTTTTTCACATAGAAATAGGCATTTTGAAAAAGGTTCGTTTCCACCCAGGATCGATCCAGGTACCCTTGGTGTGTGAGGCGGCGACGCTAGCTGCCATGCCTATCCGGCTGTGGTGAATGCGGAGGGAAACGCTGGTTAGTATATAACATAGCCCCAAGCTGGCCCCCTCACAAATTCTATGTTGGACTCAGTGTTGGAGATTGAGCCGCATGACGTCACCAGGCTCCACCAATCAGCGAGCAGGGTTGGTGGGATATCAAAACAACATGGCGCTACTGGCGTACGAGTGATATTCAGTCAATAATCCTTCAAAATGGCGAAATTAGGACGAATATAAGGTAAATAAGGACATTTGAATCAATAAATTGTATAATAAACCTAATATTGAATGGCTGACGCCCTCACTCGGGGCTGTATCGCTGGATATCGTCACTCGTGCTACGCACTCGTGCCGATATCCAGCGATACAGCCCCTTGTGAGGGCGTCAGCCATTCATTATTGGTTAAAGACCTTAGGCCACAAAGAATATCTATCATGAAATAAGTGGCTTGTGCAGTTAGCATGTATACATTAGTATTGGAAGACCCAGATGCCACAATCTACCTCTAATTTGGTGTAGAGCTTTTTATTCTAAAAAAGTTAAAACGTCATGGAGATTATAAAATAACTTGGATAACAAAGATAGGATTGCAATTTCTCCAAAGTGTCCATTTCTTATTGAAAAAGGCCCCATTTATTTCCTAATAAGACACAATTTTGTTGAGGAAGGTGTGTATAAACATTTATGCCGAGCAGTGTCAGCTGAAAACTACTCTTGTAGCAGTGTCCAGAAGGGAAAGTGAACTCTCATTATAGAAACATTTTGGTGACATTTTGGTTTCCTACTTTCTCTCAGCTTGGAGGATAGGGCTGAGGCCTTTACCTGAAGAAGGACTGTTTTCATAATGAGATGTGTAAGTTCATATTGGGGTGTGAGCTCTTGAGGCGGCAGAGAAGGGGTCGTGTAAATCTACTGTGCAGTAATGGAGCATTCATTTACTCATAGTCGGGGGACATAAGCCATGGTTCAGGTTCAGCAAACTGCTGGTAAGGCCAAAAAAAAAGGTGTGTTTCAGGCAACATGGTCCAAATATTTAGGGTAGGTAGGTCGGATTTTTTTTTTTTTTTTTTTCAATGTTGGAGGTACCTTGAATGAGTCGCGGACTGCCATTTTGACTCGCGGGTCATCAAGGCGACTCATCGATTCTTACCATAACTAGGAATATCATGAAATTATTGTTAATAAGCAATTTCCTGAGGCTGGACAGTTAATTAGGCATGTGATCTGTTTATCCTGACCAAAAAATTGGTAAAATTTCCGAAAAAATATGAATATTTTGAAAAAAAAAAAAATCTCCAGAATCGGAAAAAAATGCTAGGGTTTGCCCTTTTTTGAAACTAGGGTCGGGTTGCCTGAAACACACCTTTTTTTGGGGCCTAACTAGGCCTCCTACTGATCTTCTCTTCCTATGTCTAGTTTGGTTTATAGTCTTTATGTGTTTCAAATTGCATTGCTTTTCTTTTTCTGTATAAAACAGAACATTTAACTTTCTTAAATTGTCTCAGCCTTTGGTCGACAATACAGAGCATTGAATGACAATTTAAAAAAAAATATGTTGGAACTTGAAATTGAATCATAGAAGTTGTTTGGTCCATTGTGTCCTGCTCCTTCTGTAGAGATACGTTTGACATCCTCCCTTTTTGCTGCTAACACAGAATGAAAGGGTATGTACCAGAATGTAGCTACACCAATGTTTTAACAATTATGGCAGCCAAATGAATGTGCTTCACTAGATTTTATATATCACATTTTAAAGATGTTGTAAAAGCATTCTGTTAACCCTTTCCCTGCCGATACTGCATATATGCAGTACCACTGTAAAACCGATACTGCATATATGCAGTACTGTATTTTAGTACCCAAAAACCGATACTGCATATATGCAGTACCAGGGCACTATCTGTAGTGTAGTGCCGGTTTTAATAGGACATATTCATCTGCAATGTCCCTGGTGGTTGGGAACAATTTTTCAAAAGTAAAGCGGCAGGGAAAGGGTTAATAACAGTCTTAAATTCCTGAATATGATAGCATTTCAGGCTTTTTTTAATCCTAAAGGGATCGACTTGTTTGGTCAAATGAGATAAATGTACTTAATGGAAGCTAATCATGTCCAATTATAAATACAAGTGTTTTGTATATACTTCTACCACTGCCTTCCTGACATAGACAATAGGAATGAAAAACAAATTGATAGTGTTTCTGACACAGGTCTGTAAATGGTCCAGAGACTGGCTATTTTTAGGGATTAATATTAGAACAAAGCAGTAAAGAATTATATGAGAACTATTTACCTCAACATGCTTTGAGACACGGCGACATGAAGACATCAAACGGATCTGGTAAGGAAAATGTGTCCACATTAGCCATTCACATTATATTTATTTATCAGTTGATGATCCAACCTTACATCCATTACAAGGTGCCCTTCTAGGACAAGTGATAAAGTTATGTGTCTCACTGAATAAACATCTTCAGCAAATAGTAGGTAAAAAAGAAAGAAAATAACATTGTCTCTATAATTACTATTGTAAATTGAATATCTCACATTGATTTTGAATTAAAACAGTATGAATATTTATTTATAGATTAAGAGTGTATGAGTCAATACATAATGACTATCAGTTACAGTCCTCCAATATAAATTGATTGTACTTGAGAACATTAAATAAGGTAAGTGAGTGCAAGTTAATATATAACTAGCTTTAAACCTCGCGTATAAGCCTAACTCGCAAATAGGCTGCACCTAGAGTTTAGGCCGAGCCTAAACAGGTGGAAGACTGCCCGGATTAACAATACAGACTGGATAACCCACCCAGGCTGGTTTTACAGGTCGCTCAGCCCTGTATTATGGGCCGTTCTAGTACACCACTGTAATTTTACTACAGCTTTTATATAACCATATTTGCGATTTTTATATGATATTTGCGAAATATTTACACCTATCTAGTATATAGATGAGTATAACAGCTACCAACTTTTAGATGCATTATGTGCATGGTCCATTGCATTTCTGAGTTATTATGAGTTTAAATCAGTATTTTATCTAATGTGAGACACATGTAGCAGAGTCTCTGGTTGGAGAAGGTGTGAAAGCCTGAGCTGCATCCTGTTATACCAGGCTGCCTGCATGGTACATCAGCCTGCTGTGATTGGAGAGTGTATAGGGGCGGCCTGAAAGTACAGGCTGGGCGACCTGAAAGTACAGGCTGCCTGTTAATGCAGGCCGTCCTGTTCTCCTATACTAGTCCTCCACCTGCTAAAGACGCAATGGTGATTTGATAATGGTGAATTCACAACTGTACGATAGTAGCAAAAACTCCTGTTTAAGTGGCAAACTGATCATGGGCCGATCATATAAGCTGCACAGCTGATGTGACTCATGTCCTAGCCGTAACTTTCACAGTAGGTACAGTTAGATGCACTCTTCATCAGTTGATGATGTCATTTTGCATCATTTATGAAGGAGAACATAGTGAGACATTCATTGTAGATTGAGAACATGCTAACTGCATGATTGCGTGGTAAGCCGACAAGTTAAGCAGTTTTAAAGGAGGGTTCCTGCAATTGTGTAAAGGCAAGGGGGAATACAAATAGACAAGGATATTTCACAATATCCTTATTCATTAAAAATAATGCAGACCTACTTGGATTTTTACTGAGAACGTAAGGAAACTTTAAATCAAGATTGAAGATTTGCGTGTCAGTGCTCAATTTCTGTTTGGCAGGTAGAATTCAGAATAGGTAGGTGCTGCTCATCTACGACAAATAACATATTCACAGTCCTTAAACCGCCAAGTAGATTCCAAATGTATACTGCCCCTTAAGCAGATTAAAACTGATAATGGCCAGCACCTAAATTAAATACTGTATTGGATAGTCTAGTTTTGCTATATAGCATCAATAATGATGGTTCCACCGACAAGAGACATTTACATTATCTAGTCTTATATTTTGTTGGTTCCCCCCTAACTCATGGTCCCTCTATGTTAAAAACAGACCAGTCCCTCACAGCTATCATGCTTGATAACAAAGTCTGAGTTTAGATACAGTGTGTGAATCAAAGCATAACTGGTTTGATGCAGTCTTTAAGTAGTAATGAATGTAATTCATATGGTATGAGTTAAAGTCAGGTCATTGTGAATGTGCTTTACCTTAAGAGGGGTAATATAATATAAAGTGAACATGTTTTAGTAAATGCATGATTAGTGGAAAGGAAATTAAAGGATCTTTCAGGGATGTTAACTATCTGTTGGTGATGCAACCCTGGATCATATATTTATGAGAGAGAATCTAGTGAAACATTTAATATAGGTTGAGATAATGTAAGTCAAGTGTGTGATGTTAGGTATAAAAGCTGAGATTCCAAGAAACATCTTCATGGATGGAAGTAGTGCTTACCCCAGTTCTTCACCTGAGAACAAAGGCAGGCATTAGAACTAGATTAAAACGATAACAAGAACAACTTAATACTCAGGGAATAAAATCAAAGATTCTTTCAGTGTTGTTATTGGTTACTAATACAACCCTAGATTATTTATGAGGGAGAACCTACTGAGACATTCAAAATATATTTAGAATATGTAAGTCAATTAGGTGGTTACTTCCTGCCAAATTTTGTAAAAGTGATTCGTTTATTCCAAAGGGAGTTACTGCAATGATGTGAAGGTAAGGGAAAATATGGATTGATTTCTGATGTGTAGTTAGAATATGTATGCTTTAAGCCAAGTAATGCTAACCTCTCTGTTTCTGCAATAAATAAAGGTGAGGGGGAAATGTGTTCACTTCATTGCCTTTTATTAATTGATGATGCAGTCCCGCATCAACTGTAGCTCATGACATAAGGTACCTTTATTATGGATTAAGGGTGTTTATGCCATTGCGTTGTTGTTAACCAGGTACTGCTCTGCTATGACCAATGATTACGGAGCCCAAAAAAACGACATGCCCGAAATATATTTTTTGTAACTCGTTTGCACGACTAGTTGTGTGCACGAGATATAAGCAATACATGACTCGTGCACACGAGGTGCAACTCGTGCACAAGAGATATAACTGGTGCAAACAAGATAGGAAATAATAAATTTGCTCATGTCGTCTTACACCGTCAGAAGTAACTGTAGCTGCACAGCAAATTATACTGTAGATCTACGGTGTAAAAGGAGGTATTATTGGTTTTGAAACCAAAAATACCTCCTTTTATACTGTAGATCTATGGTATAATTCGCTGTGCAGCTACAGTTACTTCTGACAGTGTAGGGGCTCCGTAAATAATACAATCACAGTGTGTATGTTTTGAAGTAGCACTTACCTGGGGCACCTGCACCACCTTATAAAAAAGAACAAACAGTAAACATTAAAACTCGATTGGGTATATAAATCGATGCATAGCTAAAGTTGGATGCAGTTTACAATCAGTAACACCTACTACTCAAAAACATATTTTGAGTTTAAATGAGGTCAATATCAATGTACTCTTTCATATTTTACACGGGAGGACATGATATAAAATAACATATAGAGTGGGAATGTGTCAGTAAATACATGGACACTGAAGAAATAAATAGTCTTTAAGTGATGTTGATTATCAGTTGGTGGTGCAACCCTAGATCATTTATGAAGATGAACCTAGTAGGGACATTCAAAATATGTGTTACTCAGTTGGGTGATCACTTGCTGCCAATTTGTTTTTAAAGTGAGTAATTTCTTCAAGGGTGATCATTGCAATAAAGTAAAGGCAATGGAAAGATGGATCAAAACATGTCATTTCGTGGTTCCTGTTGGGTAGCTAGAACATGTATGCTTCAGGATGAGAAATGCTACTTCTGAGATCCTACATCAATTATAGCTTATGACGTAAGGTATCTTTAATCATAGATGTATGCCATAGTAATATTATTGTTAGTGATAACAGTGTGAATAGTTTGGAGTGGCACTTACCTGGGGGACCTGTGTCGCATTATAAATGAAAAAAAGGTCAACATTAGAACTTGATTGAGTGTATAAATCGATGCATAATTAAATTCAAATGCAGTCTTCAATCAGTAAACATGTAACTTAAATCTATTTTAGGTTTGAATGAGGTTGATATCAATGCACTCTTTTATACATCATAAGTTAGGACATATTGTTAAATAACATATAGAGTGATAATGAGTCAGTAAATGCATGATTACTGGAGAATTAAGTGAAAACTTCTTTAAATGCTGTTAATTGTCAGTTGGGGAATACATCCTAGATCATTCATGAGGGAAAACCTAGTGCACTGAAAAACTCAGTTTTTACGATACCAAAATTGACAACTTTAGGTGGTCATGGTTATGACCATCGGTCATTGTTGTAAGTACCTAAGGTAGTCACTGCTGATCCATTCAGACTAAAGTTGTCATAATAACAACCTTAGGTTGTCACATTTACTGGGTAGTGAGAACTTGGGTGATTACTTGCTGCCAATTTTTTAAAAAAAGGAGTAGATTATTTCAAAGGGGACTATTGTAATAATTTCAAGGTAAGGGAAAATATGGATAAAAACATGTCATTACTTGATTTCTGTCGGGTAGCTAGAATATGTCTGTAAGTAATTCTCATCTCTCTCCATTCTGAAATCCTGCATCAACTATAGCTTATGACGTAAGGTATCTTTAATTATAGATTAGTGGTGTGTATGACGTGTTTGTTTGGAAGTTGTACTTACCTGCCCACCCTGCGTCACATTATAAATGAGAGTAAAAGGTCAACATTAGAACAATCAGTAATAACTGTAACTTAAAATATATTTTGAATTAAAATGAGGTTGATGACAGTGCACTCTTTTATACATTCATGGGTATTAAAAGGAATGGTGCATAAAAAAAAACACTTTATACAGGTAAAACTAAACTAGATTCTGGAATATTGATACTTGGGTGCTATTATTGATAAGGCTACCCAGAAAAATATCATGGTTTCTCATCACTGGGCGCTTCAAAAATATCATGAAATCTGTTTTTCAATATAGGAGATGTACGAATTTGTGAACCTGTGTTGCAATTCTGTCTATGAGCTAGCAGGAAGGAGAGGAGAATATCCCCATACCCTATTTTATGTTATAAACGCAAAGTGCACTTGATAAAACATTAAGCTAAAAGAAAAAAAACGATATCTAATTCTAATAAGCACACCCCCTAGCCATATGCACCAATGTTTCTAGTAGTTTAGGGCTTTTGGGCTCAAGATTTGACAAAAAGGGGTACTTAGCTGCGAAAAAAACATTTTCCAAATTTTTGGAAAACATTTGATTATGTTTTCTAAACATTTGAAAATGAGGAAAACCATTTTCATACATATATAAAATAAACGTTATCAAACAAACGTTTTTTGTTACCAGGAAGCCGTTTCACCGTATCATACGGAGGGTCCGTATGTCCTATTTTTGCGTTTCTGTTCATTTTTGCGTTTCTGCTCAACTGTCCGCATCTTACGGCAAAAAGATACGGCCGCCGTATTCAGATACGGCCGGCCGTATGTACATACGGCCATAATTGCGTTTCTGTTCAACATACGGAGCAAGAAAAAAACGTATCTTTGGCGTATTTAGTACAAGATATACGGAGGGGTAGGGGGGGGGGTGCTATGTTGAAAACAGGACATATACCCTGGTTTTTAGGGCCGTATGTCTCTTTTGTGCGCCGTATGTGGTATTTATGCTCCGTATGTTGGTACTGGATGTGGTGTACATGAGGAAGTGGTAGGGGTTGTGAGGAAGTGGTAGGGGTCGTGAGGAAGTGGTAGGGGTCGTGAGGAAGTGGTAGGGGTCGTGAGGAAGTGGTAGGGGTCGTGAGGAAGTGGTAGGGGTTGTGAGGAAATGGTAGGGGTCGTGAGGAAATGGTAGGGGCCGTGAGGAGATGGTAGGAGCCACTACTACCATTTCGTCACCACTACAGCCAGCTTTGTACTCTGTTGTCTACCACCGTTTATACACAAGGAGTCTGTGGGCAAAGTTTCAGCTCTGTAGGGCCATTATTTACCGAGTTATGGAAGAAAAGACTCTTTTTCATGTAATTTCTCCCAAAATCCATATAATTTTTTATTTATTTTTTTATCATGAAGCTAGAAGTTGGACTTAACTTATTTACCCGTTAAAATAATTCTAGGGTCATTTTATTACATATATATATAGCACTTTAAAAGTAGTAGTAGTTGAAATGTTAGCACTCAAGAGGTTTTGCACCTGTGTGGATGGATATGAACTCGCCGCGGTACAGGGGTGGCCCGCTCCAGATACCCAGTCAACACTTACATTATACTGACCAAACAGGCCATCGTACATCACAGGGGCGTGGCATTTTTCTGTAAGCTAGTACAGTCCCCCACCTCCCTTCTTCCTTTTTAAAGTGCACATATATATGTAAAAAAAATGGCTCTAGGATTGCTTTAATGAATAGATAAGTAAAGTCCAACTTCTACCTTTATAATTAAAAAAAGATAAATTAAAAAAATAGATTTTCTACGAAATTATACCCAAAAATGTCTTTTCTTCTGTAACTCGGTAAATAATGGCCCTACACAGCTGAAAATCTGCCTATAGACTGGTAGACAAAAGCTATCAGAGTACAGGGGTGCCTTTCCCGACCTTTCCTATCTCTTCTCCGACCTATCCTGTCTCTTCCCCGACCTCTCCTGTCCCTTCCCAAACCTCTCCTGTCCCTCCCCTGTCTCTTCCCCAACATACGGACCCTATATATACCCTCCCCAGCCTACCTCCGTATGTTGCTACATATTATGACGTCACAGAGGGAATTCCCTAGGGGTTTCCCGGAATGTAGACTGGTTTTTGCATATTTTTCTAATTGAGACAGGTGACCATGTCCGTATGTTGAGAGGGCCGTATGTTGGATGCCGTATGTTGATATTTTGTAAAAAAAGATACGGAGGGTATGCGGAGGGTGAAAAGAAATGGAAAATTTGCTTTGGTGATATTTTGTCCGCATCTTGACCGCATCTTAAGGCCGTATGTTAGTTATAACATCAACATACGGTGAAACGCCTTCCTGGGAAGCATTTCACCGCATCCTAAATGATATAATAACATATGGCTGCCAAATACGGCCCTTATACGGACCTTTTTTAAAATAATCATTTTTCCATTTCTGGACCATTGCCGTGTTGTGTCCGTATGTTTAAGGCTATTTTTTCATATTTCCATATGTGCATGCGGCAGTCACAATTGTAAAATTGTGCAAAAACCAGTCTACATTCCGGGGAATCCCTAGGGAATTCCCTGTGTGATGTCATAATATGTAGCAACATACGGAGGTAGGCTGGGGAGGGTATAAATAGGGTCTGTATGTTTGGGATTGTCAAAGAAGAGACAGGAGAGGTCGGGCAAGAGACAGGGGAGACAGGGGAAATGGAGTGGGGAGGTCAGGGAAGTAAGAGGGGAGGTCAGGGAACGGAGAAGGGAGGTCGGGGAATGGCGGAGGGAGGTCAGGGAATGGAGAGGGGAGGTCGGGGAATGGAGAAGGGAGGTCGGGGAATGGAGAGGGGAGGTCGGGGAATGGAGAGGCAAGGTCAGGGAAGTAGGAGGAGGTCAGGGAAAAGGTCAAGGGGAAAAATACGGACCATATACGGATTTTTTGATCTCCACATTATGTGGTGAAATGGAAAAACGTCGCATTTGAATACGGACCCCCCATATTTGAATACGGATATCCACATATTATGTGGTGAAACGGAAAAACGCCATATGTCACATACGGACCCCCCATATGAGTCATAGGGGGGGGGCCATATTATGTGGTGAAATGGCCTCCAGGGTGTGTGCTTATTAGGTTAAATGTATACGGTAGTTACCTAGGCAAGTGAACCCATCTCCTGTGTAGCCCAGTCCACAGACACAGGTGAAGGAGCCATCCATATTGTCGCAACGTGCAGCGGAGGCACAGGGTGCTGAGGCACATTCATCCACATCTAGGAAAGATCAGTTGAGTTATTAGTATTATTATTATGTGGAAACTATCTGTCACGGCACCGATTTAAAAATGGCAGATGGTCTACTGTTTACCTTACTCTGCAACTGTACTTCATACTTCCTGTCATTTAGTGTCATTTACAGAGACTCATGCTCATTTACTAGCATAAACATATATATTTATATATATCTATATATATTTATAAACATATATATATATAAATATATACATATATATATATAACTATATGCATATATATATATATATATATATATATATATATATATATATATATATATATATATATATATATATATATACAGAAGTGCCTCGAATAAGTGCAAGGGTCTAAGAAAAAGAAAGGTTTTGAATAAGCGCAGGGTGAATTGAAATGAAAATTTAGGCCATTTTTGTATCTTGAATAAGCGCAGGTCTTGTTTAAGCACAGGGTAAATGCTACCATCGAAATTTAAAAGTACAGGTGCGCTTATTCAAGTCACTATGGTATATATATATATATATATATATATATATATATATATATTTAACCAATAATGTATGGATATCACCGAACGCAGGGTGTGTATACTTGAATAACGAACCGAGGGGCGTAGCCCCGAGGTTTGTTATTCATGAATACACACCCTAAGTTCGGTGATATTCATATATTATTAGGTTTATTATACGATATTTCCATTCAAATGCCTTTATTTACCTTATAGGAGTCCTAATTTGGCCATTTTGAAGGATTATTGACTGAATATCACTCGTACACCTAGCGCCATGTTGTTTTGAGCTCCCACCAACCCTGCTCGCTGATTGGTGGAGCCTGGTGGAACTCTTCAGTAGGGGAGGTGAGGGGATCGCTCATTATTTCAAATCCAACATACTCTCAGTGCTAACGTATAGGATTGTACTTACGCCGCGCGACCTGCTGCTTTAAAAACTAACTGCTCCCTGATACACTGCAATATACACAGCGTTTCCCTCCACAACCACCACAGCCGGATAGGCATGGCAGCTAGCGTCGCCGCCTCACACACCAAGGGTACCAGGATCGATCCTGGGTGGAAACGAACCTTTTTCAAAATGCCTATTTCTATGTGAAAAAAAGTCCCTAGAATTATTTTAAAGAAAGGCTAAGTAAAGTCCAACTTCTACCTTTATAGTAAAAAAGAAATTAGAAAAAAATTTGGATTTTCAAAGAAACTAGACCAAAAAATGCCTTTTCTGCTGTAACTCGGTAAATAATGGTCCTACAGGGCTGGAAATCCGCCTGTAGACTCCTTGTTTCGCCACCTACCTCTACCAGCGCCTTCACGGCGTGGTGGTTAGCACATCGGACTTCAAGTCTTGATGTAGCGTGTTCGAGTCTCCATAGAACCTCGGATTTTATGGCTGTCGAGAGTTCCGACAGAATCGTTCTGATATCCGGGAACTCATTACAAATCGTTCTGATATCCAGAATATCAGCACGATTTCACCTTGCCAAGTGTGCGGTATGCAGGAATATCAGAACGGGAATATCACCTAAAAAGCACGATGAGTCGTCCGATCGTATAATAAATATATATATATGTAAATATGTATATATATATACATACATATATATATTTATAAAGAAGAATATAGAAAGATTCTAATGACCTTTATCCCCAGTAAATCCATCTCCAGAAAACAATGGGCATTTAGCTTAATGGTAAAACCAGTGGTTGCCTAGCAATAGTGTGTTTGCATAGTGTTTGCTCGTAAAAACAACTATCACAATGATATTTCATAAAAATCCATAGATAGGTAAATAAAAGTGCAAACTCATTTCATATCATACTGTAAGGGAAACAGTGTATAGAAAATACATCCATCAACGCCAATGGTTACCTCACAACAGGTTGTTCACATAGCAATCAAGCCCTTTGTTGCACACAGATATCAGTTGTATTTCATTAGCCTCTATATCCAGATAAATGTACTTGAACATGCCAACTGTGTATTGTCGTATAAATAGCAGAGGGAGCAGGTAATCGAACCACTGTGGCATTAGAATCTTTCTGGACTCATTATATTGAGAAGCAACATTTGAATTCATCAATCGCCATATTAAATTGTGGCCAATTATGGTCTCTACACACAATCTTAACAGCACTAGCAATATTCGTAAGCAGCATACTTGTAGGTCAGATTCCATCACAGTATTAACAGCCTACAATAAGATGATGTACTTTTACATTAAGTGAAATAAAAAAAATTAAAACATCTAACGAAGCAGTGTTGGATAAAAGGAGTGTCAATGTACCTATAGTGGTAATAAATCTAGTCGTGGTCATCAAAGGCTGTTCTATAGCCAAAATTAATTGGTAGGGTATATTCTCATTATCCCAAAGGAAAATAGGTGCTCAAGTGTGGGATAAGGAGCTGTTATAGTTATGTATGACGGTCATGCCTAATGACATTTTTTTAAATAAAGATTTGCAATTTGTGATTTCACACTGTGATGTTCCCAGCCAGTGATTCAGCCAATTCTTGGCTCTGCTGCATATATTAGATACTAATCAAAAGGACACAGTGTCTACTTTTAGATGAGCTCCTTAGATACTCGGCTGGTTGGTGTTATTATTGTTCAAAAACATATATCCTATATTTTTGTGAGGTAAAAGCAGGCCGAAAACTGGGATGACCCCCACCCATGGATAACAAGCCGAAAAAAGGTAGTGCATCCCAAGATATTCAATGTTAACATCTTGAATCCCGTTCTAGGAACCCTAAGAAACAAAATAAAAACAGCTATCAAAAAAACAGCTATAATCTACCACACCTTCTGTTGTACAAACAAATGTCAATTCAAATTATGAATACATACTGTTTCATTAAATAGCAAGTTATATTTGGCAAAATAACAAGAAGATAGTTATAGCTCTCAGCCTGCTATCAAATTATCTCTCAAGTTTAGCCAATATGAAGATCACTAGCAAGAAAAGTAGGCCTAATTTGCATATTTCCATTCTAAAAAACACTCAGTATGTCCAACTAACAAATACCTGTTATTGTAACATGGATTAAAGCAGTATGCTGCAACTTACAGTGCTGTTTTATGGACTAACTGAGCACTTACCCACTGCACAAGTTGTTCCCTCCCATCCTTCGTAACAATGGCAGGATGGCGGGCCACCACCAGTTATGATGTCGCCGTTTACACATTCTATACCACCTTCCTCGCTGCTGCTGGTGGAAGAGGCTACAATGAAACAGAAAGTGGAAAATTTTATATCAGAATGCTACTCTAGCTGGTAACACTTTAATCATTCAGCTCTGTATTCATTTTACAATTTTTCAGTGAATCATTAGCCATATATTACTGTTTACAAGTCTTACAAGACTATGACATTTCAAGAGGGTCATATGACTACTCCAGGGTCTTACAGAACAGCCCATGAAGAAAGGTCAAGGGGTACTATGTGGGTGCCTCGGAATGACCAGGTGCTGTATGCTTAGATACTAGGTAAACCCTTTAAGATAGGGCATGGGTGCTTAAAACTAGGTAGCATGCCATAATCATCACAACTCAATAAACCCCATGCTATTTTTGATGTTGCTTCTGTGAGAACTTCGAGCTAATACAACTGTCCTTCCTGCCATGACACAAACTTCTTTTTCATCAATGGAAAATCATCTAGGAAATTTTAGTCAAAAACAACATCCCGATGCATAAACATCTACAAATGATATCAGTAACTTGCGTGACATTCTGGTACTGAACGGCCTGCAAGTTATCACCAGTCAGTAAATTCCCTGTCCTCTGTGTAGACTAACACTTTTTTGTGGATTGCCCATGTCCATAGAAGGTAACCCACATTTTGAACATTTGTTGAAAAAATACTCATGGTAGTCACAACCACAAATACATTAAGTACTCCTGAATGACAAAATCATTTAAATTCAGTTTTCCATGTGAAGAAGGATTATAATAAGAAAAGCTCTTGACCTACATTCGCCTTGGCCATTTGCTTTGGCCTTACCTTTGCCCTTTTGGTCAGCAGCAGCTGAAAAGAAACATTGCCTAATGTCATTTTGTCTTATCCGCACAAAGTACAATAATTGATGAATCCAGTATGTATTACTGTTCTGGGTAGTAGGAACATGTAGAGAATATACTACTGTGCCTTTACTAACTTCAGGAAGCATGTCACCAAAATATCACATTTCTTATCATAATGCACCAATGGTGCATCACGCAGACCCTTCAGGAGTGTTTCAACCCTGTAGGGTCAGCATGATGCATGAATGCAGCACTGGTGAGTTACTCGCTAGGGCTGCATCCATGCATCATCCGGACCAAGGGCATGATGAATTATACTATACCTACTATAGCTCAAACAAGATGGGCAAATCCTTTGTAATCAAGCAATGATGAAGGTCATGGTTATGTCTTTATTGTTTGGATTTTGATCAGTTCTTGTAGTGTACCACTGAGCCCACTAAGCATGGTTAATTCAAGAACAAATAAGCAAAGACCTTTTACTTACCCAGTGCAATAACAACTGCCAGAACGAAGAAGAACACATAGAAACGCATTTTGTCCTACTACAAAGGAAAATAATTCAAGTTGAGAGAGAGTTTTTTTTACAACATGATTTGCAGTATTATTGATATTCTGTATCATACATGTACATATGGCTTGAAGGGACACTAGATAATAAACATAACATATATGTAATATTGAACACTTCATGTGGTTAACCAATAACTAGAACTGAATGCAGGCCCAGGTAAGGTAACACTGATCAACTGGTAATACTCCTATTAATGAGCCAATACTCCCCAGCTAGTATGGATACATTGGGCCAACATTGGCAATCCTGAGCACCATCTCAAGCAATATTCCAACATTGTGCCAACGTTGAAGTTCCAAAGTGACAATTTTAAGTAGTACCAAAATTGGAAAAAAAATAACAGTGGTCTGCCAGCATAAGATAGTTCATGTCAGAGCAACGTTAGCCAATCCATGTTGTATCAAAATTGGCAATACTCCTAGTATCTCAAATAGTTTGTGTCATGCCAGTATCTTCAAATTAATGTTGGAATAATTGGCAATACACTAAGAACAGAGAAGAGATCAAACCTTGGCATGATATTGTATCATAAAGGTTGTATGAAGAGGTTTTGCCAAGCCTATCCTCTATGTTCACTCATAATTGGTCTTTAATTGGGCCCCATGTGGTTTATTCAGCTTGTAAAGCCAGAGTTTTGAAAACACATCTAGCACCATAGGTTTTGATCCACGATAGCCTATGATCACCAGCCCTATAAATGTATTCTACTTGTACCTCAGGATCAAAATGGACGTTCCTATTACCTGATTACTAGAAAATAACTTCCTTTTTAATTGCTTCATAGAAACAGTGTCCCACACAAGGTGAAGATTTTGCATAATCAGGTCTCAGACTTCAGATGAAGTTCACCATTTTAAATTATCAGTATTTGATTACATATTTTCTATAGAAAGTAAAGGGGCAATTGTTAGTAATTCATGAGGGAAAACACAGATTAGGTCAGAGACATATATATGGCTGTGTCTCACGACCTTGGTCCAATGCTTTTGTCTCTGACCAGATGATGGTCAGACCAGACATCACTTTGAGAGTTTAGTTATATATATTTTACCAACCGCAGGAGGCTGATTATAATTACATAACAACTGCCAAAGTTTTTAAAAATCTTCATATATTATTACATTAACCTTATTCTAACCCCATCACTTCCCGGTCTACTGCAGGTCTACTTTTTAAGAAGAAGTAAAATAACATTGATGTCTCTGTCTACTGCCCCTAATCTAAATGGCTAAAGTAGGAAATATGTTTCTACTCCTTTAGGTTACGTTTCTGCCCAGCTGCTTATAACGCTTCTGCCCTGCTGGAATTTGAATGTGATTTAAAATCTGTCTAGAAACATTGCATAAATACTCAATATTCTTGTCGGCAAGTGATGTAAAAAGATGTAGAAAGTAAGACATGAAAGACAAATGGATTCAAGTGCAAAATTTGTCTTCTCCTGAAAACAGTAAATGTATTGAGAACACAGAAAGTTCAACGGCCAAGCAAGGCAGGAAATATTTCTATCCTAGTATCCATTGTGCAATAGCTGGTTACAAACAGTTATACCCTCCAGGTAAAAAGAAAATTGAAAGAAAATTGAAAAGTATGGCCTACAGAGGAGATACAGTGTAGCCAGTCAGGAACGTGGATCAGACAAATGTTACAAACTAGGATAAACTTGTTTTACAAGGTAAATGACATCTCCTTACATTTTCCTGCCCCATAGAATTACACTTGACACACTATTTTCTTTGATTTCATAGCTTTTCTCTACCCTACATGCGAACGAATATATGGCTAACTCTTGGTGAAATTGGTGTCCGACTCTGGGCTGAATTGGATGGTCACTTTTAATTGGCAATATATAGCATTCCTCTAACATATGATAATTGCTTTCACGGTTAATTGGTAAACAAAGCATTCAGATTTTATCTGATATGTGCATATAAGCATATGTATTTACAGCAGATGGATTTGTGAAACTATTTTTGCATTTGTTTTTATAATTCTAGTCCCAAAACTGCAAAATACAGTCCAACTTTTGCATGTCAATAGATGAGTCAGACCCTACTTAAATGTACCAATTCGTGTTTTCACCCTCTATAAGCTATAGAATACATCCATCTGCACCATACTAGCTCTTGTTGGTCATAGCCAAAAGACAAAACTCCAGGCTTCGGGAAAGATAAAATTATCATGTGTCCTACCAGAATTCTTTGCCGTATCAATCATCACAGTTTACTAGGCATATATGTTACCTCTCTTTTTCATGAGTTTTTACGAAAATATGTATTCCCAATTTTTCACCACAGCCCGCCTTTTTAAGAAATACCACTTATATGAATACCATAACTCTTGATGCCTCAGCCAGGTTACTCAACATCAATTCTTTATGTTTTATATAGTGGTCCATGATAGGATGCTTAATTTAAGCTGGTAAGCTCTTTTTAATTACTAAAGCTAAAAATGATAAATGTTACAGATAATATTATAACAAAATTAACTTTACGGACATTATATGGAAATTGAAAATGCTCAAGGAAAAGTTAATTTTGATGATACATATCTTGAGGGTGCGGCTACATGCAAGGCAAACCTATCTGCTTGTGTGACTAATATTACAAGTATATCTATAACTAAGTCAGAAATCTTAAAAATGCACAAATCTGGTACCAAATCTGTAGTAAAATACTAAACAATGTATGGATGGATGGATTGATGGATGGATAGTAGGGATTCTGACACTGTGAAAACAGAAGAATTACAGCTGCAAGACTATCCCAATCTCATCATCCATTGTAAAGGCGCCTTCAGAGTATACTTATATCAATTAAAGTGGCATAATCACCAAGCGTATCCCACTCACAATTCTAGTACTGTTCTAGTCTACTATATGGTAAGTGCAAGTGGTGAGAATGCCCCTTTAGGGGTTCAATGACTATAACATGATTTCAACCTAATATCAGCTGGGAGCCAGGATAATATCTGGGTCTCTGCTTTGCTTGCCTTGCAGTACTGCTGCTTGCCACTTGCTGCAACCAGCCTCCCTGGGTGGAGAGTGTTACCACTGCTGGTGTAAGGCCCTAGGTGGCAAGGGGTTGACACAATTGGACAGCACACACTCTGTATACCTGGGTTGACTGCAGCAGGGGTAGGTGTAGGGAGACTGGGGCAGATTGACACAGCGGGACAGCACCTACACTGTCTGCCTGGGGGTGGCTGCAGCAGAGGTAGGTGTAGGGAGACTGGGGCAGATTGACACAGTGGGACAGCACCTACACTGTCTGCCTGGGTTGACTGCAGCAGGGGTAGGTGTAGGGAGACTGGGGCAGATTGACACAGTGGCAGAGTGGCTGGGTGCCCAGAAATTGAATGTTGTAGATTGCTGCTGATAAAGAAATGTAAAGACTTTTAGAAGCTTCCAATGTACCTACACTTCAATGTTGCTATATAGAGTTTCAAAGGTTCCAGTGTACCCCACATAGTCTCAATGTACATTTGGACAGTTTTGAGACAATATGACAGAAATGACTAGACTAATCTCAAATAACAAATAAAGTGACACCTAAAACTATCTTCAATCAAATCGTCATTTTCAATCAAATCTTTGTAGTTGCTGCCTACTTCGTGGACTGTGGTTGGAGACAGCGGTGTGCAGACAGTGCTTGGTGTCTATGACTGTGCTTGGAGCTTCTGTGGTGGGAGCTGAATGTGGCTGCCTGCTGGCTGTTGGGGTCTCAGCGGTTGCTGGAAGGGCCTCCTGATGTGACGTCTAATGGCCGACTTGAGTTTACTGTGATGTTCTCACATCCTTTATACCCTATGTGTTCAATTGCTGTGTCATTCTCAGAAAGTGATTCAGAAAAGGTATGACGTCAATTGTGCATACAGAGAACTGGTGTCTACTCTCATGTACATTGGGGGTAGGGGGCTTGGCTGTGCATTGTTCAAGCACTGTTTCATTTCAAAGAACTAGTAACATATGACATCAATTGTGCAACCTGAAAATCTGCCAAATGGTCTAATTGTGTTTGAAGGTCTGTCTTGGTACCGTGGGGCCAAGCTCCACAGTCCGCCCCCCCCCCAAAAAAAAAATGGAAAAAAAAGAAGTCCAAACTTTCACAAAGTCTTTAAGTCCAACAGGGTACCCTCACAGCCAAAAAAGATTTTCTCATGTAAAGAAACTAAAATTAATAAATTCTCCCGGGGACAGACCACTAGTTTTGATATAATTTTTTTTCTTTAGACTAGTCATTTATCTGCCAGGCGAGTTGATTTTATCATATTTTTTTAAAATAAGGAAACTATTTTGGGCCGTGTTAGGAGCAACTATGTATGCACTGATTGCGCAGTTATCTGAACCTGAGTACAATATTTCATAGAGTTGATGACATATGACATCAGTCTACTATAATGTACAGGGAGGTGGGAGAGCAGAAGGTACATGGTGGCTACTGTATGAATTGTTCAAGCACTGTGACATTTCCTAGAACTAGTAACAGATGACGTCAGTGGTGCCACTACTATAATGTACAGGGAGGGGGGGGGGCAGAAGGTACATGGTGGCTAGTGTAAGAACTGTTTAAGCACTGTAACATTTCCAAGAACTGGTAAAAGATGACGTCCGTGTTGAATGGGGTAAGAGGAACATGATCGTCAGAATGTTTACTACTATTAGGGAGTTTAAGATTGTGATGCGTAGGGGAACAGCAAGGTGTAACGTCATAGGTCACGTGGGAGTATTCCCATCTAGAAGTAAACAACTTGTAGGCTAGATGCTTTGGACCTGTAGACCCCTATTTACACGTACGTCTAGGGGGAATTATGGTATGGATAGATTAATCATATTCATGGCTATTTCAAATAGGCCTATATGTATGGTACATACATAGTTGCCTACTGAAGGTGATAATTGGCTCTGGGATAAATATACACCCTTGTAATTAATTGGTAGTCCACTCTCACCTGTATGGTGATCTGGTCAAGTGTAGTCATGGTCAGCTATTGGTGAGCTCATATAGGAGTGTGTATCCTTAACTACATTACTTGTACGTGTACTGCAAAGTGTACTTGTAGACCTTGCCGTAGCAGTACCCGTACATGTCGCACAATCTGAAACTCTCTTTTATCTACATGGGGGAGTGGGAGGGGGGGGGGTAGAAGGTATATGGTGGCTGGTCTATGTTCAAGCTCTGTGGCATTTCCAAGAACTGGTTATATATGACCTCAGTGGTGCCTGGGGGTAGGAGGTACATGATACAAGGATGTTCATTACTGTGATGGTGGTAGTAAATATTGAAATATTGAATATCTAAATTCAGTACCATAATATTATTATAAAAACTCACATATAAGCCACACCCTGACTTTGTCTTGATCCTATCAGCTGCACTGGCAATCTGACTTGCATACTACCCGCGGCTTCTACACAACGTTTAGGTACTTTGAAGCATGAACAGGCCCTCAAAGGGCTAACACTGGTAAAACTGTCATTACCTTCACCTGACACACTCCTTCCCATTTCATACTTTTCAAGGATGGGTCCACGCTCCTGCCGGACTATATGCCTTACATGCATTGCCCCCCACCATCATACAAACACCATTCCCTTTGGATTCACACATTGATGCCAATACATTACCTATTGATCTAGATGAAAGTTTTCTATGCTGGAAACGTTAAGATGTAATTCTCTCAAAATGTCTAAGAGAGATAATTGATGATACAGCATATGCTAAACATGTTCTATCTTGTGCAATGAATTGTGCAGGAACAATAAAAAGAACCCTTTTTGAGTTTAGAACATGATAATATTTATGAATGTAAGGTTTTGTATGACTGGCTCTGACTGACTGGTGTCTCATGGAGGGTTGAAGGAGGTGGGCCCTGGACAGTAGGGATGGATTCCTGTGCCACATGTCTCAGTGGAGGCAACACCAACTGAGTGTGTGTGTGCATGTGTGTGTGTGTTGTAGAGGGGCTGAGTATAGCAGTGAGTGGACACATGAAGGGGGACTAATGTCAGTCTGGGCAGAAATCCAAGGTGATGCCCCGGCAATGCACTCCAGGTCTTTAAGAGACCATATGTGTAGACTAACCAGGAGGCAGGGCCAAGTTTTTAAACTTTGTTGTTCAGTATTTGATATGCAAGAAGATTCCAACTTTTGAATGTTTTTTTCTTTTGTGTATACAATGGTAACTTCTTTCAGGCAAAGTCTGACTTTCAATGAATATTGATCATAGGACATCCAGCAGAGACGAGGCGGGGAGGGACGAGGCGGGGAGTGGCAACGCTAGAGTACAGTTCATCATGATCTTTATCACTGAAGGTAAACTAGACAGATTTATGAGAGTAATTTACAGGAAAATGACATCCTCTGTCCTCTGCTAATAATGTAATGCTATACTCTTGGCACCAATTTGCATTCATCATTCCAATAGTCTCCAGTTTGACTTCTACGTCCTCAGGAGTGACGATAAACCAAAACTAGGTCATGCGATACATTTTGCACTAACAGTTGAACCTTTGGCACATACATGAATTTTCCAAGAAACAATTGAGAGATAGAGTGCCTGGACAACAGAGCTGCTTGGCTCATGATGACACCAGGAGACATAAATATACCATGTCTCTATTAGGAATGTCACTTAGGTAAAATGAATGGTTTTTACAGACAGACTAAGAAGGTATGGTTAATTTTGAATGGTAATTGATGACCGCAAGACATAAGTACAAAATTGCCCTATTAGAAATGTCAGTTAGATCTGATAAATAGCCCCCTCTCTCAAACCTGATATAGTGTCCACTACCAAGCCCCCCCCCCCCCATTCATCTTTCACAAAGATCTTATACATATGCCTTGATATATAAATTCAATGACTTTAGTTTTAGAGCATTGTATATATGTGCAGAGGCAAGGGAAAAGGATACTCCAACGAAAAAGTCAAATTTAAAATTGATGTCATAAGCTTTCTAGTGATATATTACACTTGAAGATATCAATTCTAGTTTTTGAGGAATGACTTCCTGAACATATGTGGGCATGGCCCTATCAAAAAGCCCGATAAGCTCTAAGTCTCATATTTTCCCAGATATCCCTATCTCATCAGCATAATGATGATAATGACAAATATATCATACATTTTCATTCTTTTAGTCATAAAATTTGATCTAGGAATGGTATTTTTATTCTGTTTTCACCATAGTAACCCCCATGAATCATTATGTCAAAGGGTATCTTTAATTTTTGTATTTGGAATGAAAATCATGTTTCCATGGCAACATACATCAACAAGAACACTCATTTACGCCTCAAAACGTTCTTTTTACATTCCAAATATGGAGGCTTTTCACCAGAAATGGAATGTTTTGTGTATTCCCATTTTTTTCTACAGAAAAAAGTACCCTAGAGCTATTTTTACCCCTTTTCTTTCATTTAAGGCCATAGTGGCGCCCCCCTGGTGGCAAAAATCGGAACTAATCCCGCACGGAGTATCCTTTCTGCTTGCCTGCTCACATATAGACCTATCCAGACTCACAGTCCTCCCACAGATGTAAGATTTCTCATCAGGATGATATGACATAATCAGATTGTTATCAGAAAGTGAATTTTGGTGAAGAGAAAGTGGGTCTGAGGTGTGTTGTAAGACGGTGATTGATATGAAAGTGGTGCTTTACGGGTAAACAAATGTAGAACTTTGAATGGATAGAGTTGACCCTCATAGTAAGTACATGTGTAGGTACATGTATGTATACACCTAACCCTGGTTCCCTCCTCCTGTAGACACTCCATACCTCTCCCCACTCCTCCCTCCACTAGCAAGCACACTCTCCACCCTAAGGCACTGCCTGTCTCTACCCCTCCGCTCCTATGAGTAACCTGCTCTCGACCACAATCCACTGTAGCGGAGGCACAACACCCCTTCCATCCTAACCTAACACAATCCAGTCTTTTCCTCCAGTACTGTAGCCTGAGTGGTACACTCTCCACCCTGATGCACTGTCCTCCTACATTCCTGCACCAACAGTGACCAGTAAACACACAGCCTGTACCTCCCTGGGTGCCGCTACCTCCTGTGTTTATACACACCCTGCCCCTCCAACACCTCCCTGGTACCACCTCCCGTGTGTACATGTCACACACAATATCGGAATTTGCGCAATATCAGAACTCCTACATGATATAAAATTATAAAATATATCACTATACCTCTCAAACAGAAAGGTAGGACAAGGAATGTATTTGCAAGGGGGTTATTTTATATCATTTGGAGCCCAGGGAGCCAAAACCCCAAAGTGTTATCACAGCAGAGGCATTTCCGCTACACCTTATTCACAGCTTCATACAGGTGTGACATGCATATGGGTTCTTCTGACAGTTTTCACACCTCCAAGATGCAGTACAGCATCCTCAAAAAGAGCTGAAATAAATATTTATATTCTACATCTGTAGCTACAATAAAAACAGGTAGGAATTCTAATACTGTGCAATCTAACTATGGTGCAATTCCAAAATAGGCCTGCAGAGTTCTGGAATTGTACAGGGGCAATTCCGGAATTGGGCTGGTTCCTATTCTGCGCCTGACATATATACCTTATACCAGACTAGCTGGTGAGGACGACAAAGGGGTATGTCTATTACAGCAGGGTAAGGGCATCAGGCATAACAGGCATAACAGCTCCTGGAGGAGGCCACCCATCACATTCATGAACCAGAAAATTTACCCTGAGGGTTGTTAAAGTTTTGGTTAATGTTTTGGAGGATATGGTGTTAATGTACAGCTTAGTAAGATAAAGGGACTAATATCCAAGTTTTAATTATTCCCAGCAATTGGCGCCATAGGGGCCTCGCCAGCAAGTCTGATATAAGTTACAGACACCATAAAAGACTTGGTGATGGGTAGGAGGATAAAGGTGTGGAAAGAAGCAGTAGGAGGATAAAGGCATGGAAAGAAGCAGTAATTAACCAATATTGAATGGCTAACGCCCTCACAAGGGGTTGTATGGCTCAATATCGGCACGAGTGCGTAGCACGAGTGACGATATTGAGCCATACAACCCCGAGTGAGGGTGTTAGCCATTCAATATTAGGTTTATTATACGATTTATTGATTCAAATGTCCTTATTTACCTTTAAAAGAACCTAATTTCTCCATTTTGAAGGACATTTATGGAGACTAGATCGAGCAAGGTGGGCGCCATGTTGATTTTGACATCCCACCAACCTGCTCGCTGATTGGTGGAGTTAAAACGGGACAGCCAATGAGAGGACGCGATACAACAAGGCTTTGGCACCTGAGCGCGGGGCGGCATTCGTTAGATAGACTAGAACATAACCAGCGTTTCCCCTGCTTTGAACTATATCTGCTGTGGCCGAGCGGTTAAAGCGTTCGGCTCACACACCAGAGGTCCCCGGATCGAATCTGGGTGGAAATGTACGATTTTAAAGGGCCCATATGTATGTGTAAAAAAATCCCTAGAATTATTTTAACGAATAGGTAAGTAAAGTCCAACTACTACCTTTATAGTAAAAAAAAAATTATAAAAAAATTTTGATTTTAGGAGAAGTTACATCAAAAAGAGTGTTTTCTTCCATAACTCGCTAAATAATGCCTCTACAGGGCTGAAATTCCGTCTGTAGACTCCTTGTTTTGTACCCTACCATACCCAGCGCCCCCACGGCGTAGCAGGTAGAGCGTGCGACTTCAAGTCTTGGTGTAGCGTGTTCGAATCACCATGAAACCTCGGATTTTATGTGTGACGAAATTTCGGAATCGCTCAGCCCCACCGGAAGAGTGCCGATATCCACCGGAAGAGTGCCGATATCACTAGATATCAGCACGGGGATATCACGTAAAAAGCACAATGAGTGGCCCAATCGTATAATAATCAACAATAGCTGGGCATCACTATACATTGAGCCTTATACAGATCTGGAGTAGAAAATATAGTGGCTTGGCTTGATGAGGTCAAAATACTAACAGCAGGAGGCTATAATTATAACTATGATTATATAACGAACGCCATAACTTTTTTCCAAATCCTTATATATATGAGTGTAATTCTTTTTAAAACACTTTTTTCTGACACCTGGTCAGAGACGGCACCCGGTCAGAGACGGCACCCAGTCAGAGACGGCACCCGGTCAGAGACGGCACCCAATCAGAGACAAAAACATTGTCCCAAGGTCGTGAGACACAGCCTTATCTAGTGTTGTGGGCAGCCCTCTAGGCCCTAACACCAGGAGGGCTGACACACAGTTGTTAACCTACCTGCACTTCTCCATGGGCACTTTTAGCACACAAAGTAAGTTAAACAGCTCTGCCCTGTGGTAGTATGATTCATGAATACAAGCCTACCAAGTCCACACCATATAATATTTATGTATTTTCTCTAGCTCTTGTGTGTATATATATATATACATATATGTATATATATATATATACATATACATATATATATATATATATATATATATATATACACACATATGTATTTATATATATACACACACACACACAGATATGATGTATCATATGGCTCTTAGAGCCATTGTTCAACCAAGCTATGAGAGGGGGTTGACATAAGTGTAGGGGCTAGGGTTATACGGGGTTTTATATGACGGGTTCTGTTGGATGCTGTGTTGCGAACTCAGTCCGAACCCTTCAGTCCGACGGCAGGTGGCGACACCTGCTTCGGGCTTAGGGTATGGACAGAGGTCGCTATAGGCTTCCGGTCTGCGTGTGTGCGCGCAGGCTGGCTGCCTATATATACCCAGCATCCGATGGGACTCGTCGGTTACTCTGAGCCACGCTAGGTGAAGAGACCCTGAGATCACTGCGGCTGATTAGCCTACTGACCCGTTCAGAACTCTATAAGGAGTTCGCACGCTTAGAGCTTTGCCTGTCTAGGTTACTGAATAAACCTATTGATTCGCAACCTGTAACACTTGATCCGAACTGTGTTGACTTTGTTCTTTTACTTGATACTATAACAATATCATAGAGGAGCAAAGTATCGTTTATTACACTGGTGCCGTGACCATTTCTTAGTGAAACGCAGGTTAGCCTGTGCAAAGGCACAGACCTCATGCTCTGGCCGGAGCAGCGAGGTCTCCCGATGAGGCGTTAGCCTTGTCAATGGTGGGGGTAGATGCCGGAGATGTGGCAGATACCCCAACACGAAGTGCGAATGTTCCACCTGGAGCAGGCGTGCCAATGGGTCTGGAAGTAATGAGTCGCTCATTAGAGGAGATGAGTCTGTCGATGTTTAACGTCGGCGGTTCATGGGCAGCCGCTCCGACACCTCGGAGATTTGACATTTCGGAGGAGCGCCGCTCCGACGATATGAGAGAAGCCAGGGTGCAGGAACGTCTGCAGGTAGCCCAAATGGAATTGTTGACCATTCAAAAATAGTCCAATGAATGGAAAAGCAGCTTGATTGCGTTGGAAGGCGCAGTCACACACCGGAATTCCAAAATCAAGGAAAAAGATGCGAGGTTGTCAACCTTGTTGGAGGAGAACTAGAAATTGGCGCAGTCTCTAAGCATGGTTCGGTCTGAGTTCAACCAGAAAACGGCTGACCTAGACGCGGTCCGGTCTGAGTTTGTCACTGCGAACACGGAGCTGAACCAGATTTGTGTGGCCAGGGATGCCGTGCTGTCGGAAGCAGAGGGGGTCCACTCCGAACTTGTTCGGGACACTGAAGACCTGAAAGAGGCTCGTCAGACTCTGACTACAGAGTGTGACATTTTGAGAACCAAGAAGAGTGCTCTTCAGCAATTCTTGTTGGAGGCTCGGAATAGCATGCAGGACAGCAGCACCTCGTTTGCTTCTGCTGACAATGGGAGTCCTAGGGCTGGTCATTACATGAGCTTTACAGATACTCCGAATCTACCGGTTGGGCGCGGAGTGACCATGGAGCCTGCCTTGTCTGCCTCGACGCCAGGTCGACCTCTTGTGATGGGCCGAGCGAGAGATAGAGGAAGGGCAAGCGATTACTGGCCAAGGGTGGGTATTATGGGCATCCGTCCCATACCGAAACAGGCCTTTTCTGCTACTCCGGGTTTCAATCCGGCGGGAAGAGGAAGGCCGTCGTCGGAACGGGTACTGACCCCTCAGACACAGTTGCGGCAGTACGAGCAACGACTTGATTCGGAACGCTTGAAAAAGGCATCCGTGCAGGAAGAGGCTGCTAAAAGCTTCCTAACTCCTGCAAGTTTGGTACAGTGGCAAAGTTGTCAGGCCAACAAAATGCTTCAGGAACAGAAAGCCCTGGGAACTGAGAGGCGGGAGGTATACCGCCAACAGGAAGCTGCTCTGGAACAGCAAAAGAAACGCATGCGGGAGAACGCGGCATTGGCAGAGGAACTAGCGGAGCAGGAGGCGGCCGTCTTGAGAGCCCGAAAAGAGGGTCTTCGGACGGCCGGTGAAGCTGCGAAAGCTAAACTGGAACAAGCTCAGCAAGAAGAGGAAGCTGAGAAGCAAGCCAAAAATTTGGTGAAGGAGAAGGCGGAGCATCAACGGTTGTTTGCTCTGGCCCAACAGTGCCAGTATATGACAGATCTGGAAAAGAATTGGTGGTTCAGTCAAGGGATTGACCCCACTACAGAGTTGGTGGCGTACGGCACTTACCAGGCCTACCTGGAGAGACACAACAGGGTGCCGACACCGGGGGCTACTCCGGGGGCGAATCCAGGGGGAAAGAGTCCAAAGAGGGCTCCGAGACGGACAATTCTGAGTACAGAATTACAAGAGTTGTACGATACTAACCCCGCCATAGCAGGGATAGGATTGCACAACGTAGGCGCTGAACAAGACGCCTCCGCTGCCATTTCAAAATGCTTGTCGATCACCTCGAAGATTAGGGGATCGTCCAATGCGGCCCGACGGATTGCTAGTGAACCTACTCCATTCTGGCAGAAGAACTCATGGGAGGACTGGCTGATGGCCACAGTGGAGGACATCAACCTCAGTGGCTGGGACCAACAGGATGCGATTCCTTATATCTCTAAGGGATTGCGCATAGGAGATGGCATGATGGCTGTCGAGCAGTGGAAAGACGAATGCGGACCGCATGGTACTTTCAAACAGCTGGTGGAGATTGGGACAATACTGTTCGGAGACTCCGCGCAGATCGATCCGATGGTCGCTTTTAAAAAGCGAGTGCAAGGCAAGCACGAGGCCCCGAGGGTTTTCGGACTTGCATTGATGAGACTCCTGAAGAAGGTACATCCATCTTCAGGGATCCATGATGCCTTATTCTCTAAGGAATTGTTCTCTCAGTTCGTCGCCAGATTGAGAGACCCAGATATATAACAGACAGTGTATGATAAGTGGAGGGCGGATATGTCGTTGGATGACCTTTTTAAGGCCATCGAGATACAAGCCCTCAAAAAGTCACTGCTGGGGGACTGGATGCCAACCCGGGCCTCTGCCATCATAGAATGTTCTCCGGAACAGTCTGATGGTGAGGGCAGTGAGGAGGAGGCAACTGCTTCTGCGGCTCAGTTCAAGAGGAATGGAAATTCCTCTAAACCACCGTGGAAGAATAGGAAGCCGGAAGGGGGTGGAAACCCTGCTCCGAAGAAAGAGTCATCGGATCAGAAGGCTCCGATGATGGACACACCGTTCTTTACAGCGCTGTTTGAGAAAATGACGACCTCCATCCAGGGGGCTACCCAGCCCAACAGAAGGAGGGTCAACTGGAGGACTGCCAAGTGCTATAGGTGCTTGGAGATCGGTCACTTTGCTGCGGAGTGTACGGCTCCGAGCCCGAAAAATCCCGGAAAGGAGGGAAACTAGACGGGGTGGTCTGAGCTGGCGAGCGGACGGCCCCTGGTGATGAAGTACGCCAACATACCAGAGAGGTAGAGCCTAGTGGAGTTCCGAAGGCAGGAAGGGAACCAGGGGTGGCTTCAAACTTGAGGAGTTCGGATGCCGGCCTGGTTAACATTCCAGTCCAACAGTTGCCTGGCAATGAGGCAGGGAGGCCCATTACGGATAGGAACGAGGAAGTTGCGGCTGTCACAGACACCGTGTGGGTAGGGAGTACCCAGCTTTCCCCAGATCATCCATGTTTTGACCATTTGAAGAAACATGGCCTTGATTTGGCTGCTCCGAAGGATTTTAAACGCTTCACTGTAAACCCGTCTCCGCTTGGGGGGAGGCGGTGGTATGTGTCTGTTACTGTGGCCGGTAGGGCAGGCGAGTTTTTATTGGATACGGGAGCAAGCCACTCCTTTATCTCCTCAAACTTCTATGCTCTTATGCCGGACAGTCGTGATAACTTCAAAACGAAGGTAAACGCCTGTTCGGTTGATGGGTCGAGTATGCAGACATATGGGCGCCCGTTCATACCGCTCCGGATCGGAGGGAAGGAGTATGTGGCTTCTCCCACGATCGCAGATATTGCTGACGATGGTATACTGGGGTTGGACTTTTCGGCGTTGTATGACGCGGTCCTGAACCCTGGTACAGGGGTACTCCAGACAGAGCACCCGTACCGTGCGGTGGAGCAATGTGTGCTCCGACAAGTATCAACAGTGGCAACGGTGGTCCAAACTGTAAAGATTCCTCCCGGACGAACGTGTGACGTGCTGGTCCGAAGCAAGGGGCTTAGGAGAGAGGAAGAGGCAGTTGTGGAGCCGGATGTGTGGCTATGTTGGGAAGCATTGGTCTGACAGGCATGGACACCCTGGTGGGTGATGGTGCTTGGACCGTGGTGCCGGTTTCTAACCCCGGGTTAGAAGCGAAGTATCTGAAAAAGGATACGGTGCTGGGGAAGGTGTTCACCAGTGAGGCAGTAATGCCTGCTGGTCATGTGAGCATGAAGGGTGACTCTTCTCCAACCATCTTGAGTGATGGACTCGAGAAAATGATCTCCGAAACGGATCTGACGGATCGGAGGGATCTCGATTCCTTGAGGAGGCTGGTAGAGAAGTATCAGGATGCATGGCAAGTGGAGGGGGAGCCGTTGGGCCGAACTGACAAGGTGCTGCATTCTATCAATACCGGAGATGCAGAGCCGTTCAAAATGCCTTACCGACGCTTGCCGTTAGGTAAGAAAAGAGTTGTTGAAGAACAAGTGAAAACCATGCTGGAACAGAAGGTGATTGTGCCTAGCACTAGCCCCTGGTCCAGCCCGGTTCAGGTGGTTACTAAAAAGGATGGGTCTATCCGATTCTGTATCGATTATAGACGACTGAATGGAGTAACCAAGAAGAATGCGTATCCTCTACCCCGAATTGATGAGACTCTGGACTCGTTGGGTGGGAACCAATGGTTCTGCACCCTCGATTTGCAGTCCGGATATTGGCAAATCGGTATGAAGGAGAAGACGGCTTTCACAAGTCACATTGGGCTGTGTCAGTTTGAGCTGATGCCTTTCGGGTTACGCAACGCCCCTGCAACTTTTGAGGCCATGATGGAAACTCTGTTGAGTGATCTATTGTGGCGGAAGTGCTTGGCGTACCTGGACGACGTCATTGTTTTTGGCAAGACGTTTGAAGAGTGTGCATTGAACCTCGGAGCGGTATTGGAGCGAATTCGGTCCAATGGTCTGACTTTGAAGCCAAAGAAATGCGAACTTTTTCGGAAGTCCATGGTCTATTTGGGCCGGATCATCTCCACCGAAGGTGTGCAGGCTGATCCGGCTAAACTGGAGACTGTGGAGACTTGGGAAGTTCCAAAAGGACCAAAGGATGTGAGATCCTTTTTGGGGTTCTGTTCCTATTACAGGGACTTCATCCCCGGATTCTTGAGAGTGTCTCAACCCTTGCAAAAGTTGAGCCATTGGACTCCGGGGAGGAAGAAAGAACCCTTCCCATGGGGCATGGAACAGAATGACGCCTTCAAAGAGATTAAGGCATTGTTCCGAACCACCCCAGTGCTAAAATACCCTACGGAGAAGGGGCATTTCCTCCTTGACACTGATGCGAGCAATGAGAGCATCGGGGCCGCATTGTCCCAGATCCAGGACGGAGTAGAGGTCCCGCTGGCGTTCGCTAGTAACAGTATGAACAAGGCACAGAGAAATTATTGTACTACCAAGCAGGAGTTGCTCGCAGTAGTGGTGTACACAAAGAAGATTCGGCACTTCTTGTATGGAGGGAACTTCACACTTCGGACTGATCATTCTGCCTTGAAGTGGCTCCTTAATTTTAAGGACGCGGAGGGGATGATAGGTCGGTGGTTGAATCACCTCAGTGAGTTCGGACTGGAGAACTCTCATATCCAGCACCGAGCGGGCATGAAGCATATCAATGCCGACTGCCTAAGTCGACGTCCGGTACGCCGTTGTGTGCGTCCGGAGTGTGGGGATTGTGGTGCTCACAATGCTGTGGTAGCGAGTGTGCATTTGCCTTATGACGGGTTGTTGCAGAACCTGTTGGATTGGTCCACCGACACTATAAGGACGTACCAGATAGCCGATCCTACCATAGCACGACTGAGGGAGCTGGTCCCTACCGGGGTCTGTCCAGTGAGACCCGAAATATGACTGGAGAACCGTGAAATGCGACGTTTCCTGGCTCAGTTCCATGAACTGGAGGTTCGGGATTCATTGTTGTGCAGGTGGAAGTCTTGTCCAGGGAAGCGGAGGGTATTACAAATGGTGATCCCGGCTGCTATGAGGAAAGACATCCTGTACTATTGCCACGGCCATTCCACTAGTGGGCACTTCGGGAAGAAACGCTCTTTGGAACGGCTGAGTAGAAGGTACTACTGGCTGGGAATGTCCGGTGACCTTTTGAGGTGGATCGAGACATGTCCGGCCTGTTGTTTAGGCAAACCTGGTCCTGGACTGGGAAAATTGCCATTGCAACAGGAGCTGTTCGGAGTAAGGTTTGCTCGGATAGCTGTAGACATTATTAGTGGGGTAAAACCCACTCCTAAGGGAAATACGTGTATGATGGTATTCTCGGACTACTATACAAAATACAAAATACACCCGAGTGTACCCACTTGAGGATCATACTGCTGCTACTTGTGCGGAAGCACTGGTGAAGGGGTGGATCCTCCATTTGGGGCTCCCTTGATGTTACATAGCGATAAAGGGAGAGAATTTGAGTCAAAATTATGGGCTGCTACGTGCCATCAGTTGGCTATATGCAAGACTCGGACCAATCCGTACCGGCCCCAGTCCGACGGGCAGGTGGAGCGGTTCAATCGGACCTTGATGAAGGTCTTGAAGCCATTAGTGAACTCCCATATGGATGATTGGGATGACCAGTGCGAATTTGTGGTACATGCGTATAACAATACGGTCCACACTTCGACAAATTGCACTCCGAACCTATTGGTGTTTGGGGAGGACTTGATCATGCCAGCGGATTTGGTATTTGGGGTGGTAGGGATCAGTCCGGAAGCACCTTGTACGGTGCTTTTCGTGGAATCTCTCAGAGAGAGGTTCAAATTCGCCTATGAAACAGTTAGGGCTCATTTGCTCAAAGCTGTGAATTGGCAGAAGGTGGGTTATGACACCGGATTGAAATTACGGCGGTTTGTAGTAGGGGATAGAGTGATCCGACTGCATGAACCGCTCTGTAACGTCAAACTGGCAAATAACTGGGATGGACCACATACCGTGGTTAAATGTATCAGTCAAACGACTGTATTGATCCACTCTGCAGCGGGACGCATCCGGACGAGCCATGTGGCTTGGTTGCGTGCTTGGGCTGGGAGGGAGCTCACCCCGGAAACGGAAGTGGAAGAGAAGAGTTCGGAGGCTAAATTTGTACCTTTAGAAGGGGTGTCGGCGGACCCCCCTAAGAGGGTGGTAAGAAGGAAGCTCCGAAAGACCGTGAAAAAGAAAGTCTCGGCAGGCGAAGGAAGAAGGGCACGGAAAACTAAAATCAAGGCTGGAGTTTTAGTTAAGAATGAGTGTCCTTCGGCCAGGTTATTAGATGCAGGCGGTAATCCCGTTCGGCGGAGCCCTAGGCTGGTGGCTAGAGGGGCTGTAACCTAGCTTGTTTACACAACGAGTGTGGTGTCCTGTGTTGTTTCTATATGTTACGTGTGTGCTACCAACAGGGGCGCTCAGAGTCAATAGAAAAGAATGTAAGAGTGTTCCCCGTGAGTGGTGGACGGATAATCCTGTGGGGTAATCTTCGATTTCCCATATATATTCACTAATACTCCCGATGAGCTGTTTATTTTAAGTATATTCCGACTTTTGTGAGCCGCCCGAGTCGTGATAACTTCAAAACAAAGGTAAACGCCTGTTCGGTCGATGGGTCGAGTATGCAGACATATGGGCGCCCGTTCATACCGCTCCGGATCGGAGGGAAGGAGTATGTGGCTTCTCCCACGATCGCAGATATTGCTGACGATGTATGACGCGTTGTATGACGCGGTCCTGAACCCTGGTACAGGGGTACTCCAGACAGAGCACCCGTACCGTGCGGTGGAGCAATGTGTGCTCCGACAAGTATCAACAGTGGCAACGGTGGTCCAAACTGTAAAGATTCCTCCCGGACGAACGTGTGACGTGCTGGTCCGAAGCAAGGGGCTTAGGAGAGAGGAAGAGGCAGTTGTGGAGCCGGATGTGTGGCTATGTTGGGAAGCATTGGTCTGACAGGCATGGACACCCTGGTGGGTGATGGTGCTTGGACCGTGGTGCCGGTTTCTAACCCCGGGTTAGAAGCGAAGTATCTGAAAAAGGATACGGTGCTGGGGAAGGTGTTCACCAGTGAGGCAGTAATGCCTGCTGGTCATGTGAGCATGAAGGGTGACTCTTCTCCAACCATCTTGAGTGATGGACTCGAGAAAATGATCTCCGAAACGGATCTGACGGATCGGAGGGATCTCGATTCCTTGAGGAGGCTGGTAGAGAAGTATCAGGATGCATGGCAAGTGGAGGGGGAGCCGTTGGGCCGAACTGACAAGGTGCTGCATTCTATCAATACCGGAGTTGCAGAGCCGTTCAAAATGCCTTACCGACGCTTGCCGTTAGGTAAGAAAAGAGTTGTTGAAGAACAAGTGAAAACCATGCTGGAACAGAAGGTGATTGTGCCTAGCACTAGCCCCTGGTCCAGCCCGGTTCAGGTGGTTACTAAAAAGGATGGGTCTATCCGATTCTGTATCGATTATAGACGACTGAATGGAGTAACCAAGAAGAATGCGTATCCTCTACCCCGAATTGATGAGACTCTGGACTCATTGGGTGGGAACCAATGGTTCTGCACCCTCGATTTGCAGTCCGGATATTGGCAAATCGGTATGAAGGAGAAGACGGCTTTCACCAGTCACATTGGGCTGTGTCAGTTTGAGCTGATGCCTTTCGGGTTACGCAACGCCCCTGCAACTTTTGAGGCCATGATGGAAACTCTGTTGAGTGATCTATTGTGGCGGAAGTGCTTGGCGTACCTGGACGACGTCATTGTTTTTGGCAAGACGTTTGAAGAGTGTGCATTGAACCTCGGAGAGGTATTGGAGCGAATTCGGTCCAATGGTCTGACTTTGAAGCCAAAGAAATGCGAACTTTTTCGGAAGTCCATGGTCTATTTGGGCCGGATCATCTCCACCGAAGGTGTGCAGGCTGATCCGGCTAAACTGGGGACTGTGGAGACTTGGGAAGTTCCAAAAGGACCAAAGGATGTGAGATCCTTTTTGGGGTTCTGTTCCTATTACAGGGACTTCATCCCCGGATTCTCGAGAGTGTCTCAACCCTTGCAAAAGTTGAGCCATTGGACTCCGGGGAGGAAGAAAGAACCCTTCCCATGGGGCATGGAGCAGAATGACGCCTTCAAAGAGATTAAGGCATTGTTCCGAACCACCCCAGTGCTGAAATACCCTACGGAGAAGGGGCATTTCCTCCTTGACACTGATGCGAGCAATGAGAGCATCGGGGCCGCATTGTCCCAGATCCAGGACGGAGTAGAGGTCCCGCTGGCGTTCGCTAGTAACAGTATGAACAAGGCACAGAGAAATTATTGTACTACCAAGCAGGAGTTGCTCGCAGTAGTGGTGTACACAAAGAAGATTCGGCACTTCTTGTATGGAGGGAACTTCACACTTCGGACTGATCATTCTGCCTTGAAGTGGCTCCTTAATTTTAAGGACGCGGAGGGGATGATAGGTCGGTGGTTGAATCACCTCAGTGAGTTCGGACTGGAGAACTCTCATATCCAGCACCGAGCGGGCATGAAGCATATCAATGCCGACTGCCTAAGTCGACGTCCGGTACGCCGTTGTGTGCGTCCGGAGTGTGGGGATTGTGGTGCTCACAATGCTGTGGTAGCGAGTGTGCATTTGCCTTATGACGGGTTGTTGCAGAACCTGTTGGATTGGTCCACCGACACTATAAGGACGTACCAGATAGCCGATCCTACCATAGCACGACTGAGGGAGCTGGTCCCTACCGGGGTCTGTCCAGTGAGACCCGAAATATCACTGGTGAAATGCGACGTTTCCTGGCTCAGTTCCATGAACTGGAGGTTCGGGATTCATTGTTGTGCAGGTGGAAGTCTTGTCCAGGGAAGCGGAGGGTATTACAAATGGTGATCCCGGCTGCTATGAGGAAAGACATCCTGTACTATTGCCACGGCCATTCCACTAGTGGGCACTTCGGGAAGAAACGCTCTTTGGAACGGCTGAGTAGAAGGTACTACTGGCTGGGAATGTCCGGTGACCTTTTGAGGTGGATCGAGACATGTCCGGCCTGTTGTTTAGGCAAACCTGGTCCTGGACTGGGAAAATTGCCATTGCAACAGGAGCTGTTCGGAGTAAGGTTTGCTCGGATAGCTGTAGACATTATTAGTGGGGTAAAACCCACTCCTAAGGGAAATACGTGTATGATGGTATTCTCGGACTACTATACAAAATACAAAATACACCCGAGTGTACCCACTTGAGGATCATACTGCTGCTACTTGTGCGGAAGCACTGGTGAAGGGGTGGATCCTCCATTTGGGGCTCCCTTGATGTTACATAGCGATAAAGGGAGAGAATTTGAGTCAAAATTATGGGCTGCTACGTGCCATCAGTTGGCTATATGCAAGACTCGGACCAATCCGTACCGGCCCCAGTCCGACGGGCAGGTGGAGCGGTTCAATCGGACCTTGATGAAGGTCTTGAAGCCATTAGTGAACTCCCATATGGATGATTGGGATGACCAGTGCGAATTTGTGGTACATGCGTATAACAATACGGTCCACACTTCGACAAATTGCACTCCGAACCTATTGGTGTTTGGGGAGGACTTGATCATGCCAGCGGATTTGGTATTTGGGGTGGTAGGGATCAGTCCGGAAGCACCTTGTACGGTGCTTTTCGTGGAATCTCTCAGAGAGAGGTTCAAATTCGCCTATGAAACAGTTAGGGCTCATTTGCTCAAAGCTGTGAATTGGCAGAAGGTGGGTTATGACACCGGATTGAAATTACGGCGGTTTGTAGTAGGGGATATAGTGATCCGACTGCATGAACCGCTCTGTAACGTCAAACTGGCAAATAACTGGGATGGACCACATACCGTGGTTAAATGTATCAGTCAAACGACTGTATTGATCCACTCTGCAGCGGGACGCATCCGGACGAGCCATGTGGCTTGGTTGCGTGCTTGGGCTGGGAGGGAGCTCACCCCGGAAACGGAAGTGGAAGAGAAGAGTTCGGAGGCTAAATTTGTACCTTTAGAAGGGGTGTCGGCGGACCCCCCTAAGAGGGTGGTAAGAAGGAAGCTCCGAAAGACCGTGAAAAAGAAAGTCTCGGCAGGCGAAGGAAGAAGGGCACGGAAAACTAAAATCAAGGCTGGAGTTTTAGTTAAGAATGAGTGTCCTTCGGCCAGGTTATTAGATGCAGGCGGTAATCCCGTTCGGCGGAGCCCTAGGCTGGTGGCTAGAGGGGCTGTAACCTAGCTTGTTTACACAACGAGTGTGGTGTCCTGTGTTGTTTCTATATGTTACGTGTGTGCTACCAACAGGGGCGCTCAGAGTCAATAGAAAAGAATGTAAGAGTGTTCCCCGTGAGTGGTGGACGGATAATCCTGTGGGGTAATCTTCGATTTCCCATATATATTCACTAATACTCCCGATGAGCTGTTTATTTTAAGTATATTCCGACTTTTGTGAGCCGCCTGAGTGGCAGTAAGATCCCTGCAGCCCGAGATGCGGGCGGGAGAGGTCGTGACCTGATTAACCGGTAATTGGGTCACACCGGATAACGGGATCGCGTCCAATCACGCGAGACGCCGCGCATGCGCTTTGTTTTAAAAACAAAAGCGAGGGAACCGCCATATTGGTTTTGGGCTTCCCAAAGTCGGTAGAGGCGACAGTCGGCAGCGGCGAATTCGGGATTTAGGGCGGTTAGAAGAGGAAAAAGTCAGTGAAAGAGTTGTAAACAGTGAGTGCTCTTTCTTGCGGTTTCTGAGACAAACGAGGGAGGTGGGAAACTTTTGGTTTCCCGTCAAACTCTTCCTCGAAAGACACCCCCGTCAGAAGTGAGGATGGCAGAGCAGCAGCTCCGTCACTCCGAACTTTCCGGAGACTCCAAGACGGCTTCGGCCGTTAAGGGTCTAATAGATGCCCAGAGCCCCAGTGGTGATGAGCTCAGCTTGAGTATGGAGGACATGTCTGTGGATCCGGCCATCTCTCCAATCAGGAAGTCTCCATCGCCTGATGGCAGTGAGAATTCCCAACTGCTGGAAGGTATCGTCCACTCGGGAGTGGAGCCGGAACCTACCGAGAACACTGTCCGACCCTCGCGGTTGTGCAGTCTAAGCATCTCCCCCACCCTCGCCAAGGCAGTGAGTAGGAAGCTGTCTATGGATCGTGGTGGGGAGTCCGACACTGCACGTCCGAGGACGCGTGGTGGAAAGAGTGCTACCCGGGATCGGTCGAAGTCGTCCGATTCTAGAGTCAGCACTAAGGCTCCTAAACACGCGGGTGCGGGTAAGAAGCCTCCGATTAAGGTCGAGCCTAAGAAGCCCGACCCCAAGAAGAGTGGTACTCTGAGTACTAAGAAGACAGACCCTAAGGCTGCCACTGCTACGGCGCCTAAGGATCCGAAGAAGAAGCTCAAGTCCGTTAAGGACGTGACAACGGTGGATCCGAAGCCAACCGCTAGCACGGCAGCTAAGGATCAACCTAAGAAGAGCCAGACGTCTACCAGCAGTAGTGCTGCCAAGGCTCCAGGCTCCAAGAAGTCTACCATCCCGATCCCTACGAAGGTGAAGGATAGTACCCATAAGACTGGGGCCTCAGCCCCTCCGGCCCCGACGAATCTGTTGTCTTTCACTCAGGAGTTGGACAACAGTCCGGCGGTGGCGGCTTCAGCCGCTGCGCTAGCTGGTGGGTCCGGACACGGGGGAGCTCGTCCGAAGACGACTGTTACCCCTCAGGAGCCTCGGATAGACGAGGCCATGGACGTATCCACGGGCGCGCATGTCGTTCGCTCTTTGCAAGCAGTGCTGTCCGGGACCTTCAAGGAGCCGGCAACCCCGGAGCCCCGGAAAGAGGTACCCACCCCAATGGAACCTCCTCCCCAGACCACCGAGCCTAGTCCGGAGACACCAGCAATGGATACTTCGGACGAGGCCGGCAAGCTGGACCAAGCTTCGGGTGGTGGTCCATCGGGGTCAGGAGTACACATCCTAGCCCCGCATGAGCATGATGCCTGGGATAAGGAAGACACCGATGTCCCAGCCATTCTAAGAGGGGCCATCATTGACCAGTTGAGCCGTGAGGAAGTTAAAGCATTTAACTTAGCCCAACTGAAGACCTTCAGGGGCCTGGACAGTTTGTCTGCTAGGTTCCCTGTATGGTTCCCGGACCGTTTAACAGCGGCCATGGAGAACGTCGGCGATTTGGCCAGTAAGGCTCGTCTAGTCGCCCTCTCGGAGGATCGTCCCGAGGCTATCGAGGCCTTGGACTCGGATATGCAGACATATTCTGAGTACAAGGTCGTCCATTACCAATGGGAGAAGAGTCAACACCTGACGCCAGCTATAAAGCTAGCTCGGGGAGTTCACCAGAAGACTAAGGAGTATATTCTGGATGCCACTCTGGAGGATGAAATCATCCAACAGACAACAGCAGCGGTTAGGAATGCTGATACTAGCCGACTAGAGAAGGCCAACCGTCGGGACTTGTTCCTGAGGGAGACCATCAAGCAAACATCTCTGGAGGCGGGTCAATCCCCGGAGGAGGTGACAGCCATGTTGAAGCGGTTGAAAGACGAACTCATGGAGTTGGTAAGGACAGCGCCCCGAGCCAACGCCCCGAGCAAGTTCATGTACTTCAAACCTATGTGTTTGATGGATTGCGTGAAGGACAATCGTTCTTCACAACACCCTGATCCGTTTGGTCAAGACGGCCTCTCGGATGATGAGGAGTGGATCAAGAAGGATCCTCTCGACAAGTCGGTACAGTTGTACCATTTTGAGTTGATGGAGAAGGTCCGGACTGGTAGCCGTAGCACCATTCCTATCTCCAGAAAACCAAACTGTCCTGGGCAATGTCGAGATGGACTCCTGATCGCCGCTGCCCCTTTGACACTTGTCAAAACATTGACGAGACCTGGGAGACACCCCGAACCTGGCCTACTAAGGTGAGGTTTGCGCGGCATATCACCAGATACCATGTGCGTCATTTCATGCAATATGACTGCCCGAGTGTGGGTCCGAGGGGGAGCAAGGGTTGCCCCGATGGTGGCATGTTCTATACGAGAACAGACATCATCAGACACATGGCCAAGAAGCACAACTTGTCCCTGGAAACGGCGGCGGAGCGTATGCAGCTCGCCCATGAGGAGGTCTACTCCCGGTTCGGGGAGGTAGGCAAGAATGAGAATCTCGAGGTGGACTTCGGTACCAACGAGAAGGGGAAAGTCCGGTTGTTCTACAAGGTAAACCCGGATGGCAACTTCCTCCGCATTCCGGAAGGCGAGCTCTTTGATGAGTTCGACGAATACAGAACGCGGACGAGTACGAAGAAGGTCCGGAAAGCTCTGAAAAGACAGAACCAGTCTTCGGAGACTACCGATGCCAAGAGAGCAAAAACGGATGAGAGATCATCCGTTATGGAGAAGGTGGATCCCGGCTATAAAGGGCCTGCATTCACCTCCACCCAGACTGACTGGAAGTGGGGCCCTCAGAGCGGACCAACTCGGGCTGCTCCGGAGGATCCGAACACCGGAATGGAGGAAGTCTTTGACGAAGACTTCCCAACTGGCAACCTGGTTCCGGGAGAGGAAACTCAAACCCTCACCCAGACAGGGAAGACAAAGGCTTCGGTTAAACGAAAACCGAAACCTGCACAGACACAGAGTCTCCCTCCGGAGACTCCAGATGAGGATGCTCTAGTCTTGCGACTCCGAGCTCCTCCATCGTTCCCTCGCCCACTTCGCTTCGTACGAAGCCGGACAACAGGCTTTAGATAAGTGGCAGGATAACTTTCACCGGCTACTAACCGACCTCAGTCAGGAGGTGGCGATGATGTCCCTTAACACCGTGCATCATCTCCATGAGAAAGAAGTCGCTCTCCAAAAGGCAGCGGCAGTAGATACCGTTCAGGAAGAGAGGGAAAGGGCTCGGACTGAACAGGCGACTGCTAAAGCCGATAGGAAGAAGCAGAGGAAGGCGACTAAGAACGCCGAGGAGAAACTGAACGCTGAACGCGCCCGGTTCAGAGATTGCTTCGCGCACGAGATGCACAAATGGGATGGCACCAGGACTATGATCGAGTCCTGGCTTCGAGACTTGACTCTGGCAGAGGCCGAGTCAGACTCAGATGAGGAGGAAGCGCCTGTTAAACCCGGCGCAGAAGGTGACTTGGATTCCGCATAGAAGTAGCCTATAGCGGATCCGAATAGGAAGGGGGAGTATTGAAATAATATTGCCCCAACAGCAGAACACCCTATAGTAGGGTGTATGAGTATCCGGACAGCAGGACGAGGCAGGCTGGCTACGTAAGGATCCAGTCTGTCCGGGAACACTGACGGAGGCGGGAGAGGAGATCCGGAGAAGGAAAGCAGAACTCGGGACGGGAGCACTTCAACAACTAGGATCCGATACATCCGTTTTTTTATGTTTATGATTGACATTTCATATCAGGACCAAGTGCTCCTTATAAACAGTCTGAAGATCGCCTGGAGGCAGGACTGAATTTTTTTTACTATTACGCTCCCGAGGATGAGCGATGAACTTTCTTGTTCCGGTGAGTAGGAGCTGAATGAAGTAGGTTCCGAAAGCCGGGCAGAATGCTACAACATCTTCCAGGAGGATCCGGATCTTCCACAAGGAACGCGTATGATGTCCTTTTTGTTAATATTATAATATTATTGTCGTTTCTTAAATAATAAGAGAGTGATAGTGTTTATCACTTATAGTAATATTAACTACGAGTTTAAATAGCTCGGGGTCCTGAAGGGACGAAATTTTTTTGTGATACCATACTTTTCAAGTGTTCGTGTACTATATATATAGGTTAACTCTATCTATCCTAGGGAATGGAGTGTAATTTTCATTACAGTCGCTATATATATATAAATGTGTGTAATTAATAATTTATTGTGTTCATCAGAATATGTCATATCGTTTAAAGGTATAGCTTTAATAAAGCCCCTAAGGTGGTATTTATAAGATAATGCCAATCCGAAGTGTTTTCGGACTTTAACCTTAATTATTTACCTCCCGGTTATTATCTGGTAGGGGTAGTGTAGGGGCTAGGGTTATACGGGGTTTTATATGACGGGTTCTGTTGGATGCTGTGTTGCGAACTCAGTCTGAACCCTTCAGTCCAACGGCAGGTGGCGACACCTGCTTCGGGCTTGGGGTATGGACAGAGGTCGCTATAGGCTTACGGTCTGCGTGTGCGCGCGCAGGCTGGCTGCCTATATATACCCAGCATCCAATGGGACTCGTCGGTTACTCTGAGCCATGCTAGATGAAGAGAACCCGAGATCACTGCGGCTGATTAGCCTACTGACCCGTTCCGAACTCTATAGGGAGTTCGCACGCTTAGAGCTTTGCCTGTCTAGGTTACTGAATAAACCTATTGATTCGCAACCCGTAACACTTGATCCGAACTGTGTTGACTTTGTTCTTTTACTTGATACTATAACAATATCATAGAGGAGCAAAGTATCGTTTATTACATAAGTATAAAATCAGTATTTAGGATGTGACTTAGATATTGTTGAATGGCAGTGTTTACAAGTAAAGTCTGCATCACTGTATCATGCTGTCCATAGGGGTTAGGTCCTCATTCACTCTGCCCTTGTCCTGTTTCTGCACGCATTCAAGACACTCCCCTCTGCAGGTGCCTTAATACAGCATGTTGTTTAACCCTTTTGTAGACCTAGTCTTTTATATAGAGCAGGTGGGGTTAACAATAATGTTCATAATAGATAAATGCAGCCCTAGTGAGTCTATACTCAACATGGCTGCATTCATGCATCATGCTAACCCTTTCAGACTGCTACACTCCTGAAGGGACAACATGATGCACTAACTCTGTGTTGGTGCATCAACTCACAGGTTTTTCTTTAGTGCATCATGCCATGTGCAAGCACTGTTTGCGGAGGAATGCGTGATGAATTATAACCAGTCATAATTGCTAAAGTCATGCTCCTCTGCACAACACATATGCACACACACCATATTGCATACCGTATGACTGTTAGCGATAACTGCATTGTAATTATTGACTATTCATCATGACCTAGAAAAAAAGGGGATGTGTTTGAAAAAAATGCTTGAGTCATGTTGTAAGTGAAGATCAAAGCTTCCCGAATTTATTCGATTTATTCACCCCGAATGTCAGTATCATGCATCAAGGCAGTAGTGATGAATTATTGGCATTACACTGCAATGCAATACTCTTATGTAACTCAGTAGATAGCAAATGGTGAACCATATTGGGTTATTTACTTTGAGATATGAGTAGTATACAATAATTATTGGTAATTTCTGTCCAATTCTGCAAGCCAGACACTAGCATTATACAGTATGTACTGGTAATTGCAGCTCCTATATATACATTGGCAAATCACCAAGGGCAAACCAACTATAGTTTACTACTGTAGGGACTTCTTAAGTTTCTGGGACGGTCCTCTATATATAGATCCCTGCCCACTCAACTCTCCAGCATGCAGGCTTGAACTCCTTAAAGAGCAGAGAGAGGTATTAAGAGAGACACATAATACATGATAGCCAGACAGAGACAGCCTGCAAAAATGAAGGTGCCTCTGTCAAAACGCAATCGTAAACTGAACATTTTTCAAACAAATTTCAGTTGCTTATGTACATATGCATATGTACATAAGCAACAGAAATTTGTTTTAAAAATGTACATGTACATATATAGTCCAATACGATATATCTATATTTTTAGTCAACACTCATATATGGCACTTTGGAGGCTTCTACATCTAAATGCTGCAAGAGTGTATATGCCGCCCTATGTGAGAATTAGCAGAGAAACTAACTCAAATGCCATTGAACTTAAAAAGTCCATTCAGAAGATTTGACATTTGAGATTTGATGTTCACCAGCTTCAACTGCTTCTCCACACATCCCACAATTCACCCCCTTCTCAACTCCCCCCCCCCCCGCTCTCCCACACTCACCCCACTTCCCCCACACATCCCACTCATCCCACTCATCCCACCTTCCCACAAACCCCCACACACCCCCACTCCCAACTCACACACCCTGCCCCACTTACCCTACACACCCCACTCACCCCACACATCCAACTCACCCAACCCCCTCCACACACCCCCACTCATTCTAACCACCACCACTCACTCAAACTCACCCACAATCACCCACATGCACGACTTTCCACTTAATACACAAACAGGATGTAGGGTAGATTGCTGGATAGTTTGCTCCACACCTGCACTCCTGACATTATGTACACATGTCTTGTAATTGGCCCTGACTAATTAGTGTGGTATAGGCAGGTGGGCAAGATCTACATGTGTAGGGGAGACCGATGCACGTTGAACCGCTTTGACACCTTTTTTTCCCCTGACCTTTCTAAAGGGATCTGAACTTTGATTTTGTATCATGCAGTTACCTTGTATCATTGCAATATGAGAGAACCTATAGCAAGGCAAATGTGGTCTTTTCTTGTATTTTTCTTGAATTTTAAAAAATAAAATTTTAGGGTCGTTGAATGTGCCCCATGCCCAGGGTAGGTAGATCAACCTACTGGGGCACCTTGAACCAAATGCGTTGAACGATCCAAATAGTCACCGATGTAGACCAGTAGGTGAAATTTCGGTTGGAATTAGTTGCTATTGTTAATTTTCATAGGAGTGAATTTAAAAATTACATATTTAATGCACTAAAGTCATAGTTTCTATAGAAGTGACTGAGTTTGAACTTTCAAATATTTCTTAGGGTCTAATTAAACCAGTTTAAGAGTATTTCACTTATTTGTTTAGTCTGAATAGATCTTTGATTACATTCTTCTATAATGTAATGCACTGTTCTGCCTTTGAGAAGAGATACATCTGGGAATAAAGACACTGTAAATATGTTACACAAGACTTTTTTTCACAAACCGTAAACTGTGTTTTCCATCATAATCTTATAACAAAATTGTAAATTTTTATGTCATTATCCATATTATCTTCCCTTGATACACAACTAACATTGCATCATTATTCAGTCATTTAATTGTCTTAACACCATTGCCAAAGAGCGCCTGAAAATCCGGGAATCTTGAGCCGGCTCTAGGTGCCCCAGAGCTTGGAGCACCTTGAGCATGGCTCAAGGTGCCCCGTTTTTTGTGGCTCAATGTGCCCCATGATGGTCATCATAGATGAGATTGATGTTATTCAAATTACATAACACACCTAGCAGTAAAGTTGGGTTCTATTCAAGGGTTCAAATGTATACTTCGACCTCCATAGAGATCTTAGGCCAGCAATGTTTTTTAGCGACACAAGAACAAAAGTTTAACAATTGCAAATATCTACTTTCATGGCCATAAACCTTTAATGTTGTCTAACTTTCTCATCAGCATCCTAAAATTATCATGATGTTGCTGATCTGAACTGTCGGTATAAGGGGGTAATGTGGTAGGCATACTGCCAGAAAATTCCCAAAGGAATAGCAAAGAGAGCGGGCGGCTCAACGTGCCCGGGTGGTCAACGTGCCCCGGTCTCCCCTATGTCTTGTCAGGGGCTAGTCTCTGGTGTAATTGGTTGTGACTGACACTTTGAGAGCAGCATTCTGCTTTAATATCCTTGGTCACAATGATGCATGTATCCAGTCCCAGCAAGTACTCACCGGTGTTTCATTCATGCATTATGCTGACCCTTCGAGAGTGCATCAGCTCCATAAGGTTGGCTTGATGATAGTTATTTGCCAGGGCTGCAATCATGCATTATGATGACGAAAGGATATATACATATATACAGCTTTGGTTTAGTCTTCAAAAGGATAACTGGGGTCCTCATCCATTTGTTGTCATGGTGCATGGACATTCCTAGCGAGGAGCTCATTGTGAGCATTCATGGATCATGTAGATTGTGATTGCAAATTACTCCCCGGGGTTGCATTCATGCATTATGATAACAAAGGGAAGTATGCATCAAGGCACCATGCTGTTTTGAAAGGGTTAAACGTGTGTAGCGTGCGGTTAGATCAGCGCTGCCGCTAGGAGCAGAGACCAAGACTGTTGAATAAGCGGTGTAGGGGGTGATATGGTAGGTGACAGCACTAGATGCTTGGTGCTTAGATTTGAGAGTGACCGGGAGTCGGCTACTCTTAGTAAGAGAGTGAGAGGTGCAGATGGTGGTTCACAGTTTGGTCCCCAGGTGGTGCCCCAGTGTGGACTGGTTCTATTATTAACTGTAGGAGAGGGGACATCACCACATAGCCTTGTCTTGACCGAAAAGCAAATACTTTGTGAGTGGCAATTATTCAATAACAGGGTGGTATGTAGAAAGGGGGTTAAAACATGTCTACATCCATAGCTTAGCAGACTGTCAGATACTATAGTTCAAAGGTGCCATCAACTCAATGTTGCTGCCTTTGAGGAGTTTGCCGAGCAGACTTTTTAGAACACTCCAGATGTTGGGGCTCTGAGATGATGTATGTGCCCATCAGTAAAACGAATCAACAAACCCTTGTATATAGCTGAATAATGACCTCTCTTTAGAATTATCCCCAACCTCTGAATAAACCAATGAGAATGTGTCTTTCTCTCAGGGGTTCTTGCCAATCAGGTGCCTTGACTTATGACTATCAAATTCTATGAGTGCTCATAAAACAGTGCTGCCACCTGGCATATTCCAACCACACTAGCTAGCACCAGGGCCACAGCACAGAGTGTGGATCAAACATAACAGGGTGTTATCAGGTATTACGGGAGAGGAGACGCCCTGTAAAAGTCCTTCATTCAATACCTTTGCTGCACAAAGGTATGGGGTGCTTAACCAACAAAAACTAGATAAAAATTAAAATGGATGTCTCACACATCTAATCAAAGATTACAATTACGCATCCCTGAGCGCCTGTTGTACCAGCCTCCCCAGCCTCATGGTTTCCAGGATGATCAGTCCCATCTCCCTTCTTGCTGGACACATTCACTGCTAATGAATCTTCACCTCCAAACGTCGGTGATAATCCAGCTTCTTTCCTCAGGCGTTATCGTTCTGTCATTCCTGGTAACCCCCTCTAATTTCCCGAAACCTCACTTCTCAGAACAGATTTCTCCGCTTTGCATTCGGATGCAAAGTGTCCCTTTACTTGACACCGGTAACACTGGACAGTGTTACCATCTACTCTCGGGCAGCGCCTGGTTTGATTCTCAAACACTTCGTTCATGCATTTTCATCCGAATTGGTCATCTCGCCATGAAAAAAATCTGCTAGGGAAGAACCTTCTTCCCAATCTCGTCCACAGACCTTCGCGTGGTCAGGATCACTGAGACCACTTATGAATCTCACAAATAGGGACTCGATATAATACTCAGCATCCCTACTCCATTCTCGTCTAGCCTGCCTCAACAATCACTGCAGTTCTAGGCGATAAATTTTAGCAGATTCCTTGGGTTTCTACGTTCTCCTCTAAAACAGAGTCCAGTGATCTACTGTCACCATCTTACCGAAGGTATAACAAGCTAATACTTCCAATTGGTCAAATGTAGCTTCCAGCCCATAAGTGTCTCGCCATTCTTTCACCACTATTTTACCAGGGCCATCACTTAACCAGATAACAAACCCCCCCAGGGACTCGTCTTTGCTCCAGCAGTTGTACTTACAATCATCTAGAAGTGATTGGTGTTCTTCCTTCCAGGGATGTAAACCCCTGTGAGGTTTAGTAACTCGCATGGTTCACTTAGCTGCATAATAAGAATGCACTAATTGACCTGACATGCGTCTACTCCAAGCCAACAGATCTGTACCATCTTGACCTCGGCTAGAGCAATCCAAACCAAATTACTTATTGCAGGGTCACGGTTATGCAACCGGTGCTCAGCGGGAGTCATTGTTACCCTTCGGTTTAATCCCACATGCTTTCTCGCTACATCGTCAGAAGGATTATGCAATTCAGACTCTGTACCATCATCAAAGCACGGGCCTTGATAGCCTGGTAACCCGACTCCACTTTTTGGTGCAGTAGGCGACCTTCCCTTGGTTTCCCTCTGGTTCCCTCTTTCCATACCCTCCACCCGATTTTCTCCTCTTGAGTCTTCAGTGACTCCTTTGTGAGACTTCGCCGTCGGTGGTGGGTATGAATAAGTTGAATCCGGGCAATACCTGTAATTACCCTTCTCATCATACTCCCCCGGTTTCCCATATTGATCCGGGTCGTCCCCAGAAAAGGGATTCAGTGAACCATAACTATGATTCACTACTTCATCTCGAAGCTTATTTTTATAGTGTCAAAATACTTGCTCCTCTGCGGACATTTACCTTGTTAACCAGACCTTTAGTGTCTTTGCTGACTGACTGTTGTACAGGTTCCCAACCCAGAGAACGCTCTGTGATGTTCCCTTTCCTGGAACCCATCTTTCTGCCTATATACCGAGTCCTCCACATTCCTTAACCTGTTGGTAATGCCAAACAGATCATACTGAGGTAATACCTCTCTTTTACGAGGAGTAAGAGTGTCACCGCCAGTGGCTTCCGTTATGTTTCAGGTACCTGTGTCTCTGAAACATACTGTTCCTGTTGCTTAGCAACTGCAGTCATATCACTTTGCAAGAGGGTCTTTCTGGCTTCTGAAGAACAGACTGCTTCCACCTTGGCTTTCAGACTTCTTTCCAACACTTCAGTTTGCTCCAGGATTTGTATCCTGGTGTTCTCATTATCTCTGACCATTTGGTCTCTGCCCTTTTCGAGCTCCTTCTTCCCTTGCTTCAGGGCATACCATTCCCTGGAGTACTGTCTCAACTCCTTTTCATATTTCTCTTTAAGAGTCAGGGATTTCTCATTCACTTTCTGGTTCTCAGCGACTTCATCCTGAGTTTTCTGAAATTCATGCGATTCTTGAGCAACCTTCTTTTTCATGTACCGGTTGTCCTCTATCAACCTTTCCCTCTCTTCCATCAGAGCACCTTTTTGTTTTCTGAATATCAGAGAGTATCTCATCTTGTTCCCTTACCAGGGATGCCGATTCCTCGGTCAATGCAGCATATAGATCCTCCATTGACTGTCTGTCTAATCGGACGTTCTCCCAGTAGAGTTCCTCTTCTTCCCGAGCGAGGCGCTCGTCATATTCCCTTTGGAACTTCTCATCCCCTTCATAGGGACTCACCCAGGAAAGATCCTAAACTTACCTCTTCTTGTGTCCTGGCTTCAGGCCTTCTGCAGGGTCCAACCCTGCTATTTCCAGGTGAGTTGTTTCAAACCTCCAGGGCTACTACAGGTAGCCATTGTCTGTCCAACCAGGACTTCCTGTTCAGTATAATCCGAACATATTCCCGAACAATTAGTTTGTTCTGCTACCTTTACTGCTACTGGTCATGGCACCAGTGTGGGGGTTCGCGGTTATTCTAGTTTAAGGAACAAAGAGAATGGCAGTTTCCAGGTGCGAGAATATCAGACTTTTATTACAAAAAGGGAATCACATTCTTGAACGGGGGAACACTCATTGTGGAATCAGCACACAAATATAATCAGGTTTCTATACGAATATAGAAAACAGTCAGTATAGTATCAGTGTACAACGTCTGCACGGTTGGACATGGTGAAGTCTATCGTCAGTTGGGCCTGCACTGACTGCCCTCCAGGTAAACACACAGGTCTTATATAACCACCAGTCCTTTTATCACCTGGCCAGGTGGGAGGGTCGGCAGCCCACCTGAAAGCAGCACACGGTAACCTGGAGAGGACCCTAGTCGGGAACTGTGTGCGCTAGCTCCAGGTAGAGAAGTTGAGTAAACAGTAGATGTTACCCGGAAATACTGTGTATGAGATTAATATGTAATATTATGCCCCTACACCATGAAATAATTTGAAATAGTATTTATAAATCATTGGGACATGTAGTAGAGATATGTTGGTTATGGTTCCAGGAAAGATACCAAATTTCTAATGGGATAACTCTAAATACTGAAGCAGTGGGTTCATAGATTTTAGAGACCACGCATACCCACAGAATGAATCGTTTATGATACAGAGGAGGGGAACGGGGTATCCCAGGCAGAGGACAGGAGGACCCTATGGATAGATCAGCGGTCGTGGCTAATACAGGAGTGGTGGTGGAGAAGGCTGTGGTTAGAATGGAACAGAAATTCAAGACGGTCCAAGGGGAAATGAAGGCCCTTAGGAACAAGGGGCCTGCGCAGCCGGGGCAATCACATGATCCCCAAGTGGCTGCAGTAAAGACTGATCCTGCACTGACCCCTCAACAGTCAGTATCTACTCCTCCTGGCTGCACTAAACAAACAACCATTACAGTCACCACCTTGGATTGATAGAATTCTGGCAAACATGCAGCAGATGATGGCAAAGGCCCAGGCAATGTTGTAGCCACAATCATGCATCCCCACAGCCGCAGGAATGCAGTCATGCTGCTCCTCAACAACCAGCACCTGTGCAGTCTTTCAGGAGGGGCTTAACTACCACCACTCTATACAGGTAAACTGAGGAACTGTTACGAGTGTGGGGAGCATGGCCATTTTGCTAGGAACTGCCCTTAGAAATTAGAGCAAATCATTGCCACTGTGGATGCTACATTCACAAAGAGATTAATGCCACAGGGTAACCAGGGAAACTGGATCAGAGAATGACTGTGGATCTTTCACTGGATGGGATCCACATCTCATCTCCTATTGATGATGGTGTTGCAAGATCGATAATGCATACAGATGTATAGAGAAGGTTGTGTCTGTAGAGACTGATGCCCGCCATTACACAAACTGGGTTAAGACTACGAGCATTATCTGGACATGAACTAGAACCGAAGGGGAAGGCAAAGGTACAGGTGCATAGAAGTATGTGTGAGTTTTATATTGTCGATAAACTTGCACATGATGCACTAATTTGGGATGATGTATTGGCGCTGTTGGGGGCTGACATCTCACATGTTGACAGATCCGTCACCTTGGGGGGGGGGGGGGGCATGTGTTACCAATTAATGGGTCAGGTGAGTAGGGATACCTTAATGGGGGGCGTGTTTGCTGATATTGATTATTGGCGCATATTATGGCCAGAGGTATTTCCTAGTTCCGAGGCCCCACATGGTCACATGGACTCTGAGGTGCTACAGATAGATACAGGGAATGCTTGGCCTATCAATTAGCTTCCATATAGAATACATTTGCTTAAGAGACAATTTGTGGATGCCGAAATAGACAGAATGCTTGAAGATGATATAATTGAACCATTCTGTAGCCCCTGGGACAGCCCTATCACCTTGGCACCAAATGGTGATTCGTTCAGACTCTGCTGGGACTACCATAAGGTAAATGCTGTTACTAAAAAGAATGCTTACCCACTGGCATTGATTCAGTATATTTTTGATTTTTTGGAGGGGTCGGTTATCTATAGTATATTTGACTTGCGCTCTGGTTACTTGCAAGTACCTGTTAACCCCGACTCTATTGAAAAAAAAAAGCCATCACGAGCCTATAGACTCTGCCAAAATAAGGAAAAATTGTCTAAGAAACTCGGAGACTCCGGGTGGAACTGGAGTGATGTAAGGGACTACAGAAAAGGGGGAAGGGAAGAAGCCTGGCGATTGGGTTTTGTAGAATTTAGAACTTGTGCCAATTACTTGGCAATACTGTATGTGTAGGACACATATGAGGGTCCAGTTTTAGGGTGGGAGAATGGATTGATTAACACATAACAAAGACAAGGACATAACAGAACAAACAACAAAAAACTAGATGCCCACAGAGTGTTGGGGTAAAGGCCTGAGCCCTATAAAGATGAGAAAAAAAAGGAAAAAAATATGAGATGACCTTACAACCCTAAAAGGAACCGGTGAGCGACTCATTGGTACTTAGACCCCATATAAACCCTGTATAACCCTAGCCCCTACACAACAATACGTATATAGCATTAGACCTTACCCCATGAAACACAATGGTTATTGAGTTCAGACGGTCAGCCACAGCCATACCAACCAGGATTAGGTTAGTTGAAGACTTCAGCTCTTTCTTGACCAACACTGACACGACGATTAGAATGTTTCCTGTAATATTCATAGAATATGATTTAGAATTTATTTCTATATATATAATAGCCTTACTGAATGGTATCATGTGGTCTACTGATGCATGTGTAGTGGTCCAGCGAAAATGGATTTTTGGTTTCACCAGGGTTTGAACCTGGGACCTCCCGCATCCGGAGTGAGCGTCATAACCACTTGACCACAAAACCTTGCCTGCCATTCTCGCCTTGCACATACATCTGGATTGGTAGGTATGAGGGGGAACAGTGATAACCCTAGGTGGCTAAGCCAGGGCACAGGGACAGATGGGGGCTCGATCTGTTCCCCTACACTCCTCCCATCCAGCTTCAACTATCCCAACCGTCTACCCAACTAATGAGAAATAGTGCCATCTTTGAGGAGTTTAAGGCGTACGAGCATGAGCAGTAGGAGGGCCACACTAGGAAGAAGAGAGCTATGCATTAGTTACATAACATGTTGTACGACTGCTATTCTCATCGAACAGTACTGTAAGTTGTCTGCATGTGTCCATAAAACAGACACTTTTGACTTTTGACTTTGTAGCAATCGGATAGTCTTTGATCGGGTGACGTCTTTGACTGGGTGACAGTTTGACCGGGAAGCATCATTATAGCATAATTAGACCTATATAGTAAGAAATGGGTTGAAAAAGTCAAGGGTTTTTTCACACTATACGAAAGGAAATCTATTTAAAGTTTGTTATATCTATATGTAGGCCCTTTTACATGCATTATAACCTTATGTTATATGTTTTCCTCTGCCCGGTCCAAACGTCACTTTCTTTATCCTGTGGACTTTGAAGAGTTACACTGTCAAAAGTATTCTGCAATAACCATTGACATATTTTATCAAATAGTAGAGATATGGGAAAAAAATTAAAAAGTAAAAATTGCCTTTTCTTGCTATAGCCTCCCAGTCAAAGACGTCACCCGGTCAAAGATGTCACCTGTTCATTCATACATTATATATATATGCCTTCATACATTTTCTATTGACTCTATACTTTGTAAACATTATGAAATCAAAGATGACGTTTATGAGATTTGGAAAAAATTGAAATGGAATATTGCATTGACAAGTATAGAACTATCGATGAAACATTTCATCATGTCTATGAGATGGAGGAGGTTGCTTACTCCCTATATCACAGATAAAATAAATTTGATGTCCATTCACAACCATAACTCCCAAAGCAAAATTTTATGTCGGGACAGTCATATATATGTTTACTAACATATACTAACTGATATTTGAATAAAGACAATACAAAGTAAAACACATTGTTTTATAGATTATAAACATAGCTAAGTGTTTCATCTGGTACCTCTGACAACGAATTCCACAAGGCTAAAATAAGATGATGCTCTCAAAATTAATTCAGTCATTGTCCTTTTGGGAAATTATTAAAATGGGGGAAGTCATGCAATAATACAAATGCAATCATCAACTATTTACTCTTTTCCCAGTCGAATATAGCTGGATCTCAGCTGGCAAGTTCTATATATCCCTGTCAATCGTGAAAGTATCAATGTACCATGATTTTCATCACATACACAATATTGAAGAGAAGTTGTGTACACAAAATATATCCATATCTGATATATCTATTCACAGTCATAAAACCCAAAGCAAAGTCTAACGTTGGGACATTCAGGTATTAGCTGATAACAGGAACCCATAACACCTAGACATAACACATATCACCATCACTCTCCAAGCACATAACTGCTTCTATACCGATTATATAACACAGTGACAATTCACCTACAAGCCACTGGATCTTTATCTGTGTCAGTGTGCTGGGAGAGTATGTGCAATCTCACAATCACTCTCCACCCGGATATTCTAAGCCTATATTTACTGTGTCAGTTATCTGTGTCACTGTGCTTAGAGAGTGAGGGTCTGTAGATCATGGTTACAGCACTGGAATAGGAGGCACCTTGTATATATATGTTTATACACATGAGCCTATATCTCACTCCTTCAGGTCCCTCTCACCATGGCAGGCCTGATGGGGCTGGTCAGGATGGTGGCTGTCTACATGATAGGGCTGTTCTGGAGTCTGGGGGTGTGGCTGCAGATACTCAGGCTACTCCTCACCAAGCCCAGAAAGCTGCTGTACTCTAAGGACAGGAAGACACCTCCGTCATGCATGACTGACCCCAGTCTGGGCGCCCACGGCTACGCCAGGGTCAACGTAAGTAGGTCGGGTGTATACGCAGTGGTAGTCATATACTAGGTAAAAATGAAAATTGGAGGCCTCACTGGAGAAAACAAGCCCTTGAACATGGCACACTTTACACTTAGCCCGGAGTTTAGCTACTGATCAATGAGTATAGCCAATGATTATGGCAGAGTATATAGCTAATGATATAGCCAATGATCACTGCAGAGTATGGCCACTGATTACGGCAAAGTATAGCCAATGATTGCGGCAGAGTACAGCCAATGATTATGGCAAAGTATAGCCAATGATCACGGCAGAGTATAGCCAATGATTACGGCAAAGTATAGCCAATGATTACTGCATAGTATAGCCAATGATCATGGCAGAGTGAGGTCATTGATCACGGCTCACTCTAAATAATACATATTTATTTATTACAGCAGCAGCATTATATCATAATTCAAAGGCCAACACAAAAATGCAATTCATGATGTGTGTAGAGGCAAGGGAAAAGGATACTCCAAGGAAAAAGTCAACTTTAAAATTGATGTCATAAGCTTTCCAGTGATATATTACACTTGAAGATATCAATTCTAGTTTTTGAGGAATGCCTTCCTGAATATGTGTAGGCATTGCCCTATAAAAAAGCCCGATAAGCTCTAAGTCTCATATTTTCCCAGATATCCCTATCTAATTAGCATAATGATGATAATGAGAAATATATCATACATTTTCATTCTTTTAGTCATAAAATTTGATTTAGGAATGGTAATTTTATTCTGTTTTGACCATAGTAACCCCCATGAATCATTCTGTCAATGGCTATCTTTAATTTTTCTATTTGGAATGAAAACCATGTTTCCATGGCAACACATATCAACAAGGACACCCATTTAGGCCTTAAAACGTTCCTTTTACATTCCAAATATAAAGGCTTTTCACCAGAAATGGAATGTTTTGTGTAGTCCCATTTCTTTCTACAGAAAAAAGTACCCTAGAGCTATTTCTACCATTTTTCTTTCCTTTAAGGCCATAGTGGCGCCCCCCTGGTGGCAAAAATCGGAACTAATCCCGCACGGAGTATCCTTTCTGCTTGCCTGCTCACATGTAATTTCCCTGCAATTCGGCAATCTGGGGCAATTTAACAACCTCCTTTGATTTGGAACTACAACAGGGAGACCTGTATAACTACAAGCACTATATTGGGCTCAGACTAAAATTCAACTATCTATCTTTATGTTATTTTACTAGTTATCCTATATTGCTTGAGTCAGAAATCTGTGAATTTAATGTATCCAAGACGTTGAGCAAGGGAGGGGACAGGGACACTCCAAGGTACAATCAATGGGGTGTTGATACTGCGCCTCTACATGGGGTAAAATTCGACACAGGCGACACGGGCGACACGGCGACACGTCCCTTTTAAAAATCGACACGTGCGACACGGCCCTTTTAAAAATCGACAGACACAGGCATTCTTATAATACCCCAGTATATTCTATAGACATAAAATCGACACACTGACACGGCTCTTTTGTTAAAGATTGACACGGCGACACGGCCAAATAGTTTGGGACCCATGTAGAGGCACGATACTGGGAATGTAAGCTTAAGTTCATACTGAATATGGGGTTTTAATGACATGAAATGCAGCAATATAATCGTATAAAATATGATAACAGTACTGAACTCTCCACAAATTACAAACTTGAATCTGTATTTATAAACTACATCGATTTAATCGAAATTGAGATTATAGGTCATGTGAATGCAGTAGTTGGATTTGGAATAAGCAAAGACCTTGCAAGAGTTTCAGTTCGCCACAGTCATGTGCATCTATAAAATGTGCTGTTCTCATACTTTCAAGGACCCAGTTTGGGAACAGTAATACTGACACTTACTATACTGACTTGACATTTCTATGTGATTGCGTACTAATTTGTATATGACTATGTATCATGAGATCAGTGCATTTCTTGTTCCTGTCCGGCTTACAAAAATATGCTCAGATCAACAAAATATTTCTGATGCTTCTTTTAGACCTAATGGTGCATTGCACTGTATTTTTCATTTTTCTTATTTAATGTTTTTTCTACCTATTTTATCAAACCAAAGTGCAAAGTGCAAAGTCACGTTTTTACACATTTTGTCAGTACCTAACTTTGCAATTTCTACTGGGGACCACATTATGTAGAAACATGCAATAGACACTCAGGTGTACTGCCAAGAGACATATATAAAGGAATTACAGAGAAAAACTATCATGTTCATACATGGTTTATGATTTATTCCTAATCAAACAGCCGGACAGGAACAGGAAAGGGGCGGACAGGAACAAGATATTTTATTTCGGTAGGTATTTTATATGCTGTATTCATGAGGAAACAAGCCATAAGCAGCCATATGTACTGCCAAGGGACATATTTAAAGGAATTACACAAGAAAAACTATCATGTTCTTACATGGTTTATCACGTATTCCTCTAAAACAGCCGGACAGGAACAGGATATGGGTGGATAGGAAAATAATTTCAGGTATTGTAGCCATAGAGTGCAGTAGAAACATGCAATAAGAACTTATATGTATTGCCAAGAGACATAATATATAAAAGAATTAAAGAGAAAAACTATCATGTTCATACATGGTTTATGATTTATTCCTAATCAAACAGCCGGACAGGAACAGGAAAGGGGCGGACAGGAACAAGCTATTTTATTTCTGTAGGTATTATATGTGCTGTGTTCATGAGGAAACAAGCCATAAGCACTCATATGTACTGCCAAGGGACATATGTAAAGGAATTACACAAGAAAACTATCATGCTCTTACATGGTTTATCATTTGTTCCTCTAAAACAGCAGGACAGGAACAAGATATGGGTGGATAGGAACAGAATATCAGGTATTGTAGCCGTAGAGTGCAGTAGAAACATGCAAATAGAACTTATATGTATTACCAAGAGACATATATAAAAGAATTAAAGAGAAAAACTATCATGTTCATACATGGTTTATGATTTATTCCTAATCAAACAGCCGGACAGGAACAGGAAAGGGGCGGACAGGAACATGACATGAGGGTATTTATGCCATACCAGACAAACCCAAATCATGAGATACTTTATATTTTATGTAGGGAAAGGGGTTATGTCCTAGAATATTAGGAGGGTATTGTAAATATTTAAATAGCTTTGGTTTTGAAAAAATACTGAATACCGGACAGGAACAGGATCCACAACAGTAAAACACATTTATTACAAAAATGGTTGAAAAATATGAAAAAGCAATACCCAGGGTTAAAAGGATAATGTTCAGGGTACAATATGGTCAAAAGAAAAGTATGAATAAATGTATAGAAAGTGCCATGGAGGCATCTCAAGCCATATAGGACCGTGATACAGCCACTTTGGATGTATAAAATGTATAGAAACCTGATGAAATACAAAAAAACTGAAAGTGCAGTGTAATAGAGGATGAGGAATAGTATATACATGAGAATTATAAATATGATTTGAGAATATTTTTGACAAGTCGGACAGGAACAAGAAATGCATCAATCTCATGATAGTGAGTCATATATGTCTTGGCTTTAGTTGAGAAATGCCCCATGCCTGTGATTTATTATCGCCAAATAAAAAAAATCTAAACTCAAACTCATGTAACTGTTGAATTGGCAAGTAATCTGCCAGGACGTCATTTTAAGAGATAACTATAGCCCAAAATCACTGCAGCAGGTAACTGCGTGAAAATAGTATCGCTACTCTGCCGCGCCAATTTCGCCCCTGTAACGCCATGGACTTTGGCGGCACAGACGCGAAAATGGCATGGCAGGCCGAAATAGTGGCGAAATGGTGGCGGCAGAGGGGCGATACTGTTTTAACCTGGGTTCTTGTCGCAGTGGATTTAGGGCTTATGTAACCGCTATGTTACAGGGTGTGAGGCTACACTATGTGGCGTCTGGGATGGCAGGCCGCCCCCTGATGTTACTCCTCCACGGCTTCCCTGAGTTCTGGTACTCATGGAGGCATCAGATCAGGTCCTTCAACGACAAATACAGGTGAGTTCTTCTGTGGATGTTAAGGGGGGAAAAGTTCAGAAAAACAAGCTCCTACTTATTTCAGTTGACTGCAATCTGCAATTATGTGCAAACTTTTGTTATATTGCTACTAGCTGGGTGAATCAGTGAGTCATCCTAGTGACCTATGAATCCATGCAAGGAATAGCAACTCATTCTGGGTACCTTCAACAGTAAGAAAGAGGAATAAATACAATATAAAGCTCACCTACCTACCCTAATTATCAATAGTATGCTGCCTGAAATACACTTTACACAATAGCCTAGTGTTAGTGCTCTACTATTTTCTCATCATGACCCATAAGTACAGGCCCTGTGATATAGAATATGTTATTTATGTCAAAAGGAATTCGCCACAAACATAGATTTTAAACTATATACCCAAGGAAAGGGTTTGTAAGAATGTCATTAGCAAACATCTTGCATGCCATAGAACCTGATTATTTGAGAATTTCCGAATTACCGAACAATGACATTCAGTTTGTCATGATAGATATATAGTTAGATCTCCTTCCTCTGCTTTTATTTATATGCCTTAAAATTGTGGCACCAGTATAACATTACATGGATGTCATCTTCAATAAACATGCCGCTTACATTGACAGGGTTGTCGCTGTGGACCTGAGAGGTTACGGTGAGTCGTATCATCCTCCAAATGTAGATGATTACACACTGGACAAAATGGTGGAGGATATCAGACAGCTTGTCCCAGCCCTAGGTAGGTATTGTGGTTATGCTGTTCATTTCATGGTGGATACAAACTATACTTTACTTCTGATCATAAAAGTGAAGAGTGACCTGTAGAAGATATTCACCTTGTTATTATAAATGGATTCTTCCTGTGCTACTGCAAACCCAGTCAATTTGGGTGATATTGCCGTATGATGTTGAAGCTTGGTTTATCTAAATTGGTGTATCAAATAAGACAAGCTTTGTCTGGTGAACCCGTTTATGTTTTATTCGACCTGTATTGGCCAGAAGCAGAGCTTAAAATCAGAGAAATGGTGGTGCCATTATTAGCATTCCACCAATTTAATGGCCTCTGGAATTTGTTTAAGCTAAATTCTAGAACTGAGTTGGATTGAAATACATTGTGGTAGAGATTTATGTGTTTTAAAGTTACAATAAACAGCGTAATACATTTTAAATCTTGAGGCTGCAAACCAAAGCTTTCACTAGTCAACAAGAATGATCAAGACAGTACTTCCAAAATGAGCCTAACATATAGAGTATAAATGTCTACTTCTGGCTGTGGATGCCCCAATGCAACTTAAAATTAACTATAAAGTTGTAACAAAGTCTTATCTATGTAAATGGTTAGCTCATGTATTGCAGGCTACGAGAGCTGCATTCTGATTGGTCACGACTGGGGTGGAGCGGTAACATGGGGCATGGCATCCAAGTACCCGGATGTTGTCCACCAGGCGGCCATCTTGAATTGTCCACACCCGGTCGCCATGCAGCAGTACATACAGCAACACTCTGAGCAGTTCATGAAGTCATGGTGGGTATTGGCATCAGACTGTTGACAAAGGTCCACAAGGTTCCTTTGTGTTGTTTTTTCATCTTTTTGATTCAAAATACCAAAGTTATGGTAGGAGGGAGCCTGAAAACACTTAATTGGTTTATTTCTCCCCTGTTCAAATGTAAACAAATGGTTATTTTTGATGACGTCACAGGCTGTCAAATATGATCATGGGTTATGTTACGGGGGGTGTTAAATACTGGTGTCCTTGGTTAAAGCAATGGCACTGCCTTATTCCATAAAGAATAAATGTCAGTAACAATTTGTCACAAAATCAGCTCCGAACAGTTAAGGATTTAATGTTTGAGTATAATAGTTCTATGATTAGAAGTTATGCATCATACAATGTATGATGCATAACTTCTAATCATATGTCATATGAACAGAAAAAGATTAAAAAAACAGTAAACAGAAGTCTGGCAAGGCAAATACAATTGAGTGGAATAAATGCTAGCATGCTACCTTAATGACAGCATAGCGTTTCAATGCACTATGCCCTCATCAATAATTATTATGTCAACATGATTCATTGGTTCATCATGATGATGATTAAGCATGACATCTTAAGGCATTATTCTGCCCTTTACCCTCTCACTGCCAGGGCGCCCAATTCACTGAGCTGAACAAGAAAATATTACTCAAAATTGGTGAAAAATATTTTCCTACAAGTCCTATTTGAAGCACCCCATGTTTGGTACCATATCAAAGCTTATAACATCCTCTTTCACATCCTACATTCTATATTTTTTTACAAAGAACGTTCAAGGAGAATCTATGCAAAAACCTTATTTTAATTTTTGATATTTATATTTTTTTTCAATTTTTGGGCAAAACTACAGAGAAATCTGGCAGTGGGAGGGTTAAGGGTTAAAGGGTCAGTATCATTCCCCCACCAAGTACATGTTCTTCATCAACCTGCCCTGGCTGCCCGAGTGGTTCTTCTGTAGTGGAGACAAGAAGATGTTGGAGAACGCCTTCCGGGGGAAGCTGATGGGGGCCAAACCTGGTGCCTTCACCGACCAGGACATGGAGGCCTTCAAGTTCACATTCAACAAGAGACGTGGGTGTTTTATCAAATTCAATTCAACGTTGGCATTCAAAGAATCACCTAAAGTCACTCCTTAAGCTGGTTTAAGTTTAGTAAATCCCATGTAAATATCACAGATAGTTTTGGAAAGTTTTGTCTTTTGCCTAAAAAGGCTACTTGAAAAAAAATTCTCACACTCTATACAGGGTAAGATACCCAACTAGTATATAGGTGGGTGTGGACTAACGCGAGTCCAGACTGATGAGACCCAGTAGGGTCGAAACCACACTTGGGGGTCTAAGTATAGACCTCCCCCCTCTGATTACCTTTAGTTCCTATACCCACTGCTTTTCGGTTTTTCCTTAGCCTAAAAAGGCCTGGGACTGGAAGTCAGCCTACAGCTGCCACCTAGTGCTGGAGAGGAATACCTCTCCTAGTGAGCTGGTATGGTACTGTGCACTTCTGTATACATTCCTATAGGTGGGTACCTGCCATCAAACTGCCATCAAACTCCCCCTAGAGTTTGGTGCCTGAACTAGGTCTACCAACTCTGGTATCAGGCAAGCATGGACATGCCCACAGGTAGATGACCAGCAGAAGCCCCAACCCCAGCCAATCAGGGGAGCTGACTCCTCTGGCCAATCAGATGAGGTTTTGTCCAGGGTTATGGGTCCTGTTTACACAGGATAGGGTTTGAAACCCAAGGAGGATTCTATCAGAGTGTGGTCACACAAGGTAGCGTTTGTACCCAGTACACCCCGTCTAACATAAATATCACAGATTGATCATTAGGTCACAAGAGACGTAGCTATTTTTTAGCATTCATTGCAGAACAATCTGGCAGGTTGGAAAACAATTTGATGCATTTTTTCGAACAAATAAATTAAGTAAATATTAAGAAGATTTGGTAGCTTGGCTGTGCATGATGGGCTGAAAGGCCCCTCCTGATATTTACCAAATTGTATCATGAGGGCCTATCTGAAATTTTGAGTGTTGCCTCCATGTTTAGTTCTGCAGCCAACCACCAGGTGGCCACCGACCCTGGCTAGTGGATTAGGCTGCAACCTGTGTTATGAGTTTCTTTTATCTGGAGATGTCAACAGCTGTGCATATCTAACTTATTCTAACAGTATTAAAATAAGTGATAATCAATATCTGTGCTCTCCAAGCAGTGTAATACTTCGAGACAAAGCAAAAACAAAATAAACTATCCAGAGAATGAATTACTTGTATAGGTTTCTATTGTACAGTAGCCTTGCTAAGCTGCTATTACTGTCCTGCCATCTAGCGGTATAGGGAATGAGCTAGTCCTTGTGCATCACCCCCATCGAAAGCCATGAGCAAATGGCCTCTACACAAATCAACACCATTATATAAATGTGGCTGAATTCCCCTACAACAACTATGATTATGTAGACTATGTTGAAGCCCCTGAATGACAGCCATCAGCTTTAAAATACTAATTCTTTTCCATTCAGGAGATTTCACTGGACCCATGAACTACATTCGAGCCTCATTGCGCTACGGTCATATAAAGTGCCTAAAAACCCCAATAGATGGAGTGCCGATCTGTCTGATCTGGGGGACCAGAGATGGCGCCCTGAGCATGGGTATGGCTGAGAAATCTAGAGAATTCTCGAGGAACTTTGATTTAAAATACATTGAAGGTGCAAGCCACTGGGTTCAGCAGGACGAGCCTGAAAAGGTCAACAGTTACATTTTAAGGTTTCTAGAGAAGGAATCTTTATCAGCATTAACTGGGGGATATATGATGTGACTCAACGACTTGGTATTCTGATGTGATATTAACCACAGACTTCTCCTAATAGAACCTCAAGTAGGCCTACTGATGTTATTTATATGAGGATATCGTTTGTAAATGCTGGTAGTTTTATAACACTCAAATGGTTGTTTTATGCTTGGAGATTATTTTAACTCCATAATATCATGAAACAAGGAAAGTCAGGAATTTAAGACCGATATTAAACCCATACTGATTTCATACTTTAAACGTATGGGAGGTTCCATATACCATTTAATGCTCATTACCTTGTTATGTTTACATAACAGTATAGCTGCTATAGGCCGACAGTTCCTCAAGTGAGTTGTGTTTATATGAATATATTGTGAAAGTAGTTTATTTGGCTGGGTATATTTTTTCCCGCAATTTCTGCGGAAATGAAAAATCTGTGAATATTTTATATGCTTAGGTATGCAGTAAATACCCACGAATTTGCCAATTTTCACTCATCTGCAAAAATTCAAACCCTTGAAAATGAGTACAGTATGTATACACTGGACAGCTACTTACCTTGAATACGATACTCACTGCTACCATAGCCCACACTACAATAAACTATACACTATGTATATGAAGCCACTCATGCAGATACATAGAGAGAGGGAATCGACATAACATCAAAAAGATTTAAAATGAATTTGTGTATACACATTGGGAGTTAAGATTGTTTCACCCGGTAACATTATAAAGAAAGTGATTTGCCATGACATAATACTGTTTAACCACAAGATGTCCTGTGTGTCTTTCCAGGGTTTTTGTATTTATGGTCGACCTTTGATTCTTAGTGTGATAAAAAGAATGGTGGATACTTGTCTTTGTATGTCGGTGTCTTACACTAACCAGGATTGTTATCAACACAATCACAGCTGTCCAGTGATACTCAGTATCTGCTATCATTTTTCTGTGCAATGTGGCATGGTGATGGGCAACTTGGTGCTACAGCACTATATCCATGGGAGATGTAGTAAAGGTGATTTTTGATAGATGGCAGCACAACTGTTCCAACTTCCGTCAGACAAGTTCACATTTAGCTCTAGTATTGGCAGAACTACTATCAGGATTTCTTTCAATGAAGCAAATATGGCGAATAAGAAGGAGATTGACAGACCTTAATGTTGTGAATAAGAACATGAGGACTGAGTGGAATGTTCAGGGACAGAGTGGAATGTTTAGTGCAGACAAAGACAGGTAGAGACAGGCAGAGAGAAATAGATGGAGAGACAGAGACATGCAGAGACAGACAGAGAGGAATAAAAAATAATGAGCTTCTATGTTATCTCTTTGAGCTTCTCTGTTAGTTTAAATATGGGCCGTTCTGACTTGTGCTACTATGTGTGCTGCCCTGTGAGCTGCTCTGTGTGCTGCTCAATGTGCTTCTTTGTGTGCTGCTTTATGTGCTGCTCTGTGTGCTGCTTTGTACGCTGCTCTGTGTGCTGCTTTGTGTGCTACTCTGTGAGCTGCCCTGTGTGCTGCTCTATGTGCTGCTATGTGTGCTGCTTTGTGTGCTGCTCTGTGTGCTGCTTTGTGCGCTGCTCTGTGTGCTGCTTTATGTGCTGCTGTGTCTGCTGTTTTGTACGCTGCTCTGTGTGCTGTTTTGTGTGCTACTCTGTGTAATACTGTGCGTGCTGCTGTGTGTGCTGCTATTTGAGCTACAGTGTGTCCTGATGTGCGGTGCTTTTGTTTGCCATTCTGTGAGCTGCAGCGTGTGCTGATATATTTACTGCTGTGTATGCTGCTTTGTGCACTTTTTTTGTGCTGCACTGTGTGCTGCACTGTATGCTGCACTGAGCTACTCTGTGTGCATCTATGTGTGCTGCTCTGTGCACTGATCTGTGTGCTGCTCTGTGTGCTGCTCTGTGTGCTGCTCTGTGTGCTGCTCTGTGTGCTGCTCTGTGTGCTGTCATGTGTGCTGCTCTGTGTGCTGCTCTGGGTGCTGCTCTGTGTGCTGTTATGAGTGCTGCTATGTGTGCTGCTATGTGTGCTGTTATGTGTGCTGCTCTGTGTGCTATCATGTGTGCTGCTCTGTGTGCTGCTCTTGGTGCTGCTCTGTGTGCTGCTCTGTGTGCTGTTATGAGTGCTGCTCTGTGTACTGCTATGTGTGCTGTTATGAGTGCTGCTCTGTGTGCTGCTATGTGTGCTGCTATGTGTGCTGCTCTGTGTGCTATCATGTGTGCTGCTATGTGTGCTGCTATGTGTGCTGCTATGTGTGCTGCTATAGGTGCTGCTATGTGTGCTATCATGTGTGCTGCTATGTGTGCTGCTATGAGTGCTTACCTCTGAGTGGCTCGATATGATTCTATGAGTGTATAATGTAAAGTTATATTGTTTTCCTTTTTGCTAGATCAGGATTCAGTTTCAGAGTGCGGCCGCTCATGTAGTAAACAGAAATTATAGACCTGTATCTACTTGCTCTGGATAAAAATGATACGTAGGGTAGGGTGAAGTGTCCTGCTATTTAAAGAAGTCTAAACTAGAATTTGTTAGATATATAACCATCAACATTTTCCCCTCATTTCTGTGTACATAGCCCCCATTTCAGCTGTTTTGAAACTATGTAGTCAATGACTACATCCGGTCAAAGACTAAACCCAGTCAAAGACTACGCCTGGCCAAAGACTACACCCAGTCAAAGACTACACCTGGTCTAAGACTACACCCAGTCAAAGATAACACCCGGTCAAAGACGTTTCAATTCTTACAATCTCATGAGACGCAACCTTTAGTGGTGCCCATGGTGCCCATGCCTTTTTGTCACAAACGATGACTATTTGTGGAATATACTTGAAGGAAGCTTTGAAGGGAGGCCTTTTCTGCTATACTGTTTTGTTCTAAGCAATAGCACCATTGCTAGTTTCATGCCAGGGATTACCTTAGTGTTACTCTTGCCCTTGTATATTTATGTGATAACACCGGGTCAACTCTGCCCGACTAGAAATGGTAATGTAGGGCAGATCACTTTATGGATGTATCCTCGTGCAGCCTTTTACAGCTAGTAATTGGTCAAAGATTAATGTTTGTACAGGCCCTCCAAAGCCCAGGTAAACTCTGTTATTCTGCTGAAAGACAATATTTTATTTGTTGTTTTCAGAACTAATTTTTCCTTTATGTCCATGAACTCCTTTCAACATTCAGTGCATGTCTGACACACCCAACTGGTCTGATTCATGTTGAAGATGAAAGAGGAGAGTGAGACAATAACTCATCATAGAAGGTATAGGGTCATTTGGAAACAAGGATAATTCTAGGCTGGGTTTCTCATCTAAAAGGTGGTGGACCATATCTATGGATTCCACACATGTGAATGGCAGACACACCCTTACTGTGTCATTAAAAGGTATGAACACTGTAGCAAATAACACATTGTATCATGAGGATGTCCTGTGTAATTGTATGTTGCATTTGTTTGAGACACATGTATAAGGACTCGTTACTTTGATACCCCCTTGTTGTCAGAAACATGTTATTGCCGGTTACACATATGTATTATTGTTCAGGACTGTGCTGGGGGAGTACGGTGGTCAGAGTGCTGCTGGTCTTGTATCAGGTACACCCATATAGTACAGGACTCTGCGTGGGTGGGACGCCTAACACCTTGAAATGCAGTATATTAGGTAAGTAAGCTTTGAAAGGTTTATTTCTCAAACAGTTATCAAATTCATGCTTTTCATTCATTTAAAGATACAGACTTTGTTCTAATGAGAATAGTAGTAGTACAATAGGGATGTATCAAATGCATAGCCCTATCCCAGCGGGTACAAAATCCAGTTCAACATTGAATTAAATCAATTTGGACAACCAGTTGTCACTGATGACTCAATGTTCATTGCCCACTGGGGTTCTTCCTTGTGTGGCTTTGTTACTGCTCATGCTGGTACACCTCAAACTCCTTAGAGATGGCACAATTTCTTATTATCATGCACCCATGCATAGTGGTAACATAGTTGCAGTGACAACTCTCTTGTAGTTTGACCATAAGGCTCAAGAATAACTGGTGAATGTGTTCAAGTCTAATTATGTGAGATGCAAACTAAAACTGTGCTTCTGGGAATGTATTTAAAGGTGTAACTTATTCATTTGTAGGGGGTTATTATTCATACAACTTCATACATCTCATTTAGTACCTAATTCATCCCCTTCGGATTGGGATCGGTGTCTAATACACCTTCACCAATCACTTCAGACCTGGCTCAACATCTGCTACTAATCACCCCATCTGGGTCCAGATGTCCTTGACCTTGCCTGTCATCATCAGGCTGTGTCTCACGACCTTGGGCCAATGTTTTTGTCTGTGACCGGGTGCCAGCTCTGACCGGGTGCCAGCTCTGACCGGGTGCCAGCTCTGACCGGGTGCCAGCTCTGACCAGCCTGAATAAAAACGGGTTATTTAGGGCAGATGATGATAAAAATGGGCAAATAATTACTAGTTAAAAGAGTTATAACATCCATTAACCTTTTCAGCCAAATTCTATCATCATCTGCCCTAAATAACCCGTTTTTTTTCAGGCTGGTCAGAGCTGGCACCCGGTCAGAGCTGGCACCCGGTCAGAGCTGGCACCCCGAGATGAAAACATTGGCCCAAGATCGTGAAACACAGCCATCAGGTATTGCGTCAGCTGTCGTCTGGGGATCACTTTCCGTCGGCCATGTGGTGGTTTGGGTGTCAGGACTGGAGGTCCCCCGGACACTTGGCCCCCTGACATTTGGCCACCTGATTTTTGGCCCCACTGACAGTTGGCCCCCCAAGACAAATGCCCTCCCCCCGGATTTGGGGCCCTACAGAAATCTTTTTGAAGTCCATAGCGGTATTTCAATGTAAATAAGTGTAAAAAAGAAAATTTTTGTGTCAACAGTCCGGTCGCCATGTCGACTGCTTAGGTGACCGGTCGACAGATAGGTCGACATACATGTGTAGACAGCCTGGCCGCCATGTCGACTCCTTAGGTAACAGGTCAACAGATGGGTCGGCATGTGTCGACAGCCTGGCCGCCATGTTGACCGCTCATGTGGACAGATTGGTCTACATCTTGGCCACCATCAGGTCGACATCTTTGCGGCCAGCAGGTCAATATATTGGCTGCCATCAGGTCAACAGATTGGTCGACATCTTGGCCGCCATCAGGTCGACAGATTGGTTGACATCAGGTCGACAGATTGGTCAACAGATTGGTCACCATCAGGTTGACAGATTGGTTGACATCAGGTCGACAAATTGGTCGACAGATTGGCCCCCATCAGGTCGACAGATTGGTTGACAGATTGGCGGCCATCAGGTCGACAGATTGGTTGACAGATTGGCCCCCATCAGGTCGACAGAATGGTTGACAGATTGTCCTGGTGTTTTCATACACCAGGACAGTGCAATAATGTGTATCCCTTAAACCATATAGTCAGTGTTTCTTTTTCCACTTATCTTATAACCAGACACAGGTACCCACCTACCTGTCATGCACTCTCGTCTGGCGGGGACTTTGTTATAATTACGATTGAGGTGGTTCTGTTAAAATTCAGGTGCACATTTATTCCTATCACAAGCATTCAAATCATCAAAATTCATCCAGGTACTAACAAATCAAATTTAGATACATAATGGTGCCAAACTGCATTTACACATTGCCTGGGGCTGTGTTTTCATAATGAGTCTAATGGTTCTGTTGATATTCAGCTGCATAGCTCTATCCATATTAGAGGCTTTACAAAGCATCCAGATACTCACAAATCAATTTTAGATCCACATGGTGTTCAACTGCATTTATCAGTTATCATTACAGATACTTATCGTCCAGAACATGTGTCGTAAGTTGATCATCAAACTTGATAATAAAAACTCAATATATCTCTTATCTACATGATTCAGATCAGTTCTATCAGCACCACATGTGGACAATCAATGTACACCTTATCAGGGACAACTCCATATCTACATTGGCTTGTTACTTCACTTTGTTAACATATGGTTTCACTCGATGTGGTTGGTCAGAGACAGCGAGCCTATAAACGCATTGCATTTTGAATTCAGCAGGACAGTGCATTGTGCTTACTGGCTTAGCAGACAGTCCCTGTATTAAAGAGACGCTTTCACCAAACTCTTACAGCTAATGGGTGGTTCTAACCAATCGTTTACATATCAGGATTTCTGACTCTGGGAGACTATAAATCTATGTAAAGTCTATGCAACTAACTTTTACACATCCTATCAGGTCGGGCTCATCCGGGGGTACATGCAGTACCATAGTTTTACCTATATGTGACCAATATTTAAGCTGTCAGAGGCCAAAAATGAACTAGATTTGGCTAAAAATGTGTATTTTCATGGACTTTTTTCAACAAATTAGAGTTCTAGGCTGTACCATAAAAGAATTGGGTGAGGTATATGAATTTAATTAACATTTTTCTATAGGAAACAAGTGAATGCAATAATAAAAATGTCTAAATCATCCATTTTACCAGAAAATGAAGGTCCTTGGAGACTGCAAAAGTGTTGTGTAGTTTTGAGGCTACGAGTCACTCACTTATTAGCCTAATAGACACACCCTCTACCTTTCTACAAAAGTACCAGAGAATCTAACCAAGAGTTATAATACATCACCTTATACCTATATCTATATAAGCAAAAGACAAATTGAAAAGATATTGAAAACTCTTGACACAGTAGTGGATTGAAAAATAATTTGGTAAAGGTGTGTTCTTTTGCTGAGGCTACGAGTCACTCACAAATGATATATAAACTCATCACAGTTCACATGTCATTTATATTTAACTATCCATTTTACACTTGAAACACCGTGGGAATGCAGGGAATCACCCTGCAAAACAACAATGTTTATATGAATAAATCTACACTGGTAGAGCAGCGTGAACTACGTATCACGCGACTACGCGTCACGCAACTATGCATCATGTATTTCAAACCTAGATCTGGATTCCCTGGACAAAGAGCTACATTTTGGTTCTTGTCTGGTGTAAATCGGACCATTATTAAGGAAGCTGTCCTAGAAAAATGACTAGGTAACAGAAAAAGCATGATTTGGTCCTGGAAGTAACTATTTCTGTTGGTATGCGTCATGCAACTACGCGTCACGCAACCACGCATCACACATTTAAAGATCTGGAAGAAGTACGGTAGATTCACCCAGAGACAGACACACACCTTAACTCGGACAGCTTTAGCATTAAAAAGCATATTGTATCGTAGATTCTATGCACTATGGATGAGTATCACAGTGAAAATGAAGTGTTCTTCTTACCAACAAAAGAGAAATATTCATGCATCCCTACGTTATCTGTGTCTGGCCAAGCCCTGAAGTAGGCCTGTCTCAGGGTGAGGAGCTGATGCAGAGTATGGATGATTACGTTGTACCTCATGTCGGGCAGGGTGATGGTATACTAAATTCTGATGTTCTATCTATACCCAGGCAATACATCTGGACTTAGACAGTAAGATACATGCTTTACGAAGCAGATGATATCAACTAAGGACATACTTATTACCAGAAAAGAGTATTTCAAGACCTTTCAAATATGATATAATTGCACCATGAGCCGGACAACACTATAAGTCATGCTTCTTTATCATTGCCCCAAATATATAGGCAACAAGGCCATTACTCTCCCAGTAAATGTTATAAAGTTTATATTACTTAAAATACATTCTAAAATACCATTAACCAGAATATGTCAATTCGTGTCCGTATAAAGGAAGAATAACAGATTTTCTATATGGGGAAGGTTTAATAGAGTTAAAAATACATTCCTGGTATATTTACATTTAATATCTTGAATAATATCTATGCCATGGATAAATTATATCATGCCTGATATACCAATAAGACAGATCAGTCAATAATACTAGTAAAAAACTAAAGAAATCCAAAGTGTCTGACATCAGGTGAAATTGAGACATTTAATTTCCTAACTTTGATAGGGAACATTTCATTTGTTACCCAACAAAATGCACATATTATTGAGTGGATATGATATTCCAACACCATTCTCTCCATACACACCCTGGGAAGATTTCTGTATGGAATAATAAGATAGCTGTATCCCAGAGAAAAGGGGTCACGTTTGCACTGCCAACAAGGGTCCGAAAATGGTTAATCTACCCTAGTTGCTGGGAAAAAATTAGATATCACTCCCAACCTCTTCTCCATATATCCCACTTGACAAAGGATATTTTGAGTTTGGAGGAAATGCTTAATTTAATGTATCTGAATAAGTGCGTGACTCGTAGCCTCGTGGAACTCAAGTGCATCTACATTCACTTTTCATAGCAACAGTTTTAGGATTTAACTATTCTGACTTTTGTTCAGTGGAACTAGATAGTATATTCTGAATTTGCACACAATTGGTGCAAGACCACTACTATAGATAGACAAAAGGACTTTTATCTGCTTACATAATTAAAGATTAGGCCCCTTCTAACCAAATGGCATATCTTCTATTATACTGTATAGCAAAAGACGGGGTAAATAACAAAATTAAGACTTGAAATATATATGAAAGACTTTGATAAATCAGTTCTTTGATACATAGCCCTTCATACTAAGCAAGAATATTATAAATTGATACTGTAAAAATAAAAAATAAACACCTGGATCAGACTTTATGTGAATCTGAATTTCCATGAATACAAGGCCAGCCAATGAGGCTACGAGTCACACATAAATAAACCCCCTCTTCACTGTCATGACAGAACTACTTATGGTAGAGAGAGGTCCAAGACCCATTTAGCAGTTATCAGGCAATATGGCCTACTATATATTCAAGTTGAAAGTAAAAGTGTACTACAGGATTCCACTTTGTAGAGATATTTAGAAGGTAGCAGAGTAAAACTGTCCCCTCTCCTACAGCCTTGCACAACTATGCACAATTTCACCCACTTTCTTAGAGAAAGAAAAAAAGTTATTAAAACATGAGTAGATATGGGGAAAATATATAAATATGACCCCCCAACCTCTTCTCTACACATTCTAAACATCCCGCATGGCAAAGGACACTTTGAGTTGAGAGGAAATGCTAAATGCAATACATAAGAATAAGTGTGTGACTCGTAGCCTCATACAGACTTGAGTGCATTGACATAGGAACTTTGCCTGGTTACCATAGCAACAGTTTTAGGCTTTAACTGTTCCAACTTTGTACACAGTCGGCTCAGGACCCCTACTATAGATAAGCAAGAGGACTTTTATGTGCTGATATTTTAAAAAATTATCCCAACTATGCTCTTCTTAAGGCCAAATGTCAATGATTGGTTGGAACCACCCTAATGCTTCTAACACTGCAGCAGTACGAGTGACAGGTAAGTCTTGAGAGTGCAGCTCGATGTATGATTGTTTGCATTTTAACAAATTTAAGATTGCCTTAAAGAAACAATCAAAGTGGATTTAAGTTCAGAGATGCTGTGTAAATGTCACAAAACGGTCATAAAAGCATTTTACCCGGCTTTAAGTGGCTTTTACTTAAATTGAAGATGCTTTTTCAAGCATATTTGATTCACTTAAATGCAAGCACTCATGCAATACATCCACTGCATAAAAGTTGGTATTCAAGCAAATATTGGACTGCTCAAAGTCACACGTTCAGCATATTGTATTCTAATGGATGTCACTAAATGCTGCTTAAATGTCAACATGATGTCTCCATGACATTTATAGTAAAAACCTTGCGTAGAAGCCACAGCTAGTACACGAGTCAGATCGCCAGTGGGGCTTACACGATCTGCCTTAACTCGGGGTGCTACGATGTGTGTGTATGTGTACTGGCTGCGGTGTCCTGCACTACAGTGCATATCCACTTTGGTGACCCTTGCCTTTTTCACCTTCCCCTCATGAAGTTGGGGGTGCGGCTAATACGCAAGTTTTTCCCAGAGTCACTCACAAGGCCTCTGCGGCTTGTAGGATCGGCCCAACGTCCGGGTGCAGCTTATACAAGAGTTAGGCTTATACGCAAGGTTTTACGGTAAACATTACTACACTGCATGAGCAGTCCAATTTAAGAAACTTTAGGTTGCTTGATGATCTATTTAAATTTTTGATCTGGAAGTTGCCTTTAAGCTGCTGAAAAAGGCTCTTAATCAACTTTGATTTTTGCTCAAAGTTGATGAAATCAGATGATTCATGCTGTGTAAATACCGGTAAGGTAGGGGCCTTAAACAACGAAAAGTTCATGTACTGATCCCACTCCTGCATAAGCCTTCCAATTTGAGCAAACCTTGAAGTTGCTTACATACCTTCTTGAAGCAGCATTATACAACTTGAGCCACTTTCATCAGATTCTTTTAAGGTGCTTAAAGCTGCCAAGAAAGGCCATTGATCACCGTCAGATGTTTGCTTAAAGTTGCTTGATTTAGATTATTCATGCAGTGATCGGACTTATATTCTTGTATTGCAGCATCGAGGCACCATGTCCCGCCTCCTACCTCCCCTCCTGCTGACCCTCCTGATGGTCCCACTCAGCAGCGGTTTCAGCGACGACCCGGCCCTGATGCAGGAAGGCCTCAGGAGGTACGATGACGTCATGGGTCGCTCCAAGTGGGGCGTGACTCCAACCCTGGAGGAACTCAAGGACCTGACCGGCTTCCTGACCAGGCAGACCATGCTGCAGGGGCTGGCCGCGGAGGAACGGGTCAGGTCTAATGGAGGATCAGGTAGGTTCATTTATGCATCATGACCTTGTATGAATGCATCATGACCTTGTATGAATGCATCATGACCTTGTATGAATGCATCATGTCCTTGTATGAATGCATCATGTCCTTGTATGAATTCATCATGTCCTTGTATGAATGCATCATGTCTTTGTATGAATGCATCATGTCCTTGCATGAATGCATCATGTCCTTGTATGAATGCATCATGTCCTTGTATGAATGCATCATGTCCTTGTATGAATGCATCATGTCCTTGTATGAATGCATCATGTCCTTGTATGAATGCATCATGTCTTTGTATGAATGCATCATGTCCTTGTATGAATGCATCATGTCCTTGTATGAATGCATCATGTCCTTGTATGAATGCATCATGTCCTTGTATGAATGCATCATGTCCTTGTATGAATGCATCATGTCCTTTATGAATGCATCATGTCCTTGTATGAATGCATCATGTACTTGTATGAATGCATCATGTCCTTGTATGAATGCATCATGTCCTTCTATGAGTGCACTATCCCAACCTATGACAGGGGCTGGCCGTGGAGGAACGGGTCCGGTCTGGTGGAGGATCAGGTAGGTTCATGAATGCATCATGTCCTTGTACAAATGCATCATGTCCTTGTATGAATGCATCATGTCCTTGCATGAATGCATCATGTCCTTGTATGAATGCATCATGTCTTTGTATGAATGCATCATGTCCTTGTATGAATGGATAATGTCTTTGTATGAATGCATCATGTCCTTGTATGAATGCATCATGTCCTTGTATGAATGCATCATGTCCTTGTATGAATGCATCATAGCCTTTTATGAATGCATCATGTCCGTCTATGAGTGCACTATCCCAACCCATGACAGGGGCTGGCTGTGGAGGAACGGGTCAGGTCTGATGGAGGATCAGGTAGGTTCGTTTATGCATCATGACCTTGTATGAGTGCATTATGCTGACCCATCAGGAGTGTATCGTGACAGGGGCTGGTCATGGAGAAACATGTCCGCTCGGACAGAGGTTGAGGTAGAAACATTCATGAAGGTGCATGCCAGCCAATCAGTCAATAGCAATGAACCTAGTTAATCATTTTTGGCTCCAACCATTGTTAACTAATATTATCCAGTATAGTCACTAGTGACTGACCAATGTCAGTCATTCCATTTTCATGCATATTAGGTCATAGCCATATTTTGTTTTGCTTCAGTCATTTTTAAATATCAGTTTGTCATTCTGACCAATACCCCTATGTCTAACCTGGGAAAATCACTACAGACTAAGGCCCAGATCACTTAGATTACCAGTGTTAAGATGTATGATGCTGCCCTTAAAGTGTAAAACTTCTTGATTCTCACATTCCTGTGGAGGAAGGGGTCTGGAATGTGGGTTCAGGAAGTGAGTAACTGGCCAGTACTACATAGAAGCATCATGCTAGAGACTAGAGTGCATCATGACAGACGCAGGCCATGGCATTGGCTCTTTAAGGGCCACATATTGCTTTTTGTGATGTGTCCACTGTTTTATAGTACAAGGGAGTATTCATCTGTTCATGCATTATACTGTTCTGGTAAGAAACTCACCAGCACTAGGTGATTCATGTTGATCTCACAGGCTTGAGGCATAATTAAAGCTTTGCCCAAATGCATGGCTGCACCAATGCTGGCCAGAACTGCACTGATATTCCTAGGCTCCCTATACGCCCAACCTCTCAGTCACTAGTGCCTAACCTAGTTAGTCATTTTTTGGCTCCCTATACGACCAACCTAGATTAGTTATTATTGTCAGGTTGGTCACTACTAACCAACCCACCTTAGTCTTTTTAGTTTCAGGGGGAGCCACTGAGTGGTCATCACAGGTGGCCCCAACTAGTGGTATACAAATACAACACACCAATGATGGACCTAGGTTAGCCACTATTGACTGACCCCTTGGTCATTTTTGAATATAACTTTGCCATTGTGACTAACACTCATATGACCAACCTGGGTTAGTCTGTAATGACTAACCCTTTCAACCTATGGATTTTCAGTGTGGTTTGGTGCAGCAATTGTTGCCCAAAAAACCTCATTGTGGCACATTTTTTGATTTCCTCAGGACTGAAGCAGGTCCGCCAAACGTTCAAGGGTACCAAGTCCTACTATGCCGACACCTATACCAGTAACCGGGTGTGCTCCATCCACGACCACTCAGACCACGTCAGCACGGTTGGAATGGGGGAGTTCATCGGCGTGCTTAATGGTGTCGAGTTCCGCACCAGGCACAATGATAATGAGCTCATCAAGCCGCACAGCACCTCAGCGGCTTATCATGAGACAGAGCCCATTGTCTTCCCTGAGGTCCCGCAGTCGGTCAAGGACAAGACTACACCTGAGGAGCAGGTGAGAGACTTATTCTGTGATATCACACTTTTCACAGTTGGCTCAGAAAACAAAAGAAATGGCCTGACTGTATTTTATCTACAAGTCTGAATGTTGATGGGGTCCACTGAGCAGACTCTCCTACTGTGAGTGTAAGTTAGAAATGATACCCGTGACTAGCTGCATGAATGTTATAAGCCTTGGACAGTGGTAGTTATCCATGGCTGATGCCTTTTACCATTAGACTATCCCTCGCTTATAACACTTATACATGTAAAGCGACTGACTTCATTAACTAAAAACTAGACACTGTGTTTATAGCACCTGTAAGCCCAACACTCAACAGTTTAGAAAATATCTAAACTCATTGAGGATATGAATGAGTGATTTAGATCAATATATCTTTGGGCAAGCTTATACGCCATAATTATAGTAAATCAATGGTATAATTGTCTTGTGAATCTTCTGATATATGATTTCTGCAAACATAGCTATTACAAACAACGTCACATGCATTCTGCTAAAAACAGCATAAACTGAACTTTATTTTGAAAAAGTCCCTCTTTCTTAATACATTGGTCTATAGATAGCAGAGATGAGGGAGTACTTCCGTGCGTGGAGTGAGGAGGACACCTCTATCAGGGACTACACCGACTACTTTAAACCCGTGCTGTGCTACCTGGAGGGGGCCTGGACGGTGGCTGACGAGGACTCTATCGAGGAATCCTTCACCAGCGACCGACACCACCTGGACGCCACATCATGGCTCGACCTCCAGGAAAAGGTAACTAGGACTTTGATAAAGATACATTTTGATTAAAATGTATTTATCTGACGCTGACACAATAGTCAATAATGGGAAGGTACAATGAGTTGGAACTAATATTCTGAACATTATTAGGCGTCCCTGCGTGTTTACAAACAGTACCAGGAGAATATCATATTTTGATTATAATTTGTTTTGCATAGAATCATAACCGTGGCTTCTGTAGTAGTGAAGAGTGTCTTCCCAATGTGACTGACCTCTGAGTGTAGTACCCATCCAAGGGGCTGCATTGTTGAATCATGACATGAAATGTCATCTTTTAGCAGTATGCTACCCATAACCCTTAATGGATCATGCCCTTGGTCATCATGATGCATGAATGCAGTCCTGGCAAGTAATACACCAGTGTTGTATTCAAGCATCATGCCGACCGTACAGGGCTGATACACTCCTGCATCAATGGAGCACCGCTGAGGTACTCGCTAAGCTGCATTGGTGCATCTTGATGACTAATATTATCTTTTAGAAACATCCTTCCTTAAAGAGTTAAAGAGTTAAAACACTACTCTGTATATTCCCAGGTGTGCTTTAACTGCTACAGCATATACCACTAGTATACTTCTACTATATGAACAAATGTTCCTGGATTATATAACTAGGAACAAGGGAAGGATGAAATGAATGATGTTATATCTAATTTCATATACATATTAAAGGGGCATTCTCACCACTCGCACTTAGCCACATAGTAGACTAAAACAGTACTAGGATTGTGAGTGGGAAACTCTCAGTGATTATGCCACTTTAACAAAATGAGAACTGTTTTACAGGTGCACTTCAACTCGTACACAGGAGGTAAGGACCAGTTTGAGAACTTTGCCTACCTGCCGACCACCATTCTGGAGAACGGCACGCTGGTGCTGGCTCAGTGGAACTACCGCTTCCTGTGCCACCCGCTGTCCCAGAACATCCAGCCCTCCCGCCTCCTCATGGTGGACGACATACACAAACGGGTCGCTCACAAGAGGACCGTGGAGCAGCAGAAGCTGTCACGGGCAGTCAGATACACGGTAGGTACACTGCATGAATGTTGGCTTTTAAGCAAGTACTGGACTGCTTCAGGTAGATTATTTAATTCCAGTCAATGCCACTTAAAGTTGCTTAGATATCATTATGATGTTTCTGTGACATTTCAAACTATGAAGCAGCAGAAGCAGTCACGGGCAGTCAGATACACTGTAGGCGTTAGGGAGGGGTTGTTATTTTTTCTTCTTCTCTGTTTAACCAATCATTACATTCAACAAGTTATACATGAAGGCCTCCCCTGTTAGTTCTACAGGGGTAAACTATTCAGTTCGGTTGATACTTAAAGTTAAACATACACTTTAAGATTTTTTGATAACCTTTTGGGTTTAAAGGGGGGCAGGTGCAGAAGCATAACAATTTTGACCATGTTATATAATAAGAAAATCCAAAGAAAAATGTTTAGATAATAGAGTTGAAATCCCCAACGCCCAATCTCCGCGGCCTGACCCTCTGAGCTGTGGTAAAGTGTTGGCTTTCTCACCATAAAGGGATGTTTTTTTGTCCCTCCCTCAAAGGTGGGTTCAAATTTTGTGTCCCAGTCATCGGATATACTTACTCTTGCACAGAGAGAAGAAGTAAGATCACTGTAATTTTCAAATGGGAGTCCAGCCCCGATCACTGAGGTAACTCTCCCCACAACTCTAAAGTGAATCCCAATCATTAGGGAGTCATTATAGAGTCATTATAGAGTTATTTTAGAGTCCTGCTAATGTTAAGGAGTCACATTAGAGTCCTGGGGAGAGTTACCTCAGTGATCAGGTCGGGAGTTACAGTGATTCTACTTCTTTTCTGTGTGTACCTACTAGCCATTTCTAATGCAAATATAGATAGAAAGGTCCACAAGTGTTTATTTCATACATTGACCTAGGGTCATGTCACGAGGCCTTAGGCTGAGTGAAATGCGGGCCAAATAACCCAGTCAAAACACTAAAAGAAATGTACCTTTGTGTTTATGATTTATGTTTATCGATTCAAAATACCAAAATTTAAAAGGGGGAGCATAAAAAAGTATTTCTAATGATGTCACAGGCCATGATAAACTGGTGAGGGTTATTTCACAGGGGGTTTGAAATACAACGTTCTTTGGTTAAATCAATGAGGTATATGGCTCACTCTCATCAGATCGATGCAACTATTATTTGGCCGTACATGATCGGTGGCCGTACATGATCGGTGGCCGTACATGATCGGTGGCCGTACATAATCGGCAGAGTACAAAATCCACCTGTTACCCCCTTTACAACAATATTTAACTCATCTAACCATACCTACAGGCTGTAATGTATCTTTGGAAGGTTTATAAGGAAAAAAAACTCCCAAAAAATATATGTAGGGGCCAAAGGGGGGGATCAATGTACAACCGAGCATGGACGTCACATGACGTACATGATCGGCTTGGAATGTCATATAAAATGTTCGTATAACCGACTGCTTCACATGACTTTGATTATACATGTTTAGACCTACATCATATGTACACCTTGCTATGATTAATTTATGTTTTAAACATGGTCAGAAAGAGTATTTAAGGCAGTCAGAAGATAATGGCCGATCATGTACGTCACATGACGTACATGATCGGTATTGAAATGTCAGGTAAAATTCTCTTACTCTTTGCATCTACACATGTCTTACATCTTACATGTCAAGACACACATTATATGTACACCTAGGTAAGGTTTATTTATGTTTTATCATGGTCAGACAGGGTAGGGAAGTCAATAATCACTGATCATGTACGTCACCGATCATGTACGTCACATGACGTACATGATTGGTATTGAAATGTCAAGTAAAATTCTCTTGATAGTCGAATCTACATATGTCTAACATTTTACATGTCAAGAGACACATCATATGTACACCTTGGTAAGGTTTACTTATGTTTAATCATTATCAGAAAGGCTGGGGAAGGCAATAATCACCGATCATGTACGTCACCGATCATGTACGTCACCGATCATGTACGGCCACCGATCATGTACGGCAACCGATCATGCACGGCCATTTTTCACTTGCATTGGTTTGGTGAGAGTGAGCCATAAAGAGTATAATTATAGGCAAAGGCTCACAAGTTTTGGTCTGTTGACAGGGTAATTTCACGAGTTGACACTTGGGCTGTATTTCATGAGGCCACAGGTCAAGAGTCACCTCGTGAAATAACCCTTTAATAGTTAATTTCTTACGTTTTTTTATTACATTTATCAAAATTATGGTGAGGGGAGGCTTAAATGGCTGTTTTTTACTATGTGAAAGTATAAACAAGCCAGCATTTTGATGACATATGAGCATGACTTATATTCATAAAAAAATAAAAAGACAAATGCCAACGCCCATTAATAGAGTATATATTGTATTTAATTGGGGGCTGGGGCAGTATCCCATGAAGGCGCAGGTCATCTAATTAAGGGAAAACTACTTTTTCTTAGCTCATTGAATACGCCACATTGTATTTAATTGAATACACCCATCCAGTGCTTAAGTGTAGGAGATCTTGTATTTCCAAAAGATAAAAAGACAAAGGTGCACGAGTTTAAGTCTGTTGGCTGGGTTATTTCACGAGTTAGATGTGATTAGACGGCCTTGTGAAATACGGCCTGACATCTAACAAGTGAAATAACCCAGCCAACAGACATTAACTCGTGCACCTTTGTATTTATTTTTTATGTTTTTCGATCCAGATTACCAAAATTATGATAGGGGAAGCTTAAAAATCGCTTATTTCTACGCCATACAAATGTAAACAAACCGCCATTGATGACGTCATTGATGACGTCACAGGGCCGTGAAATACGGCCATGGGTTATTTCACTGGGGGAGTGAAATACGGACCTCTTTGGTTAAATCAATGGGACTGCTGTATTCCATAAAAGATAAAACCCATGTCTGCCTCCCCCAGGTGAACCTGGCCGACACAGCAGTACCTCAGGACAAAGTGAAGAACTTTGACCTCCTGGATGAGCTGATGCAGCAGATACCAGGCAAGGACAACTACCAGGGGGACCTCACTGATAGCGCTTACCAAAGCACTGTACTGGTAGGTATACTGTGTGCGCATTGTACTTATGGCTAAGTCTGACCAGATCTGTAAAAGTTGATAGTCTTGGACTGAGTGACCTGTTCCACTGGGTGACCTTTTTGACCAGCAAGCATCAAAAGCGTCAAAGAGGTAACCCAGTCAAATATTATCAACTTATATTGATATGGTGAGACATAGTGTTATGTAGCCTTAACCCTTTGGCTCAGGCTCATGGATATACTACAGAAACCCCTAGGAAGAATGTCACAAAGTGAAATTTATGTTTCATTCCCAAAATCTAATCAGATTTAGTAAATTTAGCATACAGCTTCCTATTTCACAATAAAATTCACGATCCTAACATTTTAATGATGTAGTAAATAATTTTTTCTGTTCATTTTTGAGTTTTTTATGTTTATTTTAAAAAAATCGGTTATTTATTCAAATAAAATAATGTCTACATTTATTTTCTTAGAAAAACATTAAAAAATATAAGCAAGGAAGGGACATTAAGGACAATGATTAATACGGATCGGGGACATTTTGCTGATATAAATTGACACTTTTGGGGATTGAAAATACATATTTTTGGCTGAATTACAAGGATTTTAACAAAATGTCACAAAGCGACCATGTTAAGAGTGTCCGTTACGCGTCCGTTACGCTATATGGCGCTATATGGCGCCATATGTAGCCATATGAAGTACAAGATATATTACCATATGGCAGGCCACAGCGTAGCCAATATCCATCCTACAATAATAATAAGACCACCTACCCCCCCTAAATCGATGTCAAGGATTCCAATGAACACATTCATTTTTGTCTATTCCAAAGGGTTGCTTAGCAACAGCCCCTTTTATGTGAAAATTAATAAATATTTTGGTCATGGTTGAAATATGTGATTTTACGTGGTATTTTCGTAGCCATGATTCCCTGAGAAATATTAATAGCTATATCACAAAATTTTATGTGAATGTTCCCAAACACCTTTATTTCCTACTGCAATTGGGAAATAATGAGAAAACTAAAATCAATTATTTAGTTTTTTTTCACTTTTAATTGTTGCAAAGTCATGAGCCTGAGCCCTTTAAAGATGGCCAGATGCCATGGTCGTCATGATGCATGAATTTAATACAGGTGCCTAACTCACCAGTGTTGCATGCAATCATCATGCAGACCGTATGGGGATGATACACTCTTGAAAGGTTCGCATGATGCACCAATGAAGCAGCGGTGAATTACTCATCAATTTTCTTTGGTATATTATGAATATAAATGCTGTCTTTTAGTGGCATTTATCCTCAAACGTTTAAAGCAACATCATAAGACAATATATGATGCCCACAAAGGGTTTAATAAGGCCAGTTTAAAAAAAGCAATAGCTGGTTTCTCATGAAAATGGTGTTCTTGGGAAATGGTGTTATTTTTTAACATGTCGGATGGAAACTCGGTTAAAGGTTGACAAATGCATCGTTATGGATAAATAAACTGATAACTACAAAAATTCTAAATCTTTCTGAACATGTAGCCCCACCCGCCCCTCTCAGTGAAAAAAAAAAATTTAATTTAAAAAACTAACTATTTATCATTGCTTGGTGATAAGAAACCTTTTCTTTGAGTTACCTGAATGTTTCCTGTTGGTGGGTTGCAGCACTACAAGACGGGTGAGGAGCTGAACGTGGCGTACTACCACCACTGGTTTAAGACGAGGGACAACGACGCTATGGGAAGCCCCACCCAGCACCAGGCCTTCTCCGACCCCAACCTCTTCATGGCCATGACCTCACAGGAGCATGTCCCTGAAATGACTGTATGTGCTTTTTGTTCAGATATATTCATCTTAGTTTTGTACTAAAAAAGCCTATAGGCTTTTTTACTAGAGTGCAAAATTAGCTATTTTCAACGCCCCATTGAGGCTTATGGAATGGTAAAAGTAAGGATTGCAGGTAATAAACAAGTGAGGCATATAAGTGAAAATTCACGATAGATAATGCTCTTTTCCTTGTTCATTCACCTCTGAGAATTAACGACAGATAATGTGCTTTTCCTTGTTTATTCACTACTGATAATTCATGATATATAATGCCTTTTCCTTGTTTATTTTACTACTGAGAACCCACAATAGATAATGCTCTTTTCCTTGTTTTATTCACCACTGAGAATTCGCAATAGATAATGCTCTTTTCCTTGTTTATTTTATGAGTGAGAATCCACAATAGATAATGCTCTTTTCCTTGTCCATTCACTACTGAGAATTAACAACAGATAATGTGCTTTTCCTTGTTTATTCACTACTGATAATTCATGATAGATAATGCCTTTTCCTTGTTTGTTCACAACTGAGAATTCACGATAGATAATGCTCTTTTCCTTGTTTATTTTACTACTGAAAATAAACGACAGATGATGCTCTTTTCCTTGTTTATTTTATGACTGATAATCTACAATAGATAATGCTCTTTTCCTTGTTTATTGGTTATAAGATGGAGTGGTGTGACGAGGACGACGAGTGCTCTACCATCAGCCAGAGGTGGACCTATGCTGTACCTATGGAGGTCATCTACCTGACCCCACTACACAACTGGAACCCCTACGGCATTACTTACAAGGTCAGCCCACACTGATAATCTTTGAACTAAGGAACTTAGTCAATAGTGATTAACCTGGTTAATCATTTGTTGATCCCTGTGCAACCAATCATGGTTAGGTATACTATCAGGTATAGTCAGTAGTGCCTGAGTGTTCCGCCTTAGTGATTCCACTCTTATAAGTATAAGGACTTATTCTGTTTTGCCCTTGTCATTTTTGAACATTAGTTTATTATTCTGACTAATATCCCTATGACTACTCTGGGATAGTCACTACAGACTAAGGCCCGGTGCAATTAGATTATCAGTGCAGTGTAAGGCTGAATATGGCAGCCTCATTGAATAAACATAGGTAAACTCGCTAGAAAGCCGTCTTTTACCAAATATTTGGTATAACTTCACACCCTCAACAAGCCAAACGTTTAATAGTGGGTATACTTTCGAGCAAGGTAGATATTTTAAAAATTATTTTAAAGTGGATTTTATTCCGGAGATCAAGCCAGGCTCCTTTATATATTTGCGATGCCATATACTCCTCTGTTTACAGGCATTTGGCATGTACCGGGCAGTCATAAAGCTAATACAGTCAACTCCCTCTAATCCGGCCACCCTTGGGACTATCCAAAACTGGCCGCATTAGCGAGGTGGCTGCACTGGAGGGAGTCAATGCTTTGAGCCCGATTTACATGGACAATACTTGTTGTTAACCTCCCCCCCCGGGGGCATGGCAAACGGGGGAGGCATGTCCCCCCCCCACACACACACACTTTTGATTAACCCCATAAAAGGTCAAACCAAAATGGTCAAGTAAAAGGGGGCCTAAAAGGGTCAAAATACCCCTCAGTCCCCCCTACTTTGAAACCACTTGCCACGCCCCTGCCCCCCCTCCCCGGGTCATCTCCCAGTCAGTCAAGCAGAACATGAGCGGGAAGTGTCGTGGGGGGGGGGTTGCCCTGTGAGGTGTTAAAGCTAGACCTCTGTAGCTCTCCCCCCCCCACCCCCATTCGTGCGGACGAAAAGCTGTCCACTGGTCACCATAGGGTTCTGCACTGGTTGCTGGCGTGTTTGGCGGGGCAAACAAACCCAATTCACATCACTCTGCTCCCATACTGTAGCATAGAGAATCACCTCGGACGATCTGCCACACTTATTATCTCAGGAACCAATCGGTCAAATAACTCGAAATTGAGATATGTAATGGACCAATACCATATCTAACTATGACCAAAGGAGGGGACATTTATTTCGAATATTAAGTGTAGATAATCCCAGGAAATGATTGTCAGTGGGGGGACGAGTACCTGATCCTGGGTTAACTTAGCCATTACACCTGCACTGCAAGTTGAGCAACCTGCCACACTCCAGAAAATTTGCATTTATTTTGGAATGCAAGAATATGTTGGTATCCCATTTAGTATCCCATTCAATATTTCACTGAATTATTCTTCAAATGGCCGCATTAGAGGAAGTTTTTCTTCATTTGCTACTGTAAAATAGGTGGCCGCAGGGCGGGGTGGCCGCATTAGAGGGGTGGCCGCAATAGGGGGAGTTTTTTACATTAAAATAAAGGGAAAAACGGTTGGGACTTTCCAAATATGGCCGCATTGGTGAGGTGGCCGCTATAGAGGGGTGGCCGTTAAGAGGGAGTTGACTGTATAACTAAAACAGGGAATATGAAAATGTTAAGTGATGATGGTATAGAGAACCCATCTTAAGCAGTGAAGAGATATCACAAAAAGTCTGTATTTTCACAATTTTAGAGAGGCAAGAAATTTGTTCCTATTAACTTTAAACTCATCCAATGTTGGAATGAGCCCATTATTCACTCTCTAGCCATTCCAATGATTTGAAAAAAATCAGATTTGCAAAACTATGAAAATGGAGTTATGGATATTTACAAAAGAAGATTAAGACTGGATGTCATTTGGCTTCGTCTCATGAGATCATCCTCAGAAATGAATATTTATCGTGAACCTTTGTATTTTTTATCATTAAAGGGTGCCAGGGCTGTTGTCAATAAATTAGTAGAATTATACTCATCGTTCAATAGTTACGGTAGAATTTGAAAAATGTGTGACACATGAGCGTCCTATCCATTGATTTGTCAAAAGTAGAATACCGATTTTGTTGTATTATCTTATGGCTTCTCTGGTTTTAAAGTTAATTTAAGAGACATTAGAATAGTTCATGGTAGTAGACTATGTTGGATGATACTTTATTATATCTGACGGGAGAACCAGCCTTATCTTATGGGGTGCATAAGGTTGGCTTTCCCATGGAGGGTCATATAATTATAGTATTGCACATTGGAGTTTGCTTATTGATACATATATATATATAAAAACGCAATGCATCATTTAAGTAGGGTTGACTTAGTAATACACTGGCATAATGAACCTATTAAGGGCTGCATAATGCTTCAATATGCTGTAACCTTTGTCATCAGGATGCATGAATGGTGCAATGGTGAGTCGACCCACCACCGCTGCATTCAAGCATCATGCATGCATTTATGCATCACTCAGACCCTTTTAGTAGCCTCATGCATCATGACAGTAACCCCAGTAAACAAAATACATTATACAACACTTTATAATGTTATATTATGTTATTTGATGTTTCTCTAAGGCTCCTTACCGTGGCTTAACATTATATAAAGTTTTGAAACATTGTTTTGACATAAAAATAAGTTTTTTTGTGAGCTGGGAAGGCCATAACACATATAAACACTGTGCTGCCCTCAACACTTTAATAGATACATGAGTTTTGCGTTTGAGTTTGAAATGGTTTATTGACAGAAAAATTACACAACAAGTTGCGCCATTCAAAGGTCCGTCAGTTGATAGCTCGTGAACTAAACAGCAACAGGGTTGAACGAGCGGTTGTGGTTACCAGCACATTTACTGCCGCTGCCATCACAATACGTATACTTAAAGCCCCCACTCCTCCGTTTGATGGTCAGATCGTGGCTGTGTCCCACACCGTCCACCACTGTAGTAGAGGTAGTCACGTCCACTGTAGCTCCTGACTCCTGCATGCTCACCACCTCCGCAGGGGTCAGTGTCAGAGTGTGGGTGTGGGAGCCCGTCTCTATACTAGAAGCCCCAAGTTGGTACTCGACTTCCGTCCGAGTCACAGGCTGCCCCGCCGGTGGGTCCCAAGTTGTGAAGCCGGGATCACCGGTTGGGAAGTCTTCGTAGAACATCCGCTGGTGGGGGTGCGGTAGTACTTCTTGTAGTGCGTCCCGTTGTACGGCTTGTCCTCATCCCCGTTTCACCCCTCAGCCTCCACTGTCTTACCTAAGTCAGACCTAACGCTGCCCTGTGTGATGGAATTAGTTTTTTTTCAATTTGATATGATGATAAAAACATCATATGAATATTGCAAAAAAGAGACTTTGCATAGATCCTCCAAACACATTCCAACATATTTCCCAAAGTGAGGAGTGTCACTTATGGTTAATTGAAATAAATAGAATTTTTTTTTACCGTTTCACCCCTAAAACATTTTTAGATAAAATCACTATCATATAAATATTGTCATTATTTAGTGAACAGAGACTGTTTCTTGGAGAGTGGCCTATAATAAACAACTGTTGGCCTATAATAGACAATTGTGTTGAGCCCACTCAGGAGTTAGACTGCATGAACATTGGCATTTGAGCAAACCTCTTATTGCTTAATGTCACTATTTAAGCAGCTTTAAGGTTGGTGAATTTTATATAAATGTCCTGTAAACGTCATAATGACATTTAAGCACTGGTAATAAAGATGCTGAAAGTGTGACTTTCAGCTTCAAATTTTTGCTTAAATGACAACATTCATGCAGTGTTATGAACTATGAGCCTTGTCAGCTACTAAATACTGTCACATTATAACAAACTAGAAAAATTCTCTGAGGCTATCATGAAGGGGGCATCCTTTTAGTAATACGTTTCTTTTTTTGTAATTAGTAAAAGGTCACAGTTAGTAATATTTTATCAAAGAGTTATCATACTTTACTCAGCTCAGAGATTAGAGAATTTGATATCACTCATGAATATTTCACTTGATGTTGAAATGAAATAGGATTTTCTGTCTTCTAAAAGATGAAATAAACTGTTGTGCATATGCTAAGCTGTTATTTAAAGTCAGTAAGGGAGTGGTCATTTTTTAACAACAAGGGGGGTCGGAATTTCGCACGAGCCGGTCAGAATACTTTTGGTGCCTCCCGCTGGAGGGGCCGAAGGCAGGTTTAAGTTGAGACCCCTTTGAGCTATAAAACAAAAAGAGATGCAACTTTATTTAGTCCCCCCCTTCATGGGGTCCACATTATTTTGTCCCCAAAATCCACCACCCACCCCTTGTTGTTAGAAAGTGACCACTCCCTACTATCTAGTGTCTCAGGTGTAATCCATGTAAAGGAAATGATTGCGCTACCTTGTACTCTATGTTGTACGGGTTCCAGCTGTTGAGTGGCGTCATGTAAATGATCTCCATCGGGATGGCGTATGTCCAACGTTGTGTAACGCTGGTGCAATCATCCTTCTTACATTTTGTAAGCTATAATGAAAGCAGGGGAATAATGTCAATATCCAAATGTCTACTTCAACCCAATGTAATAAATATCCCAAATAGAAATACTAAATTGCAACTCAGCTTGTTTTATGTGGGTATTTAGTTGTTCAATTTTGAATGGCTGTATTTAAGTAAAATCATTACATTTGTCAATAGACCTGATGTACAAGTTAGGAGGTGCAAGAAGGCACAGTTTATTTCAAAGTTATTTCAAATGATTTGATGAAAGACCCTTTGCTGTTCCTATTCCTAGTTTCAAAACATCCCAATGGAAATTTTCACTCCACATGTCCTCTAATTAAAGAGAAAGGCTGGGGGAATGCTGGGAAAAATATCTTTAACAGTACGCCATTTGGTTGGAAAAATGAATCCTTCCAAAAGTTATTCCAAGTTTGGCACCTTTTACCCATAACAGTATTGGTGACTCTAAGAAACAAATAATTTTTATCAATTCTGAATTTTACACGAACAACCAGAGGTAAAATAGCAAAGAATTGTTATTTGGGCCCTAATTTTGGTTTTCACCCAGAAACTGAAACCACCATTACCGTCATGGGAGCAACTTTTTCCTGCGTGGTCATGGCCATGAATACACTGGGGTCAGAGTAACCACGTTCCTGACTGGAGCTTCCCATAGCGTCCTTTTCGGCAGACCTGAAAATACATTCAGAAATTATATTTTGTAAATTATGCTTTAATTTGTTCCAAACACTCTAACAATGTTTCATTAAAAGGAGTAGAGTTAAACTCCCAGCGCCCCTATAAATATAGGACTGAAGGGGTACTAAGATTTACATCTTTAATCAAATCTGACCCTCTGTATGGCAGTATGGCGTCAGTTGGGATTTGCCTCTTTAGTGTATTTCTAGTTGGTGTAACTTAATTAGGGCACGCCTGAAGTGGCACCATTGGTTCAAATTTGATGAATATTTTACATATGGGTGAAATCCGAGTACAGCACAGTGTGCACAACATAGAAAACATTTCTGACTTATTTTAAAGACATTTATTTTAGATCCCCAGGCATTGGATATACTCACCTGAAGTAGTGGTGGTAGTAGGCCGTGTTCAGAGTTTCCTTGGTCTGAGAATGCTGCAAACAAGATATTGTAAACTTAAAGAGGTTTGCATGCATACAGTTTTACAAATTGGCTAAAAAATACATTTTTGTCCGTATCTAAATTGGCAAATATTGGTATATGGTAGTAGAAATAACAATGCAGGATAAGTATTTTCACTGTATATATGTTTGCAGATTCTAGTTGTGAAAATATGTACTGCAGGGGGGGAGGGTTACATTCACAGGACTGCTTAATGTAGAAATATTCTGTAAAAAAAAAATCAAGAATCAAAGTAAAATTTAACAGTAAAAGCCTATCACCACAGTGAGGCAATGTGAAAGTACATATTTGGGGATATATTTGACATTGAATATCCATAATGGACTAGAGTGAGATGTTTTGCATGTATTTATGGTGTATATTCATAATATTCAGATTTTCTTGGGTATTCTGTGCTTTAAAGACTTGAAAAAAGGACTATTATTATTAAATGACCATGCATACTCTTTATCTTAATACAATGCCCTGAGGAAGAAATGGTTACCATCTTCACTAGTTCATTTATGCATTATGCCATACTTAACCCTTAAAAGATGGCTGAGTCCATTCATTATCGACCAGAAATGGGAGATTTCCCGGGGTGACCATCTCAGAATTCATCCTAATTTAGTAGGATGATGGCCCTATATCTCCTGAGTAATATCTGTAAATATGAACTCCAAATTCCAAGCGGTTTGGATGTGGCAACCTATTTAGTGCAGGGTAGTGGGCTCATCAAAAGTAGATCTTAAAGCTGGTCCATTTTCACGGGTGTCTCATGTGAAAATTATGGCAACTGGGAACCCACAACTATAGCAATGAAATATTCTATATATGGACAGGGGACACAACATGTAACATTTCAGATATCTCTCAACTTGTAGGGGCTGGACGACTCCAAAGTCAGTCGGAAATGAGGCAAACATTGGAAAAGTCCAACATTTGAAATGTCACCTAGATCAGATTACTGATCAAAACACAACTATATATGTAAATATGGTGTTGCTATATACAATACTACTGGACATAGCAAGATCTACTCTAAAAATACAATACAGAGGGCACTGGGGGTGATCAAAGTTGGGTCACTTAGTAAAATGAGCCAACTTTGGTGGTCATTTCCTATGTGTGCAATAACTTGAAACACCTGGCTATATTTTTTTCTTGAATAATCGCATCAGTATCTTTCAATTAAGTATAGTGAAAATCTCTTTCCGGACTTTATTTCCAGTAAAATCGCGTCATGAATATAAGAGAATTGGCTTATTCATGAAAATCACCTAACTTTGGTGGCCATTTTGGCTATGTCCAAAAACATTTTTCACTTTTGAAAATATTTTCCTTGATCTACAAAATCATTCCCCTTCAAATAGACATAACAACAAAATGTTTCTGCATTTTCTTATAGTTAAAATAAATATTTAAATTAATTTAAAAAAACACATTTCTGCAATATGATTGTTTACCTGTTATATTGCACTGTGGATTCTTACCCCTAATTTTGCTGTCATTAGCTAAGGTTATACTTGGTAAACTTGTCACAGATGCCTTTGCATGCCCTCTGTTGCATTTTGTAGGTTCTTCTATCAGTGGTTTTCGGGGCTGCAGTTGCACACACAATGATGATTTTGGGTGTGACCCATATGTCTTTTCTGGCAGGCCATCTGAAGGTATTTAATGGTCCCTTTGGCCACATTAGTTTAACATTGTAGTCTTCATTGTCTAGACATATTTCCTGGAATGAATAAACACTCACTTTGTCATGTTTGAGAAAGTCACTGACAAAGCAAGTACATAGTGTCTTAATAGTATTGCACCTAACACAGTGCAGACAACACTTTATGCTCTTTTCACATGCTCTTGCATTACCTGTTTTTCACTTGACATACCTTATTGCAGGGAAATACCTGCCTTTGTAGCTTATCTGTGGTGGGTAGGGGGCAAATCTGCCCATTTCAACACAAAGGCATACCCAGGTACCCAGGCTGAAATGTACACACATTGAGTCTTAAATTTGCCCTTTCAATGCACTCATGGGTGGACTGAACAGGCTATCAAGGGTTCATGAGTGCGACTACGGCTGGTATCCCTCCCCTATGTGGTGTAATAGGGTTAGGGGCATTTAGGACTGGTAGACAGTAAGTCATTCCGGGTGAATTCTGCATATTTTTACATAATAATTTAGAGACCATCTAAAAGGGCTCAGATACTTAACAAATAGCTAAGCTATGTCCTTTGGAACATGCACAATATGAAAAGGGAAATTTGGTTCATTCCAGGTGAGATACTATCTTTAACCCTTTAAGGGCCGCTGCTGCCTCTGGGCAGCATCTAAAATACCCCTGAAAACCCGCTGCTGCCCTAGGGCAGCAATATTGCTACCCTAGGGCAGCAATACCACTAAATTACAACTCCTGCTATGGAACAAAGAATAGGAATTTTTGAATCGATCCAAAAGTATTTGACACGAATAATGCTTCCACTTGTCAGACAGATGTAAATTCTGTCTTCAATACAACTTATTTAATTCCTTAGGCACTATCCCAAGGAGCATATACTTGCAAAGTTGCATATTCCCATGGCATAGGGCCGGTGGTTAAGTCCCAAATGACATTTTTTCAAGGCCAGCAGGGAAAGGGTTAAGCTCTTCGCCTTCTCAATAGTATATAACTGTAGGTTGAAGCATTGCCTGGGAGTTATCCCAATACAATACTTGACTGTACTATGATGGAGTAATTCTCAGCAAAGTCCATGAATATTAGAGCTGTATTACAGGGCAATGTGTCTTTAAGATCCTTCAAATGCCCAGACTGAGCTTTGACTGTGAGCTAACGACAGCAAAATTAGGGGTAAGAACTCACAGTGCATCTTAACAAGTAGATAATCATATTGCAGAAATGTGTTTTTTAAATTAATTTAAATATTTATTCTAACTACAAGAAAATGCAGAAACATTTTGTTGCTATATCTATTTGAAGGAGAATGATGTTTTGTATCAAGCAAAATATTTTCCAAAGTGAAAGATGTTGTTGGACATAGCCAAAATGGCCACCAAAGTTAGGTGATTTTCTTAAATAAGCCAATTCTCTTATGTTCATGACAGGATTTCAATGGAAATAAAGTCTGGAAAGAGATTTTCACTATACTCAATTGAAAGATACTGATGCAATTTTCCAAGAAAAAAATATAGCCAGGTGTTTCAAGTTATTGCACACATAGGAAATGACCACCAAAGTTGGGTCATTTTGATAAGTGACCCCACTTTGATCACCTCCAGTGCCCTCTGTGTGGTATTTTTAGATTATATCTTGCTATGTCCAATAGTACTGTATATGTTATCACCAGTTTTGAATATATAGTTGTGTTTTGATCAGTAATCTGATCTAGGTGACATTTTAAATGTTGAACTTTTCCAATGTTTGCCTCAATTCTGACTGACTTTGGAGTCGTCCAGCCCCTACAAGTTGAGAGATATCTTTAATGTTACATGTTGTGTCCCCTGTCCATATATAGAATATTTCATTGCTATAGTTGTGGGTTCCCAGTTGCCATAGTTTTCACATGAGACACTAATGAAAATGGACCAGCTTTAAGATCTGCTTTTGATGAGCCCACTACCCTCCACTAAATGGGTTGCCACATCCAAACCGCTTTGAATTTGGAGTCCATATTTACAGATGTTACTCAGAAGATATTGGGCCATTATCCTACCCAATAGGGATGAATTCTGAGATGGTCATCCGGGAGCCATTGGTCGATTATAGATGGACTCACCCAGATGCATGTTGCTAAAAGATGACATTTGTCGTCATGATGCACCGATGCAGCCCTGGCAAGAAATTTGCCGATGCTCCATGAGTGCATCATGCTGACCCTTTGGGAGTATATTAAACCCATAGGGTCCTCATGATGCTAGAATGAGACACTGGCGAGTAACTCGTAACTTGGTGACAACAAAGGGCATAATGCGCTGAGGTATCATGCCATCCTTAAAGGGTTAAATGGTTAGTGGGGTTTATTACAACTTACCAGTGCTAAGCTGCCATGTGCACTGTCATTGAGGTTGCATTTCACATACACTAAACCTTGCTGCCCTCCTGAGGCTGAATTCCTCCATGGTCAGCCTCTGAGACTGACGGGCCTGTATGTCGTCAATGAGACGTAGACGGGAGGGCTGGAGGTACTTGTTCAGGGGGTGACAGAGGATTCGGTAGTTCCACTGCGCCAGGGACAGCGTGCCGTCCTCGTCACTGAGGAACATGGTGGGCAGGTAGGCATAGTTCTCCAGTCTGTCCTTCTTACCCGTAGCTGAGGTGAAGCGAATCTACAGCAGAAGAAGTGCCATATTAAAGGGGCATTCTCACCTCTCACACATAGTAGACTAGAACAGTATTAGAACTGTGAGTATGATACGCTCAGTGATTATGCCAGTGTAAAGTTAGTCCTTTTGAGCAATGGCCAGGGGGACCCGGTTCATCATTTTGTATATTCACAAGGTGTTTGACAAGAATTTAAGGCAGGAAATGAAGCAATAATATTATTTGAGTACATCCTAAGAAGTCATTTGCATTCAAGGAAAATGTAACACCTTGTACTTTATAAGTAAGTTGTGTACAGTTGTGTACGGTTGTTGTTAAGATTTCAATTATATTAGTATTTATAACCTTTACTATATGGTTTGAAAATGGTTTGATATGATACTATTGCCATTACCTATTTACAGGCTATTTTACCACTTATACATGTAGTGCTTTAAGCCTGTCATGTAATTCATGCGGTCTGCATTCAAGAGGGCTCATACATTCATATTACATTTGAATGCAGCCCAATCAAGAAAACAGCACTAATCATGTAAATCTCTCAAAGTACTTACTTATTCATAACGTTGGTATTAACAATACCTTTTCCTGAAGATCAAACCAAGTTTTGGCATCGATGGAATGTCTGTCACTATCGAAGGACTCCTCAATGTTGTCGCTGTCTGAGACGGTCCAGGCCCCCTCCAGGTAGCACAGCACGGGTTTAAAGTAGTCGGTGAAGTCCCTGATAGAGGTGTCCTCCTCACTCCATGCACGGAAGTACTCCCTCATCTCTGCTATCTGCACAAAGCACATGAAATAGTTATGTAAAATATTGCTGTGAGATTTACAATAAAAGTATTGGACAACAACTTTAGAAGGAAATATTAATGGCCGCTTTACTCAGAGCAGTCTGATTAAAAGAGGGCTATTTCCCAATGCTTGTTATGATGTATGTTTGCAGATGATGTATTTCGGTATGAGGGGCTGGAGATATTCCCTAACAGAATATTTGTTTGCAATATCATTTACAAGGTTCAGACTCTACTCAAGATGCTCAATATTTATATGTGCTATGCCTTTGATTGTCAAGAGTGGATCACACTGCATGAACATTGGCATTTAAGCAACCTTTTATTGCTTAAAGTCACCATTTAAGCAGCTTTAAGTCCAGTGAATTCCATGTAAATGCCCCGGAAAAGTCATAATGACATTTAAGTGGCTTCATGTGGCATCTACCCGAATTTGTGACTTTAAGCAGTCCGGTTTTTGCTTAAATGCCAACATTCAGGCAGTGTCAACCCCATATGCTCACAAGATGTCGCTGCATTCATGCATTTATCCTGACAATGGAAGTATTGCATTAAAGTAGTATATATTACTCTTTAAGGGTGAACTAATTCATTACATTGCATGAATACTCATATCTAAGCAACAACTGGACTGTTAAAAGTTACAATTTAAGCATATTTCATTCCACTAAATGCAAACTTAAAGCTGCTTAAATACATTTATGACAATTCCGTAAAATGGTCTTCACTGAACTTGAAACCACTAAAAGATAGACCTTTAGCAATGAAAAGTTGGCTTTGATTCCAATACTAATGCAGCCAGTAGACGTCTCATGGGCCTGTACAAGCTTGTAGTCGTTGTGCCGGGTACGGAACTCCAACCCATTCAGAACCCCAATAAACCCCCCGATACCGTCTGTCATAATGTTGTTGCTGTGGTCGTGGATGGAGGCGAGGCGCTTCCCCGTGAAGGATTCTGCGTCGTACCTCTTACTGCCCTGGTTGTACTGCCGGGACTGCTTCACTCCAGATGAACCTTTGAATTTATAATATAATGTTTTTGAAATACAAAATTTACTATGCTTAACTATAGGAAGAGCCGTATTCAATGCCCCCAATTGAATATGATGTGGCTGTATTCAAAGGGCTAAGAAAAAATTGTCTTTCCTTCATTAAATGGCTTAAAAAATAAAATAAAATGCAAATGCCAACTACATTGATACCTCTCTGCTGTATTTCACTCGGGGGGTTGGACATATCACACTCAGCCGGCTTCGTGGGATATGGCCCTAGCCTGCAGTCATTAAGTATATCAGAGATGGTATCAATGGGCGTTGACATTTGTCTATTTTTATGCATTTCATTTGACAGGGTCATCTTTGAAAAATACAGATACAATATCAAATGACAGGGGACAGGGACTATGGTAGATTTCTGCTGATTGCCTGCCCAGTGTTTAATTAGCACTGGTATCCTAATGATACGAAAGAATATTGTTGACAGCCCTTAGTCTATAGTGGCTATCCAAGGTTAGTCATAGGGACATTGGTCAGGCATGACAAAGTACTATTTAAAAACGACTGAGGCAATACAACATTATGACTTATGCCTTACTCCAAAGGACTTAGCCTCATAGTCATCTGAATGGCAGGTCATTGGTCAGTACTGACCACCCTGACAGTATAAACCAACCTAGGCTAGTCCTATAGGTAGCCCGGATATAATTAACTAGGTTAAGTACAATTTGTTAGCCAGTACTGAGCTTACCTTCGGTGCGGACTCTCTCTTGGAAATTGGAATCCTGCAGCATGGTTTGCCTGGTCAGCAAGTCGAGGACCGAGAGGAGGCTTTGGGATTCATTGGCGCTCAGGTCTCGTTTAGCCCGGCCTTGTAGGGTGTTGTAGATGTTAATGCCATGGTTACGGAGACCGGCGGTTAGACTGGACCCCTGACACACCTCGGTAACCAGGACTATGGTTAAAAGGCTTACAAATACCCAAATGTTCAGCATAATGCCTGGTTAGCTACAGTGGCATGCAGTGTTCAGGATTCAGTGGTTTATATAAAGTGGATGGCAGGGTTCACATGCCAGATCGATATATACATGACGTCACAGTTGGGCACACAATGCCATTATCATTTCCTCTATAGTGACAAGTTTTCTGAGATTGACATGGCTGATTAGCTATATAGCCAGAGCCCAGTGAACTTAATATGGGATAAAAGATTACAATATGTTACATGTAGATTGCAGTTGAATATATGGATTACATTTATCTAAATGATTATAGTATGTTGTATGTTTTTATCTGATTGCCTTTGACAACATCCTTATCAGGAGAAGTGATAACTGCAATGTGTTATACAGCCAATCAATTTTTACCCAATTTAAATTCCACAGTCACAATTGTTTACACTGATATACTATATTTTTTCACATAATTCCAAAGTGCTCAGTTTGTAATAGTTAAACTATGTAGGGTATGCTTATAATACATGTAGCATCAGTTAAATAGTCTTTGTATGCCCCTATCAGCCTATGCGAAAGAACAATCCTACTTGTATGAGTCCTTCTATTAGAAGAGTTGCTTTAACAAGTATACCAATTTGACATTCATACTCTCACAACATGCAGCATCTAGTCTTCAGACATAAAGTAAACAATGACAGCCCATGTTGACGGTAAGCCCACAAAAGCCTTACATCTACCCTCTCAGTTTATATCCAATCTAAATGCTAATTTAAACAATTCTAATAGATTTCAAAAACAACTCAACAGAAATGTAACACAAATGTGTTAGGATCAATGCAGGACAATATACCAAATGAAAGCTCCCAATGGGTAACTTGCCAGTGCTGTCATATATTCATTCATTATATATTAATGTACTATACAGCCATTAACAGTTAAAGGACTGATGCACTAAAACTTTATCATAGCGGCCTATGTAACCGCCTGTCGAGTATTATATTCAAGTAATATTTTCCCCTGGTTGTTAAACAAGCCAGGCAACCATTTATATATACAATGTGAATATATAGTTAGTTCATTAACCCTTCCTTTACCGTACACGCATTATTGCGAGTTTACAGTACAGGACCGTACACGCATTATTGTGAGTTACTTGCCGATTTTTGGCCGATTTTGGACCCCCTGTGGTTTGCCTAAAAGTTGGTAGAATCCCATGATTTTTTCTGAGAGTAGTCTATGGCATATTGTCTCTGCATATCTTAATCGGTTTGTACATACATTCAATATTTTAGAAATGCTAGGCATCTCAACTTGGATGATATTTAACTCATTTTCAATATGATTTAAGCAATGTTTAAGGCAAAAATCATGAAAAGTGTCAGACAATGTTGTTTTTTGGGTGAAAAATGGTTTTGTCCAATTTTTCATGCTGAAAAAGATGGTACCAAAAGTCTAAGTCTATTTTAATGCATTCTGGCCTAAATGTAAGTTTCAATAGCAACATATACATTAGAATAAGCCATATTTAATTTCAAATATGGCTTTATCTCCCTAATTGGAACACTTAGGGCCATTGGGGTATTTTACTTTCTGGTTATTCAACATTGTTCATTTTATCATAGATATGTTGAGACTCAATCATATTGTGTAATGTATTAGTGACACACCAGGGGGCGCCACTGTTCCTAGCCTCCAGTGTGCCGGTAGCTTGCCTGGTCGGCCATTGACCAGAACCTGGCCAGGCAGGCTGCAGGGGCCAATATTATTTTAGTGTGTACTAGCAGTTTTAGTGTGCACTTACCAGCAGGATGGTGGTTTGCGCCAACCTAGAATGTGGGGCCACCTTTAATGGCAACAATAAGGTGTGCCCCACATGTGGAGCACCTAATGCGAGGAGACAGCGAATTCCAGATCCGCCAATGTCCCCGACCATGACTAGGTCGGGCCAAGGCGAGTCAGCGGACCACGACGAGACCGGGAGTGAGGCAGAACGGGCCGGGGGAGAGGCCCCCGGGGAGCAGAGCGGGGCTCCCCGCCAACAGACCTCAGAGGCCGGGCGGCAGAGCTCGGAGGACGAGGACCCCGCGGGGGAGAAGGTCGCATCTGATGATGTTTATAATGCGACAATTAACAACTTGGTGCACTGCCTGGGGCAGGAGAAGCAGAGAGAGCTAGTTCTTATGCGACAAAGGAAGGTGAGAGACTTACAAGTGCAATTAGAAGAAGCCCGGGCGGTTTTATCATAGATATACTTCTAGTTTGAATATTTACAAAATTCTTTCAGTTTCTAAAAGGTTAGGCCATCTCCTAAATGACAATATCCCATTTGAATTTCATTTGAAAAAATCTGGTCTTGGGAGGGGTGTCTTTATGTGGAGCGTGGTAAAGGAAGAGTTACAGGGGAATTCTCATCACTCACACCTAACCACATAGTAGACTATAACAGTACTAGAATTGTGAATCGGATAGGCTCAGTGATTATGCTGCTTCAATATGATTTCAATACCATTCCACCCCTGGTGCTTATATTCAGAGAGCTTGTGTTTGAACAGCAGTCTTTGTGAAAAAAAATTTGGTCTTGCACATTCTCAATGTTGCAGGACTGGCTATCTATCTGTGGGACCAGACAGTCACATATATAACAATTATACATTTTAAGTATGAAATGATATTGTCCACTAAAAATACCATTATATTTGTTATCATTTATGACCAAAACAGGATAGATACATAGTTTTACACAGTATATTGCCAAACATATTTCCACGTAAGACACCTGACTGAATTATTTTACGTCAGAAAAATCCAACATCTGACTGAACAGTTGGTCCTGCTACACTTGTGAATCTGCTGGACCGGTGGCAATTTCAGGCATTGCCACTGTCCTGCAGGTTTTTGCTAAGACTGAAAAAGGCCTCAATTGTAGGTCAGCAATGGTTTTTCACTCTTTTGCTCATGTGTGGTAGGTTCTGGGATGTAAAAGCAGTGGCGCAGATGGACCCAGGGATACATATATATATACATCTAGTTTAGACTTAAAGTAATTCAATTAGTGAGAAGACTGGGCCCACATTAATAATTATTGCCATTGGCCCTTGGGTTAGCATTACACTCTCTTTGCACTTGGACCAGGTTAGACTCTTACAGCAAGAAGCAAGACTGCAGCGAGAAGCAATAGGCCGGGTCTCACTAAAGCATAAGATGACGCTGAGGCAGGTGCATCAGAGGCTGGTGCATCAGAGGCGGTCGGTGCTTCAGAGGCCGCCGGTGCGTCAGAGTCCAATGCTGCATCTGGAGAGAGAGTTGTAGGTCCAAGTTTATCACAGCGGGTGTCGTTGAGGGAATCACTAAGCGGGTTCCCAGTCAGGATCAAATGGTCACTAGTGAGCAGACACTGTAGCACCTCCCGCGAGATGTTCAGACCCTCTGAGATATTGCTGAGGTACCGGACATTGTTTAAAGACAGATCTACCTTCCACATAAACTTATCATTGACACCTGCCACTAGTGGTGAGTGAGCAATCTGATTTGTGAGGCCGGCAATCATATTGTTAGATAAATTCAACAGCCTGATATCATATTTATCATAACTAGTGGATGGTGGTACTACACCTAGCGTAAAGTACCATCTGTCCACTGAGGTCAGCATATTATTGCTCAGATCCAGTGTCCGGAAGTTTGCTTCTGTAGTTTTATTAGGGATGGAGTGAAGGTTGAGCGACGATATCTGATTGTTACTTAAGTCAATGATTCTATGAGGCGTACTCACAATATCCCTGATATCAAGTGAGGTGATTCTGTTATAAGCTGCTCGAACGACTCGTGCCATGAGCGTTTGCCATGGTAACGTGGTAAAGCTGTTGTTGGAGATGGACAATATTGCCAAAGACGACAGCTGTCCAACTGTACCAGGCAGTGTTGTGAGGAGGTTGTTAGAGGCATGCAATGACCTTAAAGATGACAACTGACCTAGGGACTCTGGCAGTGTTGTGAGCATGTTGTCTGAGATGTCTAATCTCATCAGTGAGGAAAGCTGCCCTATAGTATCGGGCAGTCGTGTGAGCTTATTTTCAAAAATATATAATCTCTTTAGTCCCGTCAGCCGCCCTATGGTATTGGGCAGAGCTGTCAGAGAATTTTCGGTGAAATCCAAATTTATCAAAGATGATAGATTTCCTATGGAATCCGGTAGTGTGGTGAGGGAATTGTCAAAGACAGCCAAGTCCTCTAGTGACACCAGTAGCCCTATGGTGGCTGGTAGAAAAGATAAGGAGGTGTTAGATACTTCCATGGCTTTCATCCATGTCAACTTGGGGATCAGTGTTACTAGGTCACTGTGTGGATCAGTCTGGCAGTCACGTATGGACAGTTTTCTGTTGACGTCCACTGTACTTGGGTATCTCGGGCACCCACAAACACAGGTTTGGGGACACTCAGTGATGTTGTAGTCCTGACCTAGTGCCCTAGGGACTGTAGGAAGGAGCAGCAGCAGCAACACTGACAGAGCCATACTGCCCTTGTATGTTCCACAGGAGGTTTGAGGTACCTGCAATATAAGAGTTATACATCTGAGATGATGTATATATATGTATATATTTATATATACATATATATATATATATACTATATATATATGTGACCAGGCGAGGGAAAATACCCCTCCAGGGGGGAAATTAGTAATTAAAGTTGGTGTCATAATCTTTAAAATAAGATATTATCAGCTAAAAAAGTCCTGGTAGGTTTGTGGGAATCCCTTTTCAAACATTGGTACATACCACTAACTGAAAATGGTAAATAAGCTCTAAATGCATTGTATCCCATAGTAAATAATGATAATTATGAAAAATCTGTTTTATTTAGAAATAATGGAACAAAATTGGATTTATTGGTCTAAATTTGCTTCTAGATGGAATTTTTGCATTCTGTTTTCAGTTTTGGATAACTGATGGGACATTTTAATAAATTAGGATTATTGCCTCTAAATTGGCCTTCTGGGATGGTTTCCATGGCAACCAAAAAGTGTCATATGTGCTAATTCTTCATAAAAAACGTTCCTTTTGCATTCCAAATATAGAATGTTAGGATCAAGATGGAATAATTGCATGAAGATTATTGCATTCTACATAAAAAACATTTTATCATGTATTTTACACTCTTTTGCATCTATGTTGCCCCCTGGTGGCCAAAACTAGACCTAAAAATCCCGCCTGAAGGGGTCTTTTGCCTAGATGGGTCACATGTATTGTATTAAACGTAATAATCACCCTGGAAGGCGTTTCACCGTATGTTGATATAAAAAACAACATACGGCCGAAAGATGTGGTCAAGATGCGGACAAAATATCACCAAAGCAAATTTTCCGTTTCTTTTGACCCTCCACATACCCTCCGTATCTTTTTTTACAAAATATCAACATACGGCATCCAACATACGGCCCTCTCAAGATACGGACATTGTCACCTGTCTCTTTTAGAAAAATGTGCAAAAACCAGTCTACATTCCGGGAAACCCCTAGGGAATTCCCTATGTGACGTCATAATATGTAGCAACATACGGAGGTAGGCTGGGGAGGGTATATATAGGGTCCGTATGTTGTGGGAAGAGACAGGGGAGGGACAGGAGACGTTTGGGAAGGGACAGGATAGGTCGGGGAAGAGATAGAAAAGGTCGGGAAAGGCACCTCTGTACTCTGATAGCTATTGTCTGTTTAAACACAAGGAGTCTGTGGGCAAAGTTTCAGCTCTGTAGGGCCATTATTTACAAGGTTACAGAAGAAAAGACATTTTTGGGTATAATTTCGTTGAAAATCAACTTTTTAAATTTATCTTTTTTCAGTTATAAAGGTAGAAGTTGGACTTTACTTATCTATTCATCAAAACAATCCTAGAGCCATTTTTTACATATATATATGTGCACTTTAAAAAGGGAGAAGGGAGGTGGGGGACTGTACTAGCTTACAGAATATTGGTTTAGGTCCTCATAACCTCCCCCATTTGGTTTGCGATCTCCATTCACTTATATATATATCAGAGGAGTTGAGGCCAGCATGACTTAGCCTCTAGGTGGCAGCACCAACACAGCCTGGAATAAGCAAGGTAGTAACACTTCTACGATGGCCTGTTGGGTCGATAACTTTTGCCTGTCTAGATGCATGGACTGTGTTGCCTACCATGTCTGTAAAGTCCCCCTTTTTAATGTGCTATATATATATATGTAATAAAATGGCCCTAGAACTATTTTAACGGGTAAATAAGTTCAGTCCAACTTCTACCTTCATGATAAAAAAAAAAAAAAATTATATGGACTTTGGGAGAAATTACATGAAAAAGAGTCTTTTCTTCCATAACTCGGTAAATAATGGCCCTACAGAGCTGAAACTTTGCCCACAGACTCCTTGTGTATAAACAGTGGTAGACAACAGAATACAGACCTGGCTGTAGTGGTGACGAAATGGTAGTAGTGGCTCCTACCATCTCCTCACGGCCCCTACCATTTTCTCACGGCCCCTACCATCTCCTCACAGCCCCAACCATCTCCTCACGGCCCCTACCATCTCCTCACGGCCCCTACCATTTTCTCACGGCCCCTACCATCTCCTCACGGCCCCTACCATCCCCATCTCTTTATCACCATTACAATCTGAAGTGATATGACACATACGGAGCAAAAATACCACATACGTCACACAAAAGACACATACGGCCCTAAAAAACAGGGTATATGTGCATTTTTTGACATAGCACCCCCCCTACCCCTCCGTATATCTTGTACTAAATACGCCAAAGATGCGGAATTTTCGTGCTCCGCATGTTGAGCTGAAACGCAATTTTTGCCGTATGTACATACGCCCGGCCGTATGTACATACGCCCGGCCGTATGTACATACGGCGGCCGTATCTTTTTCCGTAAAATGTGGACATGTTGAGCTGAAACGCAAAAATGAACTGAAACGCAAAAAAGACACATACGGCCCCTCCGTATGATACGGTGAAACGCCTTCCTGGGCGCTTATAAAAATATTTTGTATTTTGAATGGGTGAACTTAATTTAGCCAACTTGTATACCCCCCTTTCCCCCATATGTATGTATGTATGTGTATGTATATATGTATACATATATATATATATATATTTATATTTATATATGTATATATATATATATATGTATATATATATATATGTATATATATATATATATATATATTATAGATATAAATAAATGGGGACAGACAGACAGGGACAACAGGAACACAGAGATAGACAGACAGACAGAGACAGACAGCCATCAATAAAAAGATAGATACTGGTTACTAGTGAGGTTGTATATATTACTTATGTCCTTGAGTAAGGTTGGTGTCGAAGCCCTGTGTATAATACTTATGTTGTGCTAGTTAGCTGGCTGGGTGTTACGTGTGTCTGCTCCCGTCTCCGTCTGTGTGAGTCTGTATGCATCTACACCCAGTGATTCATCCTCCTCCCTGTGAACCACATGTTAAGTAAATACTGCCAGGGCTGACCTGGTTTACACTTAACCCTGTACGGACTCTTGTTTACTTAAGGTGCATCGACACAATGCTGCTAAGGAAATCACCGGCACTGTATTGGTGCATCATGCTGGTCACTGTTTCAAAGCGATGGGGCCAGCATGGTGCACGAATGCAGAAATGGTGACTTACTGACCAGGGTTGCATGGATGCAGCATGGCTGCAATAAGGCAGTGTGCTGCCCTTAACGGTTCTCTTTTTGTATAAAGTAAACACAGCCTGGCGTTGTATTTATGCTGTATGGTGCTTACCAAGACAATATACAGGAGAAGACTCTATGTCTGGCCAATGGCCTGTAATTCTGGTTGTATACCTGTAGTTTTCTCTGAAGTTGCATTAGGGTGAAATAAAGGATTAGTAGGTTTTCAGGAAGAGGGTCAGAGGCCCGCCCTCACACTCTCCGACAGAAGTGACCTCTAAGCTCGTTCCAAAAAACAAGAAATAAGGGTGTATTTCACCCTCTTCCAATGTCCCTGAAATCAAGAAAAAAGGGGTATTTCTTTACCATAAAAAATCTTGTTTTTAAGAAGAAAAGGGGTATATTTAGAGACCAAGTTCATGGGTTTATCAAAAAGGGGGTATTTTATTGGCTGAACACACATATTGAATAAAGGGTGTAGGGAGGTTTCTAATATGTGGTTTAAAGTCAACACAACAAGTGTTAAACAGGAGAGGGAGGAGAGTTTCTTGAAATTTGAGGGTCAGAGGGAGCGGGATAAATGGGCCCATTTCTCGTGGGCGGATCATAGCTACCTTGTTTAGGCCAAAAGAAAATGAAAGGTGTGTTTCAGGCAACCCGACCCTAGATTCAAAAAAGGGCCGACCCTAGCATTTTTTTCCCCAATTTGGATTTTTTTTTCCCCTCAATTATTACAATTTTTTTAAGAATAACAAGTTCCCAGTGACATCAGAGAACTTCAGGAAATGCATTTTTAAGAGGAATATCTAACAACTTCTAGATAATTCTAAGCAATGGAGAGATTATTGAGTCATTCTGGTGAGTCATGAGTCGATTTGTCAATTTGTAACACATTCCTGGTACTCTCTCTATGTAAAAAATAATAATCCGACCTACCTATCTTAGAAATTCTGACCATGTTGCCTGAAACAAATCTTTTTTTTTGGCCTTAGGTCAAATTTGTGGCCAGTCATGTATTACTGGCTGGAGCCGGGGGGGCATAAGTGGATATGGGGAGGGTAATATTTTTTCAGATGGTTCGACTATCTGATTATTAATCCTTTACAAACCACTAACATTAAGGGAGTGATCATTTTTTAACAACCAGGGGGGGGGGATGGTAAGTTTCCGCGGGGAGCACGCACATTTTTTTTAACCCTCCTTAGGGTCGAAAATTGGCTCGTGCGCGGGCCCTTTGAAGCATAGCAATGCGCTGGCTTTTTGGCTCAAAAGAGGATACTTTTTTTTACACCCGCCATGAGGGGTCCAAATTTTTTTGCCCCCTCAGGTCAAGGGATCCCCAAACCCACCGCCCCCCCCCTGCTGTTAGAAAATGATCACTCCCTAAGTGGCCTTTAAATGGTTAATGCCGGAACCATGTGTCAATATCGAGATCAGGACCCCAAGTTACACAAGTATGGTTGTGTTAAGTGAGTGACCATTACCATGTAATAGATATGGTACAAGTGACTTGCTGTATAAATGTTATAAGCAAAGGACAGGGTGATTGTTCAGATAGTGACCATTGGCCAAGGCTTATAACACTTATATAGCTAGTCACCTGTCTCATATCTGACTTACACTCAGTATGAGGGGGTGCTCAATGGACGGCATCCACATATGGCCATTTACGGGAAATAGACTATAGAGTCAAGTTCTCTCAGCCAACTCTGGTGTAAGATAAAGTATACATGCACCTGTTTCTGTAAAAACAGACAAACCAAGGCAGAGATGGCGACATGACCCAGTTTACACTGAATAGGTCAGTGAGTTAGCACAGGAGTGATAAACATTAATAATTGCAGTTTATCTGCCATTATAATGAAGATGAATACAACATATTCTGAATTGTTTTGAAATCTGCTCCCTTCATGAGCTTCATGCTAGACTTCATCCAGGCTCTTTTTAAGCTGGTTGATGCTTTGCCTTGGCTGCTTCCTGGCAAATATAAAAAGCCTTTTTCTTCATGAAAAGGTTTCTACTCAAAAACTAAAGAAACTGCTCCTTTGGGATAATAGTACATTCAATTTTGTGGAGTCAAATGTTTTTGTTTTCTTTTAAATTTGATGTAAATTCTTTTAGTATAATTAATAACAACAATCTCAGATGCTATTTCAAGCAAGTTTTTATTTCATCTTGAAATTATCATTCTACATGGAAACATGATATATCAGATGATTTAAACATATTCATGAATTTGTATCTCGCTTGAGACTCAATTCACTTGAGACTCAATTCATCTTTTTATGGAATAGCTTTTGGAATCAGGAGGTGGGGCTCATGAGGATGAGGACAGTCCCATTTACCGTCACACTCAATGTGCTTAAAGCTACCCCAGTCCCTGCCGGATATGACCATCTCATGGGAGTGGCCATTATCCACTGAAGCAGTCAGGGTGACAGTGTTACCTATGGTCTGCAGATACAAGACCTCATCTACAGTCAGTGTAACCGTGTGGGTGTGGAACCTGTTAGCTGCATTAGACGGTGCCACATCCAGTACAACCGATCTAGTCGCAGGCTGCCCTGCAGGCGGTGTCCATTCCTCAAAGACAGGATCGCCGGTGGGGAAGTCCTCGTAGAACATCCGCTGTTGTGAGACGGGGGACAGGACGATGTCTTTGAGGGCTGTGAGTTCTTTAAATACAGCAGCATCCTCAGCGCACACAGGCATGATGGGATAGCGTGTGCGGAGCTGGCCGACCCCGGGGATGTCCGGCAGCATGATTCTAGTTCCTGAAGCCACCACTTCATGGGCTGTGAGCACAGGGAAACAGGTTTACAGTTGTATTAGTCTCGCCCTTCCTACATGAACTATCAGATTTACACTACTTAAATTGCATTTTAGATTTAAGGTGTGTTAAGTTTCCTCAGGCTGCTGACAGATGGCCATTTTTAAAATTTAATTTGTACTTAAAGTTGCTTAAATACAATAGTTCATGCAATGAGTTAAGTTGGGTTTATGGTTAACTTCCAGTACATCTGGTCATTTAATCTACTAAAACTATATTGGACTCCTGGTGCCTCATTGAACTTGTTAAAAAATCGAATAAAAAACCAATGCAGGATGTTAAAATTAAAACTCATATTTATACTATATTCATGAGAACTTACATTAATATTTTGTCTTTAAACTCTAGGAGAGACTGGGGCAAGTTGAACTGCTTTTTTTTTTTTAGTTTGAAAAGTATTCATTTACATGGTAATGTAAAAATATGATACAATTCAAATGATCATGAATGAGAATTTAATGCATGAAAGTCTGCATTTAAGTAAATTAGATATGTTTAAGGGAACACTTTAAGCATATTCAATTTCTGCAAATGTCACTTAAACCCATTTGAATGCCATTATGAATGTTCTCAAGCAACATCATACATATTTATAACAGAATGAGTTCAACCACTTGTGGTTATGAAACCTCCATAAATCCAACTTTGATAAGTGGGTTGTTTCACTTATGATAAATAATAAATTTATAGCAGTAATAATTCTGATTGCAGTCATTCTGTTAATAGTATATAATTATGATGTTGCTTGAGATATCAGGCCATTGTAGTAATCCAAATATTTTGTTATCTGTATTGTTGTCATTGTCTCAAAAGATAAGGGAACAGTTCAGCTAGGTGCAGGTGTCACCTTCAGTATATAAAGTCATTAAAACTATATTGTACTGCTAGTACCTGATTGATCTTGCTAAATAAATCCCTTGGTAATTAAATGAAAAGCCAATGCCAAAAGTAAAGTTCAAACTCAAATAAACATTATACTTATAATAACATACATCAATATTTTGTCTTACGTAGCTCTATATTAGTTGTTTTGATTCATACATGGGATCATCATAATTCCATGCAATATATAGATATGATTATTCTACGATTAAATCTGTATATATACTATCTTGTAGCCAGAATCCACTGGATTGAAACAATTAAGAATGTATGGGCTAAATCGGCCAATGTTCCCATGTGGATGGTGGCCATGAGCCCATCTTTGTCAAAACTTCAGATTAGGCAAAAAAAATAAAAAGGTGTGTTTCAGGTAACGCGACCCTACATCGAAAAAAGGGCCGATCCTAGCTTTTTTTTTTCAGATTTGGAGATTTTTTGTAAAATATTCATTATAATTTCTCGAATACTTTTGTAATCTTTTGGTCAGAAAGAACAGCTCACATGCCTAATTACTCTAATTATTTCGTCTATGTTGCCTGAAACACACCTTTAATTTGTTTGGCCTTAGAATTCACAGATCGAAACTGGTTCACCAAAAGTAGCAAACTTACCCTGTCCTGATTTATCCAGAATCCAGCGGCTGGCCTTTCCTGTGTCTGCCGAGTCCTCTCCGATGCCCAGCCGGCTGTAGAACCCCACCGGGGTCTGGTAGTAGGCCCTGTAGTTGGTGCCATTGAAGGGCATATCCTTTTCCCCATTACTTCCGCCGGCCATAACCATATTAACCCCCGGGTCTCCACAATCACCCTTTAGGACATATAATGAGCAATGTCAAAAATTTGGAATAAGAAATTACTTCGACAATTTTGAGCATCTGGCCTGTGAGCTGACCCCCTACTTTTGGAGTCTTAGGACCCTATAGCCCACATCTGAGACCCTTCCAAACCCATTTTTAATGAACTTTTTCTTCTTTTAGAAAAGATTTGATTAGACAGACGCCACCTTAAACTAAACTCACAAATTATGTCTACTGTATTACAATCAGTATATAAAATGTAAGTTGTAATCATCAACATGTCTTCTTTCCTAAGCTCATTGTAATATACATTTTGTCAACCCCCCTCCTTTAAGGGTGAATGTGAGTTTGAATTGGAAATAAAACAACACAATTCAACGATACGATTCGGCTTACAGACAGGGTTTAACATTGGCTTCAATGGGTTCACTTCTCACTTTCACTTGGGTATCCCATGATAGCATTCTAAATAAGAGCTGCCATTTTATTGTGACATGTCCTGTCACGGTAATTTATTGCTAAGCCATTTAGTGAGCATCACTGATTTAAACTTTAGGGTTATTAGAAGATTTAGATTTATACTACCTTGTACTCAATGTTGTAGGGGTTCCAGCTGTATAGTGGAGTCAAGTAGATGATCTCAAGCGGTATGGCATAGGTCCACAGTTGTGTTACGCTACTACACTCATCATCTTTGTCACATTTTATTAACTATTTTGGAGGAAAAATACAAAAGGTTATTTATAAATGGTTTGACGAAATATCAAGTCGGGTAGGCTTAAATACTGAGCCTCGTTTTGCGCTAAAGGTGAATAACCAGCCCCCGTATTTGCTCAAACCTCCGTATTTGCTCAAAACTTCACTTCCGGTTTAGCATAAGGATCAGTCCGCCAACTGAGATCACACCCCCAAGCCTGTCCGATACGGCTGAGTGGTTAGCGACCTCGCCTCCCACGCGCCGGGCCCGGGTTCGATTCCGGGACGAATCTAGGACAATGTTCGTTTCAAGACGATTTTTTTTTTTTCATTGACTCCGTTTAGGGGTTAAAATACCATATTTTTGCTTGAAACCAAGCCTAAGCTCTACAAAACATCCCACATTTACACGTACAATAGCTAAATTAGGCCCTAGCCCCCCAGAAAATTTGGTTGAGCCTCTCAGTTGATAGATCGGTGAAAAATTGAGACGATAAAAATGTTGCCGAAATCTTGTCTGGCGAGTGAAAACAGGGGCGGTACGATCGGTCTTCAAGCATATTCTTTGCAACGTTATACTACAAAGCCTCTGCTCGGAGAGTGGGGCAATAATTTTTCAGGCGACGATATATTTTTGGGCGATAAAGGACGATTTATACTTCTATCGTCTTGTTTTTTAATCAATTAATACATTAAACTGAAAAATAAGCCCTAATTTGTACAAATAAAGACGATATTTAGAGAATAGAAAACGATGTTCTTCAAGTCGAGACTCTCTGTTGCTCTATAATGCACAATGGTGTCAAGCCTTTATAAGGCTTGGGACCAGAGTGCATTATAGAGTCACAGAGAGTCGAGATATGAAGAAAGAGTGTTCTATTGTCTTTATAAAATGTATTTACAATTTCTCTCTTTTTTTAAAAGTTTTCCGTGGGTTTTTTAAGATTTCCTTTGGGTTTATTTACTGGTCACTGATGTGGCCCTGTGCTCAGCGTGCACTGTTACCCTATAATGAACGGTCACGTGACTTCTCTGAGGCTATAATGCACGGCCAACCGTTTTATAAAGGCTATCGAAGGGGGGGGGACTATTTTTTTGCGCAGGCGTACAGACCGGAAGTGTGTATCGAGCAAGGTGTCATGGCGGCGTTCGGACGTGTTTGGGGACGATGCAGGTTAATAAATTGTCTTTTTCTCCTTTAATATGTGACAAATGCATTTAAAAACAAATACAGGATCAGTTTAAGTTCTGTATTTGCCCGACAGATTGACCTCCTAAGTCCCTGTATTGCGTTTCAACCCTTCTAAAGGGTTTCAACGAAATACAGGGACTTTCAAGGTCAATCTGTTGGGCAAATACAGAACTTAAACAAATCCTGTATACTTATCAACTTACACAGATTCATATAAGAGCCAATGAGGTACAATTTGTATATGCTTGATATTAGTCTCTGATTAACATCTTAAGTAGACGACCATTCATAATATTCAACAATCTTTGAAGTTACAAATAGCTGGAACAAGCAGTTTTAGCAGAACAAACTGAGCATTTAACCAGAAAATACTAAAAAAACCTCAATATCTACCTATGTTATATTGTGTTCATACTAAGAGTACGGGTGACATGCATCTCTTTCTAGAGAGAGGAATATCGCGAATGCAGCTGCATTTGGAAAGAAAGAGACTCGGGACGGCGGGTCGAGTAATTCCTGACCTCCTATACAAGAGAGTGTGGCTAGTTTAGACTCTCCTTCAAAATGTGGTAGACTGTACACCCAGAGTCAGCCTGTGGGTAGATCAGGAGTCCAGCACTGCCTGACACCTTTTTAATGTCAGGCTATGCTGAACTGTCAACCAAAGACTAACACTGCTGGAATCCCTCTCCAAATTCAGAATTTTGTGACATGCTTGATACTCTTTGAAAGGGATTGTTGATTCTCAAAAGAGACTACGTATTGGGACCTATATCTGGAGAGAAAGTAAAGTTGGCATCTTTTGTGTGTCATTGAGTAAACTTGCAAGGGCCGAATTCAGAGCACAGCATCCGGGTAATGATACTTCGAGTTGTACTCCCAGTCTAAACGAAAACCTGCCGGACACCGGCTATAGCTGGCAAAAGTCTGTTGGTCCGACAGAAACAGAGCTTCTACAGGCCTGGATGGCTGGCTGTATTCTAAAGATTCTTGTCCACCTGCCAGTTTTTATGGTTTGTAAACAAGACCTCTACTAAGATTTCAACAGCATAATACAGAAAACATGGATATTTTATGTAATGTTCTTCAGCAATTTAGGTAATGAAATAATGTATATAACTGTAGCATATTGGGGAATACTTTTCATTCTCATTATAAGTACAAACAATTGCTGTATATATTTCATTTCTAAATAGCAAAAGATTGTACTCCAATATTGGGGCTTGCAAACAATTAAGCTGGGCCTGCAAAGAACAAAATCTGCAGAACCGAATATCTCGCAGGGTGATGTTTTTGTATAACCTGAGTTACTTACAGTCATGGGTGCGATGTGAGGTTGTGACGTCATGGCCATGAAGCCGCTGGGGTCAGAATAACCACGCTGCTGAAAGCTGACGCCCATCGCATCCCTATCGGCCGTCTTAAACCATCGGTGGTAGTAGGCAGTGTTCAGTGTCTCTCCTGTTTTATAATGCTAAGAACGGTGGTCAAAAGATACATTGGTGATGGAAAATGAATAAGATTGGTGATCGATAGAGCAATACAGCAAAAAGCAGAAATACTAAATGTGGTTTTGATGGATTTCTAACGGAGCCTTTATACGAGAAACAAATCAAGATGGTTTATTTGAACTCGAAACAGTTATCAGACAGTTCTGATTAACAACTCCGGCACAAATGATTAACCTAGTTCATCAATTTTTGGCTTCCTAGACCACCCAATTTTGGATACTGTCAGGCTTATCAGTGCCCACCAACACACCGTAGTTCTTCCATTTCTATATGAGTATTACGGGGAGTAAGGCATTAGTCACATTCTGTTTTGTTTTGTTGAAGTTGAAGTTGAAATTTCTTTTATTTATCCTGGAAAATTACAGTAGCCTAGGGCATGTCTTACTAATAATCCAGCATAACACATAATACATAATACATAATTTAGAGTATAAGTGACAGGACAAGTTATGTTACATTTAATTTAACCCTTACGTGCCCAAGCGCGCCAATTGGCGCGGTTTTAAGCATTAAAACACCTATATTTAAGTAGAGAACCATCCAGACACTTCTATTGGGTGGATTTTTAAAGTTTTACCCTCATATTAAGCCCCATGACTTCACGACTTCAATGAGACCATAATTCTTGATGGGACTTGTATATATGAAGAGTAGTGCAAACGTAACTAAAAAATAAGTGATCAGATATTTGATTCATCAGTCACCCAAACCTGACCCAAAAAGCATAGTTTTCACTAAAATGCCCTTATATATACATGAAAAATATGATTTTTTACACAAAAATCATCTTGTATCAAATTTTCCTGCAGATACTTATCATAGAATCAATATTTTTCAATTTTTATTCAGAAGGTTCTTATCTTAACATGTTTTCTATGCTATGAATAGCCTATTTATAGGTAAAATACCCCTTTTTGGCTCTAAAAACACAGTATACTGCTTATAACAGATAATAGAAGGTTTCAGGTTGCCATGGCAACCAGAGTCAAATAATTTACTATAGTCAAAGATAAAAGTCCATTTCAGAACCCTGCAGAATATGTTATGACCCCTATCTTAAAATAAGAGACGAAGTTAGCAGTTTACGAAATGGTTTCCAACATTAGAAAAATCATGTTGAATGAAACGGATATTGATCAGATAGTTCTGGGCACCAAAGGGTTAAGGGCCTAAAAGGTGTGTCTGATGTTGTGACACTTGCCTGATGTAATTGGCAAAATTGAGAGAACGTGAATTGGAGTAATTTTGAATAAGAAAGTTCTGGCCATTTTGGCCTACATAAGCATTAGTTATGGTTGTTAAGAGAGATGGAAATGAGAGGTGTTAGTTACTTAATAAGTAGTCATTTTGATGGCCCTGAGAGAGGGAAATGATGTCTCAGCCATTTTTGGATGTCAGTTTGATATTCTCACAAATATCCTTATAACTAACCTGGGCTAGCCACTAGACCTGAGCCTCGAAGCATCCATGTTATAGCATTGTACTGGTTACCTGTGCGACACTGTTATGTGCTTTGTCTGTGAGGTTGCCGCGGTAGTTGTCCATCCCGGGTATCTCCTCCATCAGTATGTCCAGTAGGCAGTGCTTACACAGCTGGTCTGTCCACGTCTCCTTATCTATGGGGGCCACCTGGGGGGTACAAGGACATATATATACATATAATTATATATATATATATATATATATATATATATATGTATATATATATATATATATATATATATCAACATACACATATATATATATATGGGTGGGGGTCCAGAAAATGTCCATTTCCAGTAAAAAACAATAATATTTCTGAATTGCCCAAATGTTGTAGCAGATTTGTCTATATATAAAGGAGGCAATGAACCATCACATTCCCAAATTTTGTGATACTAGGATTTTTACTTTTTTTTCTATGTCAGTTTGAAAAATACAATTACTAATGAAACAAAATTATGTTACGTTCACCAGATATTATCATAAACATGAGAATAGTGAAAAAATATGATGACATATTTTAGTTAGGAACTTGATTCACTGAATTAGGGCAAAAATGTGTCATTTCCTACCATGTAACAGGGTGCTGTACACTTTTTCTCTATTTTTAATTCCCCATTGTGATAGCTAGAGTCAATTGAGGGCCAGTTGGTTTCTGTATAAATCGAACCTATAATCTTTTTAGATAGGGAAAAGTACTAACATGGAAGAGTATTAAACTAGCTGTGAAACACAGATGAAAATATACAAAGTGCTCTAACATATCTGAAGATATTTTGTATTTTCTGCCATTTCATTGTGTTTATTTTTCTATTCAGAGGTGTTCAGTGGGATCTAGTGAACGTAACATAGCAGAAAAATAGAGGAAAATATTAGTCACTAATATCATTGTTTTCAGTTGGTTGTGGTATAATACCTATGCAAAAAAAGTCACAGCATGTCCCAGATATTTAATATAAGAAAAATAAGACAATTAGACCAAAATTCTGTTGTTTTCAATATATCTGGTGAACGTAACATCTAGTGAACGTAACACAAAAATTGAATAGTTTCTAGAATGAAATATGTTTATAATAAAATGATGGAAACAGGTCAGTGTCATTTGTAATGCTCAGATATACTTGGACAATTTGTGTTATGGCTATATTTTAATTATTTATGCATATTTCTGACTTTTTCATATATCTGGTGAACGTAACATTTCATATTATAAAGGACATGTTGTTTTGATAGTTCTTAATATTACATAAATCATGCATTCATCCTCATACATCCTTGCTGATAGGTTTGTCAAACAGACATACATGCGGCCTATCAAAAGAAATTAACAAAAAAGGACATATTTTCGTGACAATTTACTGTCTCCGTGGAACCAAACATAATTCTAGTGAACGTAACATAATACTAGTGAACGTAACATAATTCTAGTGAACGTAACATAATTCTAGTCAACGTAACATCAATTGATATCTTAATTTATAAAGACAAAGACATTGCACCGAGTTACGATTCTTATTGTATATGGTGCATGTACTATATAGGCACCACATGGATATTTTCCCTTCCTCCTTAGAGGACATTTAGGCTGATTTTATTCAAAATGTTTAAATAAATCTAGTGAACGTAACATTCAGTGAAAACAATTCTTTTTGCTTGTTAAATGTAAAATAGAAAAAATCTATCGATATGGGAGTGTAGAGCTCACGCATACGCTTATCCAATGCAGGTAATATGTAATTTTATGCAGGATTTGTATAATAAATTACCTTTTCAAGAAATCTGGCTTAAACAGGTCATTTTTAATTCCATCTCTGGGCTCTAATTTCACCAAGAAAATGATCAATTGTCTTAATATTTATCAATCTGCCCAAGAGTATAGGTGTCCGGGATGTGCCTTATGGCACAAAACATCCATCTAGTATAATATTTTTTCAAAAAATTCAAGTGTTTAAAAAGATATATGAGATTAGGAGAATAATTGCTATTTTTGTAATTTAAACAAATATTCAAAAAATAATAATTTTTAAATATTGAAATAAATGGTGTTATGAAGAAGTATCATTTGTATGCAACACATATGAAGCAAAAAATGTTAATCTAATATCATTGGGAGAAAATTTCCTTTAAAATCAGATTTTTTCCAGGGGACATCGATTTTTGGTCATTTTTTCCCTGAAAAGTAGCTAAAATCTGAAAAAATCATGAAATTATAATTAATATGCATATTTTTTCTATTAGCACTGTAACAGGCAGTGCAGACTGCTATGTTATTTGTATACCTATTCTATGTGCACTGACCGTGACGGTTTCATAACAAGTTACATAATCATCTACACCAGGTGGCTCTGGTGGTGTGGTCAGGTGGCCCCCACAGGCCTGTATATAAGGTGGGCTGCTTCCCCAGAGAAGGCAGTCAGGTTTGGGACTGTCGTGACATGACCACCCTGTGCTCCGGGTCTAACTCTATGCTATAGAGTTGCCCACTGTATTATATATCTGTTCTGATCCTGTATATCCGATGGTTATACCTGTACTATATTACACCAGAGTTTCCTTCATAAATAAAGTCGCCGTATATCAAAGTCTAATTTACCTTGTCTGGTTTTTGATCTCATGTGTTACAACCGTAGTAAGAGACCAACTACATTGGTGCCGTGACCATTTGATCGAACCAACCGTGATAAGGTATTAAATAGGCTTATAGTGTATGGATTACCTATACGATTTTGTCAGCTCGTTCGGCAGCAGGACTAAAACCCTTGCTGAGGAACGTGAGGAGGCCGTACAAAATGTTCGGTTCTTCACAGGCAGATCAAATAGGGGGGAGAGCCGGGCAGCCTTGGAGGTGCCCGGTGACGACCTCTCCCAAGGAGCAATAGGTGATCCTATTGTGGAGGCTTTTACCCAAGGTGAGGACGGAGAGCAATCTCCGGTCCCAGGACCCTTTGATATCAGTCCCAGGAGATCGTTGGACTCCCTCTCCACGAACCTTTTCTGCCCCGAGGGTCAGAAAATACCGGGCAGAGAGAAGCGTTCTCTCGGCCCCGCTCCCGTTGGTTCATCACCGACGGTAGCGGATCCTTCATTGGATCCAAACACGTCGGTCTTTTCTGATGGTGCCACTGCCACATCCGAGGGTGTGGTTAGGGGCAGACCGTCGGGAAAAACTGACGTGGCGGGAAAGGCTCCTGTAACTGTGAACTTGCCGGCCGTAGAGGAACCATCCAGCTTACCGTTGGATACAACTCTACTGGCTGACATGGGGATCGGGACAAAGAAGCCTGAACTGCAGGACCTCGAAGGGGCCCGGAGGGAACTTACTTCCATCAAACAAACTAGGAATTTATTCCTTAGGGAGGTTGATGAGAAGAAAAGGTTCCTTCTGGAACTCCAAGAGGAGATGGTATAACATATTCCATTTAATCCTTAACCATTGTCCTTAATACATGTACATACTCAGCACGTTTTAGAGAAAGATAGGATGATACTGCTCACATGGCTGTTGGTGTTTGGTCATCTAAATGTAAACATGTATGTCATATATATATATATATATATATATATATATATATATATATATATATTACTGGTTATTGGGTAGATATGTTTTGCAAACTGTCTATGGCAGAGTAAGGTGGAGCAGAGTAATGTAGAATAGAACCAGGCAGAGTAAGGCAGAACAAAGCAAAGCAGAGTAATGTAGAGTAGAGTAGGGCAGATCAAGGCGGAGCACAGTAACATAGAGTATAGCAAGGCAGGGCATGACAGGGTAAAGCAGAGCTGAGTAATGTAAAGTAAAGAAGGGCAGAGCAAGGCAGAGAAGTGAAATATAAAGCAGGGCAGAGAAAGAAAGAGCAGAATAATGTAGAATAGAGCCAGGCAGAGTAGGGCAGGGCAAGGCAGAGCAGCATAGTAATGTAGAGTAGAGCGGGGTAGACCAAGGCAAAGTTATGCAGAGTAAGCAGAGGAAGGCAAAACATAGTAATATAAGGAAGAGCAGTTCAGTACAACACTGAAAAACTCTGGACAGCTCTGGAGTCCACAAGGTCATCTTACAGGACGACCCTAGGGTGTTCTAAGTGAACAGCATAGAATCAACTAGCTTCAACTCCTCAGATTGATAACCTGCCAGGTTACCATCCCAAAAGACAACCCTAGACTTGTCAAGTTCGTCAAACTAAGAAAGTTGAGGCAGGCCTAGATTAGCCACAGCATGGGCCCATCATTGCATAAGAGTGGTAGGTCTAGGGTTTCAAATGTATGAGTTTGGTCTGGTTCCAGATGGCAAGATTATTTTATCAGTTTTTTTAAAATACATAACCACATATAGAAGTGATATTTAATACACTAGTGTAAACAAGGGTTTACATAATGTATCACCAAGTCTTTACTGAGGATAGGCTACTCATCAGCAATGGACTATAGGCATATGTGTGGATCATACCAGTAGAAGGGACATATGCCTACTTCTCCTGGTGAATGACAGAAAAGAGGTGTATTCACTCTACATCTATCATCTATTTCCTTAATGCTGCCAAAGCCATGCATTCTTTACATTATCTTATGTTTTTACTAGATACTTCACAGAATTCTCCATATTAACATATAGGTATGTTAATAATCAGTATCATTTTAAGATAGGAATTAATCAATTTATTCCCAAGGGTACACATTAATGCTAGACAATGGCCACCTGCAGGAGAAATGGTGAGTAACTTCTAGACAAGTTTAGGGCTGGCATGTACCAGGTGGAGCTCGTTGGGTCTTCTAACTGAAGAGTTTTGCTTGCCAGCCCCTTTCCTTGTCAAATTGACAAGGCAGTGCCAGGTTTGCTGACTTTGGATTTTTTCAGTGAATGTAGAGTGATGTAAGGCAATGTAGAGCAGAGCAGAGCAAGGCAGGACAAGGTTGGGTGTGGCAAAGCAGGGTATTACAGTACTTCGGAGTGCACCAGAAGGCTGTCGGGGCAAGGATCCCCTTAAAGACTTACCCTTGGAATCTACCCCAGGGCCTATCATCTACCCCCTAGAGCATTTACCCCTAGGATAGAGGGTAGATGTCTGGAGGTAGGTGTCCAAGGTGGTGGATGTCCTAGGGGGTAGAAGTTGTGATGGGGTAAACATCTAGGGGATAGATGTCCAAGGGGATAAAAGTCCTAGGGGGTAGATGTCCCAGGGGCTAGATGTCCCAGGGGCTAGATGTCCAGGGGGTTGATGTACAGGGTTAGGTGTCCCAGGGGGTGGATGCCCCAGGGGTGTCATAGGGTTCCAGGAAATAGATGTGCAAGGGGATAAAAGTTCTAGGGGGTAGATGTCCAGGGGGTAGATGTCCAGGAGCCAGATGTCCAGGGGTAGATGTCCAGGGGTACCTGTCCTAGCACCACTGTAAAAAGTAAATGAGGATTGGGCATATGCCCAGCACACTATGGCCTTTTATCCAGTCAACTTCTGTACATCCTAGTCCGGATGCCTAGAGATCCACCATTACATGATCAGAATTTTGACAAAGCACATGCTAATTCTAATTAAACTTGAGAATCCATGTGTTCTATAATGTAAGCATGATCAATATTAACATACAATCTAATACACAGGGACATGTGTAAAAGAGTGATTTAGATGAATAAAATGTGCCTACCTGAAGTTCAATTTTGAATCCTAACTGTTTCCTGTGACATTCCTGTGACATCATCAATTTGTGTGATTCAAATATAGTCACTCCTGGCTATCTTCATGACTAATATGTGGCTAAGTTGTATAGTCCCCTGACTACGTGAGCCAAACTATGGTGATATAGTCACTACTGACTATTGCTATAATTATCAGTGAGTAGACAGACACACAGACAGAGACACAGACGGACACATAGACACACAGGCAGACACACAAAGAGACAGCAGATGACCATGTTAGTGTTTTCATATACATGTATTGATGTTTAGTGGATTTCTGACCTTTGACCTTGATTTTGACCTTGATCATTTCTAGATAGCAACGTACATGTAGCAGATTTGGAATCAGCATTATCATAATACCATAGTTCACCCCTATTATAAAGTGTAAGCCCTTCTAATTCACATGTGTGATATTTTATTTGGTTACTCTTCATTTTCATACTTTTTGAGTTTAACGTACATTTTCATGTGGAAATACTTTTCAAAAATGATGTATCCTCTTTGATATGAGTTCAGTATTATGTAAAGACCCTGTGTGCAACTTTTCATGTTTTCTGCCAGAGGTGCCAAATACCTGCTGAAATTGTTACATATTTACTCTACTAGTAGTCTTCAGAATTCCAGGCAAGAGACTCATGGTACCAATACTGTTATGAAACCATTTAGAAAAAGTCAAGAAGGTAAAAATATATAACATTAGTCATGAGAAATAAAATTAATAATAGTTTTGGTATTTTGTCCTCTCTATTATATCATCGGAAATCATACGTATATTGAATATGGGGTCTCACTGGCCATACCAACTAAAGAGAACACATATAACACTCCTGTTAGCTTAGATCAAATAGTTAATTGTTAATATGCATTGGATGGTTGTAATTGAGAAATACAGGCTAGAAACCTAGATGTGTATCCTGAGTACAGGAATCTAGCATAATAGTCAGTCTGAATATTGTTAA